>CM049318.1:61170249-61770249 GCA_026874595.1 Sipunculus nudus
AAATGGCAAAACAGCGTGCATCGTCACGGGTGCAAGTAGATTGATATTTGATTGAGGCCTTTCTTTCCCACAGACTGGGCAAGCTCTCTACACATGGAGGTTAAAGGTCAACAGTGTGAAGGTCATTGGTGGTTGGAGGGCACTTGAGATCTGTCACATAAAGGAGTTTAGTGTAGAAGCGTGGATGGGCTTCAGTGTGACACAAAAGATATTATATGGCTATTAACCAGACCGCGGGTATATCTGAATAGGTATGCCTCCATGGAACTTATCCGAGTATCGAATTAAATAGATACACACTGCAGACTAAGCGCGTTTCCTGGAATCACCTTCAACAATAACTCCCATCGTCTACAACTCTTCTTTAGCTCAATTGTTCCAGCAACTCGCTTTTAGTCCGCCTGCTCCCAGGTAGCACTATTAATTATATAGTTCAGTATTCAAATTAGGTCAAGCTAACGTGCACCAAATCCCAACATATTTATCATTTACCATATTTGTCTCTATAGAAAAAGTATCACGTACTATAGATCTTGTATAGAGATAACCCATTTCTTGGAAGAAAAGATGTTTTTATTCCATATATTTTTTATTTATTCTACATATATATAAAGAAAAAAATGTATTTTCCGGGACCGTCATCACCTCCATGGGAAAAAAATTCCAGTTACTTCATTAGCAGGAAACAAACTCCCTGTGACAAGACAAGAAATTCTAGATGATCTCAGTAAAAGCTCAGTATTTCTGTTTCCGTCAGTACCATTATTTCGGGAATTAATAAAAACAACATGTGTTGCTCGTGTTTTGCTTTCTAAATACAGTCAATGACTTCACACTTGCATTAACCAATCAAATGACGGCCCAGTCTTTGCTCTCGGCGCAATTTTCCCGTTATATAACACTCAAGTAGGTAGAATCTATATATATACCTGAAAATATATAATCGCTTAAAGGGGGCGTTTATAGCCCTTCAAAATAATAGTTAATCAAACCTTCCACGTGCTATACTTGCGGTACCGATATACAAAATTAAGGACGGACCAATTAGGATGATAAAACAGTTCTAAAGCTAACGTGAAATTTTTCATAATATACAAGGCATACACTGAAAGTCATTTGACTTATATTAAGGCTTGCGCTACTCTGTTATGTAATGTACTTGTGTGCCTGACCGGTACAAATACCGTGTGTCTCTGTGATTACATGCGTTAATGTAACGTTCACTGAAGCAAACAGGTGCGTGAGTGGCGATCGATACAGCTCAGCAGACTGTTTTCAACTTAGCAAAACCTAGATTTGTGTACTTATTTACCTGTCTAATTTTAACGCCCCCAGGTTTGTGGTTGGTGATTTGTTTGAATTACATGGTCTCGTTCATATCAATACGACGCTATTGACGTGACCGGCGGAGTAATGTCAACATATAGTGATCCGGGGTCGTCGGTATTGTGTGTTATGTCTGAACCACGAGAACCCATTAATAATCCTGATCTTTTCAACGAACTCGCTCAACAACTTTACGTAATATATAAGGCTTTTCGTCTAATACAGTATTCAATAATGCAGTGTAATTCCAGTTTGAGTCTATAAATGTATGTCTTATGATGTTTACCTAAAAAGCCGTCTGTAATTTTCTAATATTTGACTGCTAAAAAGATATTATGCGTTCATCTTGGTTCGTTGGCTCGTTTGACTGTCAGCATCTATATACGCAACAGTTTAAGAACTTTTGTTTATGAAATCTTGTGGAATGTTTGGGTTACACCCGAGGAACAACCCATTAAAATTTATAGGTAATCTAGATGACAATACTTTATGTTTCATTCAACCGCTCCATTCATAGGTATTATAGGGCTAGATTTTGTAAAGCAACTGAGCAAGTGAACTCGTATTGCTGAAACGTGACAGTATAGTTCAAGAAGATATATTAAAACTTGTTGGGGGGGGGGGGGGGGTCCTGCGGGTGTTTCAATGTGGTCGCACGAATACACACATCTTAATTATAGATATATATTGTTTATACATACGAAACAGTGCACCGTTTTAGGGTGTCTAAAGCCAAAGACAAATTTACTGGACGCAGTCAGGGGACATGTTACTGTGTAAGATATAAAAAGGACCTGTCGCTAGGTGGAGCTGATGCGGAAACCGGACTCACAAAGAAATGGGGGGTTCCATCTGCTGTCTGAAAATCACAGTATGAACTATAATAGCTAAATGTCCCGGTTTAAGTCTACCTGTCGTATGTTTGCACTGCATTAGGCGGCTTGCCTGTAACGCCAGCTAAGTATATAAACCTTTATGTCAACCGCACGCTGCGAGGAGCGCCGGCAATGTGTATACACGATTATACCGACAGCCGTTCAGGCATTCAGTGATATATGATATTACAGACTTGTATTTTAATTGCGTGGAGATCGAACCTGATAAAGTTTCCAACGCAGTACTGGGTTCAAAAGTCCAATATGTATGTATGCCAGCTGTGTTCTAGCTATAATATTACTATGCGCCTTCGATCAGGTGTTTCTAGGACATATCCTCATTTATTCTACTCTGATGGTCATACAACTGAGCTGGGTTCAATGCAGTTGGCGCCTATAACGTGGTCCAGAAATAGGACCATGTAAAATGAGGCGACATCATACATAGTCAATCTGTTCGGTGTTTTATGATTGTTTTGTGCAGCATTATTTATATATATCATTATTTCCACCATGTTCCTGGCTCAGTTCACGTTAGCCAAGCATCAGTTTATACGAGCCGCATATACGTTTAGTATTCATTGGGTGGCAGTAAATATTGTTGTACTTACCTAATAATAAATATGGCTATCCAAACCTTTTCCAAGATCTCTCTGCTTAGCGTTTAAGGTGCTCTTATTTCCTTAGTGTGATTTGAAGCAGTTTACACGCCTGTATGCTAACAACAACTGATCAAGCCGTCCATATACACAGTGTTACCGTTAAACATGCCACCGAGTTGAATAGCAGACGACAGTGCTTGACACGGATGTCAAGTGATCCGAAGAGGTCACCGGGCAACCCATAACGAGGCTACGCGCCATCTGCCTCCCACTTGGCGCACCAGGCGTGGTGCTTCCAGGCAACGGCTGAAATGTGCATGCATTTCTACCATAAAGACGCATGCACACTGCCCCCGTGCCCGAGATCCACATTTTTTTACGTGGTCACCTGCTTTTCCATTAAACAATTTGAATTTTTCTTTTAACCGTAGATAGGTAATATTGATTGCTAAAAAAAACGAGGACAGCGTTTTCTGTCCACGAAGCATTATAAAAACACAGGCGACATCTGAAGAATATTCGCTGAACAGTAAAAAATTAGGTCTGGTATCAAAAGGGGTACTGTCCAACAATTTATCTTAGAATTAGAAAATGAATTGTAATTTTGAGAACAGACTAGTGCAGCTTGATAATGCAGAAATGTATTCCTGGCTACAGCACTGCCCATAAGGGTTACTGTCAGCACCTGTGATGGTCTTAAAAGCATTTGTTTGTACGGCGTGAAGAGACTGAGACGTCCCCAGCATTAGCTAAAATTAACGTTAAATAATAAATGATGCAAATAAGCAACCCCCCCCCCCACTCCCCAGGGCGCTGGGTTGTGAATGTATATATGTGTTCGATACCAGCCCTCCTAAATACTAAATACAGAAACTTTTCCAAGTTTAATCAATTTTTCCTACCGTGCATTCTTGGAATCACACTAATTCCCTTATTTTTCACTTTTTGTTTAGTTGAATGCTTTTAACTGAAAGTATAAAACAGAGGGTATAGAAACGATCATGAAATGTAGAACCTATAAATAGTATGTTATTATTTCTTAACAGATAAACATGAAAACATGCAAAACAGGCTTCTTAACTGAATGACAGGAGCCTGGGATTAATGATGTCAGTATTCAGGGGCGTCAGTATAGGGGGGATGGGGGTATATATACCCTCCACCTTTTGGCAAGGGGGGAAGGTCAATGTAATCATCCCCCCCCCCCCCACTTTTAGGAGAATAATATTATAATATTGCAAAAGAAATATATAAATAAATAGAATTAAAGACTTTGGATCTATTTATTAAAAAATGTTATATCTAAACCCTGCTTAGAATCCACAAAATAACTTATTTTTTAAAACATTATGATTATTTGAAATATGATGAAGTATATATATATATATATATATATATATATATATATATATATATATATGCCACTCACAGACACTGAAAAAGGTATTTATATTTACATATATGTGTGTGTGTATACAAAGTCATCCTCCCATCCTGCAAGAAAAATTGACGCTGTCAGTATTAGTTGAACAGTTGTATTAACGAGGACTGAGGAATATCAAACCTGATCACAATTGGGTGGTATCACCCAAGCGTGCACTGCGATGAGGAAGACGGTAGCATTGACTTTAGCTGTAATAGATAATCAGATGTAGTCTATATATGTTTCTTGGTTTTATGTATTTGTGTGTATAAGTGTGCAATATTAACTAAACTATATAATATGTCGCTATCAATGCAGTTCCAAAGTTACTTATCTTTTAATAATGATGATTGCTGTAATCAATTATTTACAAATATAAATATGATAATATCATGACAATCCGTCATTTTTTGTCCAAAATAATTATGTAAATTATTTACCCAAACAACAGTCATTTCATTTTAATGTTCACTGATTTTAGAACTGTACAAAAAATTATAAAACCTGACTATAGGATCCTCTGTTTGTAATAAAAAAAACGAGAGAGTTTGAGAAAAAATCCTTTGTCCCTTTGATGCAGTTTAGTCCAGCGGTTAAGCCCCCATATTTTGAGGAATTGTGCTAAAAATGAAAGAAGCATTAAAGTTTCCAAAACTGTTCTTTGGAGCTTAATGGTGACTTTCAGATATAGGGCCAAGCTGAAAATAAATTATCTTGGCCAAAATCCAAGATGGCGGCCAAGATGGCCGCCGGATTAAAAAATGTCAATAACTCGAGTTATAATGTCGCTAGAAAGCATTGCAAGTATTTTTATGTTTTTTGGGCCAAGAAATTCATTTTTTGAGGTTCAAAACCTCTCCGGGTACTTATTTTTTATTTTTATAACAAGAGTTCGGTAATATTCCCATTAGGTCAGCGGTTAGGCTGCATATATAAAAGAATTGTGTAAAAGCTAATAGAAGAATGAAACTTGGAATAATAGTAGTCAAGACGAATCTCAGTATTTCCTGATATGAGGTCAAGCGGAATTCAGAATATCTTGGTCAAAATCCAAGATGGCGGACAAGATGGCCGCCGGATTATGAAATAACAATAAATGCGGTGTTATTTGTCCTAGAATGTATTGCAAGTGTACACTATTTCTATGTTTTTGGGGTCGAGAAATTCATTTATATGGGTTTCAAGTCAGTATAATGACGCTGTGAATAAATCTGGTTTTATTTGGTATTATAATTGTGCTTAATTGCCTTTTTCATACACATGGAACGGCAAAACTTATTTGTTGAATCCTGTGCTGAAATTTAATACATATGATTTTTTCAAATATTTGAACACTGTGTATCTTTCAGTGTATTGAGTGGTAAAAACGCTCGGCTCTCTCCAATGGCGATGAATGTTCTATAATCGGTGTTGCTTTAGAAGTGGGTTGTAGTGGTTCTCCTTGACTTCTGATTCTAACCATCCCTACTGAACGGGGTTCGAAGTGGGGACCTACAACTCCGATGTCCAAAGCTGTAACCACTAGGCGACGTCCTACCCCTTGATATGCTATGTTTGTAATGTGGTGACTGTGCATGCGGAATCAGCAAACTTGCAGATACTTGTGCAGTTTGTAATTTACCCGCTACTTTGGTGATATGGTAAGATTATCCTTACCAATTAGCAGACATTGCCTTTGCATTTACCGTTACTGCTTAAATTACTTCATTCTAAAAGAAAATATTCAGGCATAAGTGAAAAAAATTGATGGCAATATTACAAAATGCTGTGTAATAAACTATTCTGTTCAGCAGTAATAATATTCAGGAATAATAATCAGAATTAGTTTATTCTCATTGATGTATGTTCACTTGATGAAGCATGTGGTATAAAATAAAAGTTTCACAAAAATTCTGCATTTCGGCATAAAGCTGACAGAAAGTAAAAAATCAATTGAACGCCATAGCACAGCAGCTTCAAGCACAGAACTGTTACATTCACCTATCAAGTCAATGAAAACTCAAACCAAACTTTGTACTGAATTTTGATATAATCTAGGTGATGAAGACAAAATGTATGTCTGGAATCTAAGAGTTTATTATATTTTTCTACCTTGTGGTGTGAATTCGAAATTCTATCTTGCGCCTTGCTTTTTCATTCCCTCATCACACATCCCTGAAACTTCAACGATCAGCTGGCTTGAACACTTGCAGCACAGATCCCTGAAGTTTGATACATGCTGTAAATATTCTTATACTACATGTATGAACTACATGAATCTACAAGTATCCATACCGTTAGCAAATGAAAGTATTTTGTTGACACCAACACATCATGCAAAGTGAATTCCAACTCGTTAAATTCGAAAAGGTTTTATATCACGAAAATGGCAGCACAGCAAAACGTAGTGATATTTTACTTGTACATGTTTATTTTGTACGAACATCATCATAACATCACAATATTAGCAATCTGCAAAGGTATCTACATGTATGTTGATTATATCATGCATTTATCACCATAGCACAAAGGTAACAGACAGCAACATGTTATGCTCCTGTGCTTAACATACATATTTGAAACCCTTATAAATGAATTTCTTGACCCCATAAACATAGAATTAGTGCACTTGCAATGCATTCTAGGACAAATATAACCGGATATTTTGATATTTTATAATCCGGCGGCCATCTTGGCCGCCATCTTGGATTTTGACCAAGATAGAGTGAATTCCGCTTGGCCCTATATCTGAAAATATTGAGCATGGTATGGACAACTGTTATGCCAAGTTTCATGCTTCTTTCATCTTTTGCACAATTCTTCTCTTAACTGCCATCTGTTGAATGGAGAGTGAACTACTTTAGACCTTAAGCCATGGCTTTCAATGGGAGGAAATCTAAAGAGTCACGTGGGGTTTTGGAGCGTTCTAAGGAGAGAGGAGACGTGTGATATTTTAATGGATTTGTAAAAAGGGACTCATATTTGGTACATTACATTGTTATCGTATCATTATATGATTTGATGTCGTTTCATTACATGATTAGTCCATTACACTATAGAGAACTGCATGGTTTGTTTGAGGTAGTAATGATAAATGACTGTTACAAGATCCAGCTTTGATCCTGTCCACCCTACGGCCAGATTTTCGCGCGTCCAAGAGGACGCTTGGAACCCCAGGACAGAGTGTCCGAAAGAGATCTCGAGCGTCACCGACCCTTACCCCAGGGGCCCGCTTTCTTGAAAGCCCTATTAACCAAAACTTGAACGTTGAATTATATAATTTGAATTTCGTATCCGGATCATTCAAGTCTTGCGAATTTTGTGTAAATGTGCTATATGGGTGTTGAGTTATAAGTCCGGACACACAGACAGGCATATTTATATACATACATACACACAATGTGTCACATTATTGTGAAGAAAGCAGTGAGCATGATGAACACTGGTAGTATATCAATTTGGACCCGAGCAGAGGCGTCAGTTTATCTTCCGGGGGGGGGGGGACTCGCAGACACACACATAAATAAATAAAACCAGGTTTAGATATATTTCATAATAAACTCATAAATGGTACCAAAGTCTATATCTATTTATTAATATATTTCCTTTTCAATTTATATATTATTCTCTGAATAGTTGGGGGGGGGGGGGGGAGGTAATTACATTGAATATCCCCCTTGCCAAAAACTTTAACAGAATAGTTGGGTGGTGGTGATTACATTGACCATCCCTCCTGCCTCCCTCCCCAATACTGACGCCACTGTACCCGAGTAATCTTTACAATGACTAAGATCAAAAGAAGAACATTTAAGATTTAATCAAAATTCAAAATAGGCATTTTGAACACACACAAAAATCTACAGATAATGCAATTGTATGAAATATTTACTATTCACACAATCTTTACTTTATTTGAGGACTAAGGTGACATTGAAGAATTGGAAATTCCTCCTTATTATAGATATATGTGAAAAAGATATCATATTATCCATAACATAAATCGTTGACATACGGATAATATAATAGATATCTGTTAATATTAATATGTCAATAAATTTTGCCCTACCACACTACAGGCATAGATAATGTATATGAGATGTTAATGAGACTACGGTTTAAATGGATGTTCACCTGTGTGGTTTGGATTTCTTATTCAAGAAGGTCCAATTTTTGCGATTATCTCCTTTTATTTAAAAATCTCGCAAACAATAATCTGGCCATAGTATTAGAAATACAATTATAATAAAATTATAATTGACGGTGGTCACACATGACTATTGTCACGCATCTCCGCCACGGATATGCACGTTGTTAATCTTGAACTGTCGGGAAGCATGCAAAGTGTGTCCTAAGGGGGGTCATTTTCCATAATTTCATCTAAATCCTGAGATATTTCACTTTATTTTTTCAAGGGGTGACTGCAGCGCCACCTGATGGCAACTACGAGTGGTATTACGACAGAGAGCAGTTTGTTATACGGAATCACGGCCTCAGGCCCTCTCATAGAGTTCGACATCACAAAATATATAGTTCTTCCGAAAACAAACATAAAAAAATAATTTTTGTATATATGTATAATTTGTATAAAATATGTGGAAAATACGATATAAAGTTTTCTCTTATCCGTTGCTTATTAGTTTACAAATTATTTTCAGGCATGTTATTCCTATGTATTTCTATGGCCTGCGCAACAAAATATTCACCTATCACGGGTGTATTGTAATGTTATCTACTGATATATTAAAATAGGTTAGATAGTCTTCGTTGTATAATAGTTCTTAAGAATCTTCGTTGTATAAAATTACTCGGACTCGGGAACTCCTTCAGATCTAGCAAAAGTGTGTGTATCTGTCTGTCCATCTCCCCGTCTGTATTTTTCCTCAGAGAAAACACACACACTCACACAAGTAACATACCGCATTATGTGAACCGTGGTAAATTTACGACTCAGCAAGGATTCTATAATTCGACCGATAAATATATTTCCATTGTGATACTAGTCATTCTGAAAACTTTACTGCTATGGTCGTTTATACAGTCCAAACGATATCGCTCTACATAGCCAGAAATCTTAGCATATGGAATAAATGAGGTGTGAACAAGAAAACATGTAAATGTATAAACCAAAACTTAAATCACATGAATGGTCCTCTGTGGTGACCATTGTCATTTTCTGCGCTTACCATGAATTAACTGTCAATCACGTACCGTATATGCGGGCAAAGAATTTCAGCAAACATATATAAGGATAATTATATTATTATGCGGGAGTTGTAATGGAATCTTTTTAACACATTGTAACTTTTCTTGTTAAAATGTAAATATAAACATATTCAACTGTTAACTTAATTGATTTTTTTAACTAAGTTTTTTTTTAAAACAAACGAAGAAAAAAAATAGTTGCCATCGAGACTATCATTGTCTTTTTAGGTATGAAAAGTTCTGCCACACTGACATTTCTGCAGTACACAATTATGTCACAGAAGCAAATATGTTGCCAGTTGCGGTAAGTATTAAAGATGCAAGTAGACCAACGATCAGGAGAATTGAGGGAGACTGAGGCGTCATGACGACTGAAGAAGAATACATGGAAGTCAAACCAACATTACAGCTGTCTCCACGACAAATACAATATCTGCCGCTTGCATCCAAATTGTTTAATGTCACCAGAGGTAAGAGAGACTGCAACAGACCGTCTGTTACAGCTTGGTCCAGAGTGTCATTCACCAGCGTCCGGCAGGTGTCGCTGTTAGTCAGATTCTCGGGTAAGGCAAGACATCCTCTGTGTGACAGACTGATCTCACCCTCGATTTGGGTGCCCTCTGTTGGCAAAAAAGGATAACATGATTACAATATTGGCGAAATTTTGCACGTTCTGAATTATGAAATTTCAATTGCACAAAAATAGAATCAGGTCTTAATGAACGGTTGTCAACTAGTGCCACGAGAAAACAAGAAAAATTTTAAGTCTTCGCATGATTTACCAAGTTACTTTGCATGCGTATCAGGTGTTAAGATGTCTGCTTTAACAAAACTTTAGACGACTTCGTACGACCCGCCACGTAACCGTGTATACGTATCAGATACATTTATAGAAATGGCTGCTTGAATTTAACTCTACTTGAACAAAAAAAAATGCATTTTGAAGTGAAAGCTTTTCTTGTCTTTGCTTACAGGTATTAAATGATACAAAAAACATGATTTATAATAAATAATGATAAATTATGATACATACGAGGTGGAATTACAGTGGGCAGAATTCATCTGATCCACCACCTATTTCAACATCTAATACGCATGCGCAGAACTGTCGTAAAAATCTCGTGCCCACGAGTCCTCCGTGCCGATGCAATGCGATACATATGGGAATCCATTTAATCATGAAATAATTAATTTAAAGTTCTTCAGCTTATTGTGGAGGTTACTGTTGTTACGTTGAGGAAAAATTATGAAATTATAATGCTAAAACTATTTAATTATCGAATTATTTCCCTATACCAGGTGGTTAAGATAACACCCGGGCAAATAAAAAAACATTTGAATTTAATTCAGTAGTGTCTTAAATTAATCTTTGACCAGTGAGGTAAACATAATTTTAAATCTAGTTCATTCCTGGACTTCTAATTGCATATGAATTTATCAATATTTTTTTTATTTTCTTGTTATATTTCAATATCATATTTTAAATACTATTTATACATGTAATTGAAAAAGAGTATTATTTAAACCACCCAGTAAGAGTAACCCACTTTAAGTTCAATATGTACCATTATAGTTCAATATCAGTTCATTTTTAAATCTTCCTGGGAGCTTAATATAACACATTTTTTACATTTTATTTGAATTATTTTGAAATGCATAAATGAGAGAATACTTACATACCACAAGACAGGATACCACTGTCAATGTAAATATACGAAACCTCTCGAAGGGGCCACCTCTATACAGTGGACAGTTTTAACGGTCCCGACTTTTATTTTGTAAATTATGTAACGGTCATGACCTCCGTATTGTGGACACCTCTACAAAGTGGACAATTTTTGCCCGGTCCCAAAAGTGTCCACATTATTGCGGTTTCACTGTATATGTATGTAGAGAGATAAATTATTAGATAGACAGATAGATAGATAGATAGATAGATAATTTAGATTAGATTAGATTAGATTAGATTAGATTAGATTAGACTAGACTAGACTAGACTAGTTTTATTGGATTAGATTAGATTAGATTAGATTAGATCAGATTAGATTAGATTAGAGTAGAGTAGAGTTGAGTAGAGTAGAGTAGAGTAGAGTAGAGTAGAATAGAGTAGATTAGAGTAGATGGAGTAGATAGATTAGACAGATCTTATTTATATGCAGTTGGTAATGTTAGCAAGGTCTGTATTTCTATATACTCACCTAGCGTTACACTGACATTGAGATCTGTTTGTAAACCGACGCACCAAGCTGCATTTTGGTCACATGACTCTTTGGTTTCAGCGTTATCAGCAAACGTTCCGCCTTCTTCCTTACAAATTTCCTTCTGTTCAATCCTACATTAATGTTAACATATAAAATGATTATCACCTTGGTACTATTATGTGAACAAGTATGATGTTTTGGGTTTATTCTGATTTTTATTGACAGTGTGCATGCCAGTTTGCATTTGATTGGTAGTTATACCATATTCAGTTCTGTGTGATTGCGTGTATGTGTGTGCTTCCCGGATACACTGTTCCAGGGGCGTATATAAAGATCCCCCCCCCCCCCAGTAAAACTCATTGACTACACCGGCTTCTATGGCTCAGGGGAAGAGCACAGGAATCAAAGCCGGGAGGTCGTGGGTTCGAATATCAGCCGAGTCTGTGAGGTCTTTCACGGTCAAAGCCCCCACCCAGGGTGAGCGCTCTGCAGGTCTGAATGGGAAGGCTGTGCCCCACAGCCGTGTATCACTCACAAATGTGTGCATCTTTGGGGGTTCCTCGGTGTTATGACCTAGCAATGGGGATTATTACACACCCATGACCCTCAGGTGCAGTTGACACTGGGCCTGGGTGACACCAGGATACATAATAATATCATAGAAAGCGAGTGATACTGCCCTGTCACGTAGTCCCAAACCGAAATGGAACTCTGAGGATGTACATACTTAGATTAAAAATTAGACAAGAGAGCATAAAAAATGCCGGGAACCTCCACCAAAAAATCTATAAAAAAATTAAATTAAAACTCATGGACTAGTAAGTCAAGGTTAATAAATGCGACTGATACATATAAATGTGCCCATTCCTGATAATCAGTGAAACCTTCTATAAAAGATAGGCCAGAAAAAACGCCGATTAAACCGCACACATACAGCCAGCTGTTTGTGGTTTATATCCACGTGCTTATAACAATTTGGGGGGGGGGGGGGGGAGGGGGTTGCAAAACATATAATGTCTCATAATATAGACTGATATAAAAGCCGTCTGACTGCAGTGGTGTCTTAGCGTAGTCACCCCCTCTCATCAACGTGATATCCTATAAGGGAAGTTGCTGATTATCCTTCAAGACAAGACAAGAGGGGTTGGGTGAAGGGGGGGGGGATTGGTAAAATAATAAAAAAGAATAAGTAAAGTACGTCAGACGAACCAGGGTTTTGCAAATTGTGATAACTTTTAACTTTCGCAAATTCACAACCAACCACCTAAGGTTACATGGTTTTTCTGTTTGACATATTGGCATGTTTACTAACAGCTTGTGGATAAACAAGCTCAAACATTCATCCAAAAACCATTTTAAGAACTTATACCTTCAGCAAATTAATATGAAAGCCACAAAGATTCCACAGAGAAGATTAGTGAATAGCTAGCTTTACATAATTGAAACGCTTCTGGAATTGTAATGCTTCCTTACATTTCTAAAAAATACACTGAATGAATATATATACATATATATATATATATATATATATATATATATATATATATATATATAGAGAGAGAGAGAGAGAGAGAGAGAGAGAGAGAAAGTGGGGGGGGGGGGGGGACTGGTATACACAAAAAAGTCGGTTCACTGCCGGTGGGAAACGAACCCAAGATCTTCCGATATCCACTGAGCTACGACAGATCCCCAACCCCTCTGTGTGTTTGCACCCTTTTCTAGGGACCAGCGAAGTGACGTCACGGTAGCGACGCCAGAGTCTCACCCATTACATGACTGTGTCCGCACGGCGACTTTGCATGCAGCATATATTAAATATATAGATGTATGCTGGTTCATTGTATAGAGATGGATCTGGTATACACAGAAAAGTCGGTTCACTGCCGATTGGAACTTTTTTGTGTATATCAGTTCTCTAAACAATGAACCAGCATATCTATAGTATTGTGTGTGGCTGTGTGTTCTCGGTGGTTACACTGTTTAATAATGTGTGTGACTGTGTGATCTCGGTGGTTACACTGTTCAGTTCTGTGTGTGTGTCCTCGGTGGTTACACTGTTCAATAATGTGTGTGACTGTGTGTCCTCGGTGGTTATGCTGTTCAGTTCTGTGTGTTGCTGTGTGTCCTCAGTGGTTACACTGTTCCGTATTGTGTGTGACTGTGTGTCCTCAGTGGTTACCCTGTTCAATTCCATATGTGATTGTGTCCTCGGTGGTTACACTGTTCAGTTCTGTGTGTGACTGTGTGTCCTCGATAATAACTATTCACTTGTGTGTAGCTGTTCACGTGCTTAGTTGTTACATCTGTGTGGATGTATATGTAATACACGCACGTCTGATGGTATACTTACGATGCCAGTGCTATTCGTATCAGATCTTCATGCGCAGACACAATTCGCCTAATATGGAAGCACTTGTAGCACTCTAAGCCAGACGCTAAAAGAGTAAACGGTTCCGGATCAGTTCAAATGACCCTAGGGCCCCCTAAAGTCGTACATTTGGCCAATGATCGCAGAATATAAGTCACCCTGGATTAATTTTGGGTTTCCATGGATACTTCAATTGAATCTTTATATCCTGGGTAAGCATTTTCTATATTTATCAGTTACGATTTTTTTCTTACAATGGACGGCCGGCCGGCAATGGACCATCACAAAATTACAGATACTGCCATGTCAGAAAATATTTTCCCTGCACAATACGTATGTGTAATGTCAACATAATAGATAGCAGTGAATACTTCCGTCTACGTGTTGGGCCATCAGATATTCAAGGGTTTCTGATCAAACTTTCGTGTGTGAACATAGAAGCAGGAAATATATGAATCTAAGCCGTGAGAAATGTGGCACGGTTCACCGACACCATGGCTACATCACTGTCAGCTCTGAAAGCCAGAACAAAACCGGTTCTTAATTCTGTGAAGTGACTTACGACGGTCCCACCATCGGGCGGGAGCGGTCTCACCATCGGGCGGGAGAAAATGTTTGGTGATCCAGAATACCTCCAAAATTTTGTTTAAAAAATGTACCCTAAAACTTCATGAAAATATATTCATAAAATTTCGGGTACAATTGCTAACAAACAAAGTAATCAACTATTTACTAAAAGCTAATAATCAACATAATGTAATGCAGGCGGAGGTAAAATAATCATAAAACAAATTTGGGTCATGTCACTGTCCTATTCTCCTATTGCACCGTTTTTAAATTCTTGAATATTAATTTAGAGATTAAGATGATATTTGTTGTTCTGGGGTTAATTCAAAATCAACTCTTACCTGCCATTCCTAAACTGATGACATAAGCACAGATTATCCAGCTCGAAGCGTACATGTCGTCGGTATTGAATGTGTTCTCCCCAAATGGAATTTACAGCCCATCATGAGCACATTAAATAACCTTTCATGCGGATCAGTTCCAGAGGTCTCATCCCGCAAGTGCGCTATTTATACAACTGTCGTAAATACTTCGGTTTATCGGGAAAGCTCAAAAGTAAACACTTAGTTAAACTTCCTTCTTCACTTAATGTTTACATATACCTGTGTTCTGGTACATAGCTGGTTTGGAGGGCCTCGCCCCCTCCCTCTATAAAAAACCGGGATTTGTAAGCACCATTAATAATATAATATTATTCAACACAATCCGGCCACTTTGGAAAAAGCTAGTGTGGTTAACGTTCTGTTTATACCTTTCAACTTCTGTGTCCTCCAACTTGCATATATATATATATATATGTATATATATATATATATATATATATATATATATATATATATATATATATATATATATATATATATCCCCAACAGGTAATTTCTATTTTTGATAATGAAGTTTACACAAAATGAAATTAGTATAAATGCATTTTCACAGATGACGATTAAGTTTTATGTTATCTCAATAACCAGTAATTTTTAGATGAATTAAAAGTTTCAGTGTTACAGGTGCTCTTTTTATTGTGTGACACGGGCGTAACTCATGTTTTGACACCCTCGCCGGGCCGTTTGTTACATTCTCAGTTTAATCCGTACTGGTTGAACTCTTGGGTTTTCTCGCCTGGCCGAGGTCACGTGTGGACCCTGGTGTGGAAGAGACACAGTGACGTTTTTCTAGATGATTCCTGTAACGCGTGTTTACCGTGTATTGTGTTAGATTCTTCGAATGTTCGAGATGTGGAGGGTTCTCGGCTTGGGATGAAAAGGTATATAAAGGGGCTGTGTTTTGGAGCCGAGAGAGAACAGCAGAGAAGATTCCAGCGGACGCAGAAGAGTGTGTGTCGGTTTGTGGGACCTTATCCGACGAGTGCGGCAATTATAGATTTTCTTCAGACTTTCTCCTGGATTTTGTGACGAGTCTTGTTTGGACCTCAGTTTACTTTCTGGATTGTTACAAGAGCTTTACACTAGACTGTCATTCTCCGAGAGTATACATTTAAAGAACTTATCATTGTGACGGTGGTTGGTATCCAGATACTGTGCACATTGTTTATTTTACTGTATGATTGTATTGATTTGTTGTTATAGAGCTGTTTTACTGTATAATTGTATTTATTTAATGTATTGTGATGTTAGGGTTGTTTTAAGAATAAATTATAGTTATTTGTTAACAGAAAAAACCACTGACTTCTTTATTCATTCCCTAGACATTTCACGCTGCCTAGTGTTACAGAATCTGATTTTTTTTATCTCCATTACAAAATTTTGTGTTCATCACGCATACGTGATGTGTTTATATTAGGTTCCGTAACATCAGTTATTTGGTGGAAACTGGTATGTTTGCTAGGCTTAGAGATTCTACGTGTATATGTATATATTACAGCCTACTAACTAGGTATGGAAATTCCGGTAAAGCTAGGGGAAGCTCTCAGTCTTGAAAGTGATGTACACACATTATGTTATGTATTTATTCAGTGCGCCCGTATGATATACGTAGGAAATACATTTTAAGCAAATCCAAAACAAGGACGAAATATGCCGAATAACTCCTAAACTCGTAAACGATACCAATGCAATTATTATTGAAAAGGTCCACACTCATAGCCTCCAAGGTTTCTCATCTTTTTTTAAAACAACATTATGTAATTATCAAACTGGATGTCAGATACCTGACTGTTACATGTGCAGTCGCATTTAGTTAAGTATATAATTTTCATAATTAGCATTATAAAGTTATTTGATTACAGAATTTATTTATTGCTAGATTTTTCAATGTACTACTGTATGTTATGATAATGTGGAAATATCACATTAGGATGATATTTATATTTCTTTTTCGTTTTTTATAATATGTATCCTCTTTTTCTTGGTTTATGGTTTATTTTCACAAAACTGATAAACGTGAACATATCATTAGTTATAATCAGCAGATGAGTATCACGATGCATTTTTATATATATTTGCATGAATATAAACTGATTTATTTTCAGTTATGAACTGACTCACCGCCATGATACGGGTGGCCACTGCGCTAGCGGAAGTGATTCTTCCTGTGAAGAAGTGGTCTCCTGACGGCTGGACAATTTCTGCACAGTGATTTCTGCGCCCGTATGATATACGTAGGAAATACATTTTAAGCAAATCCAAAACAAGGACGAAATATGCCGAATAACTCCTAAACTCGTAAACGATACCAATGCAATTATTATTGAAAAGGTCCACACTCATAGCCTCCAAGGTTTCTCATCTTTTTTTAAAACAACATTATGTAATTATCAAACTGGATGTCAGATACCTGACTGTTACATGTGCAGTCGCATTTAGTTAAGTATATAATTTTCATAATTAGCATTATAAAGTTATTTGATTACAGAATTTATTTATTGCTAGATTTTTCAATATACTACTGTATGTTATGATAATGTGGAAATATCACATTAGGATGATATTTATATTTCTTTTTCGTTTTTTATAATATGTATCCTCTTTTTCTTGGTTTATGGTTTATTTTCACAAAACTGATAAACGTGAACATATCATTAGTTATAATCAGCAGATGAGTATCACGATGCATTTTTATATATATTTGCATGAATATAAACTGATTTATTTTCAGTTATGAACTGACTCACCGCCATGATACGGGTGGCCACTGCGCTAGCGGAAGTGATTCTTCCTGTGAAGAAGTGGTCTCCTGACGGCTGGACAATTTCTGCACAGTGATTTTCGTTTGCATTTTATATATGTATATCAAACATTTGCGTTATGTAAATTTAAATTCTCGTCTTATAAACTGTTCCGAGTTCTGATTTCATCTGTTTGTATCAGTGATGCAATCGAGTCCAGACTATCCGAGTCCGAGTGCAAGTCCGAGTCCAGGCCACTCGATTCAAAGTCCAAGTCCACATCCTTGCGGTTCGTGTCCAAGTATACCTCCTTAGAGTCCGAGTCATTAGGAACCTGAGTTCTGGTCCGAGTCCTATTTTTTTTTAATTGTTGTCAGTAGTTCGCACATGTTTATAAGAATCTTCATAGTTAATATCCCCCACTGTACTCGAGATTGACTCAGCCTGATTTATCGAGTCCTGAACTCCGAGTCCGACTGCAAGTCCCAGTCCAGATCCCTCAGGTCCAGGTCAGAGTCAGAGTCCATGAAAGGTATCCGGATACATCACTAAATTGTATATACTTGTCAGGGAACGTAATACTTTGACATTTTCACCTTCCCAACGGAAAGTCATCAATACAGGTTTGCCTTTCAGCAGAATAATTCGCGTTTCCGCTATGATGCATCCTACCATAATATCAAACTTTAAGTCCCACTTCGGTCAGCGTAAACCTGACTCTGCCATCTTACATGACATCCTACATGCACACTACATGCAAAACAACTTAATTATTTCAATGGTAACACTGTTATATCAGAAACACGATTTTACAGTGAATAAAAACATGAAAAATGTAGGAAATGATAGCCTTAATGTCGGAAAGTATAAGAAATTATAGACGATTTTCATAGCAAAATACTGATTTCCCTAAGAAGAGTTGATGAAAGACCACCAGTAAAATATTTCATTTCTGTATCTTGCTTGTTGCTATTTCTCAGCTATTAATGTGGAAAACCTCTAGGTGGTCACCATTCCAACGGACTGGGACATAATTAAAAATGCCTTTTTGTTTGCCTGTCTGAGACAGGCGGAAAGGGGTTATTGCGACCCTTGCTTGTATATAAACCAAAGTGCGCACCAGTTCGAACAATGCGGCATCCTTTCTTTAAAACCTGGCTACGCCCGTGTTTAAACGGCAGGATACAAATAAACAAAATGCAAAGAAGGTACACCAGGCCTACAGAAATTGTATGTAGTTCGAAGGCCACTAAAAGGGGTCCATATTTGCCTGTGCATTCATGTTCACATGTCGTTCGTTTGGGTTTTTTTTTCTCGATCTCTAGTTACGGCGACGCTCGTTGATATCACCAAGCGACCGTAGAGTGTCAGTCGTTAAACCGTCAAAGAACTCAATGTGGCCGCAGTATTGTTCGTGTGTGTATATCTATTTTAGGTGAAGAGAGAATGGTATTATTTCTTTAAAATATTCTGCGACTTCTAAACATTTGAATATCTCTGAAATGTTTGATTTGAGCATAGAAATTGATTACGTCGTCAAAAATAAACATATTTGATTCAAATCTGCTCCATTACCGTTATCCATTTAGATATGGTTAATAAGTGATTTTAACAATATTATTATTAACAGGACTGGAAATGTCATGACAAAAACTATAGATATGCATAATCCATATTATAAGTGACGGTGGTACCATTCGTCTTTTGTTACGCAACTCCTCTGTGACGCGCTCCGGAAAATCCCGTTTTTCCCCCCTCGAATTGGAATGATGCCAAATGGGATATTAAGGGGATAATTTCCTATAAATTCTTACCATTTCTATAATATTTCGTGAAGGGGCTATCGCAGTGCAATATATCACTGTGGATGCACATGTCCGTGGATCAGTGAGAGTACATACGATCTCTCGATCAGAGAGGATACCTACATGTCTTTAGACAGGAGATGACACCTACATGTCCGTCGAACAGTGAGGACACCTTCATGTCCGTCGATCAGTGAGGAAACCTACATGTCCCGTTGATCAGTGAGAAAACCTACATGCCCGTCAATCAGTGAAGAAACCTACGTCTCTCGTTCAGAAAGGACACCTACATGTCCGTGGATCAGTGAGGATACCTACATGTATGTCGATCAGTGAGGACACCTTCATGTCCATTGACCACCGAGGACACCTACATGTCCGTGGATCAGTGAGGATACCAACATGTCTGTCGATCAGTGAGGACACCTTCATGTCCATTGATCACTGAGGACACCTACATGTCCGTGGATCAGTGAGGATACCAACATGTCTGTCGATCAGTGAGGACACCTTCATGTCCATTGATCACTGAGGACACCTACATGTCCGTGGATCAGTGAGGATACCTACATGTATGTCGATCAGTGAGGACACCTTCATGTCCATTGATCACTGAGGACACCTACATGTCCGTGGATTAGTGAGGATACCTACATGTCTGTCGATCAGTGAGGACACCTTCATGTCCATTGATCACTGAGGACACCTACATGTCCGTGGATCAGTGAGGATACCTACATGTATGTCGATCAGTGAGGACACCTCCATGTCCATTGATCACTGAGGACACCTACATGTCCGTGGATCAGTGTGGGTACCTACATGTATGTCGATCAGTGAGGACACCTTCATGTCCATTGATCACTGAGGACACCTACATGTCCGTGGATCAGTGAGGATACCTACATGTCTGTCGATCAGTGAGGACACCTTCATGTCCATTGATCACTGAGGACACCTATATGTCCGTGGATCAGTGAGGATGCCTACATGTCTGTCGATCAGTGAGGACACCTTCATGTCCATTGATCACTGAGGACACCTACATGTCCGTGGATCAGTGAGGATACCTACATGTCTGTCGATCAGTGAGGACACCTTCATGTCCATTGATCACCGAGGACACCTACATGTCGTGGATCAGTGAGGATACCTACATATCCATTGATCAGTGAGGACACCTACATGTCCGTCGATCAGTGACTACTTCTTCATGTTCATCGATCAAGAGGACACATACATCATTACATGTTCGTCGATCAGTGAGGATACCTACATGTTCTTCGATCAGTGAGGACACCTACATGTCCCGTTGATCAGTGAAGAAACCTACATGTTTGTCGATCAGTGAGGACACCTACATGTTTGTCGATCATTGAGGACACATACCTGTCTGTCGATCAGTGAGGAAACACACACACACATATATATATATAATTGTATACACACACACACACACACATATATATATATATATATATATATATATATATATATATATATATATACATATTTATAATAAGTGGTATAGCCGTGTTAGTCTAGTAAGTCTATCTTAAAGGCGTCACTTTTTATCTTTACCTTCGCTATATATATATATATATATATATATATATATATATATATATATATATATATATATATATTTATATATATATATATAAATCAATTTAAATTGAGTAAGCACTTGAAAAACTATTAGGTAGGCCTATCATAACCATAGCATTGAATAAGAAGGATACTGAACTCTTATAACGACTTATAATGGCATATTTATTAAATACCTGATAAAACCAAGCACGTACAAATATAATGATACATGACCAGTAGCAGACATATACGCATCGGGTCAATGATAACGAAAGAACAGAATAACAACAGGGGTAATATATGACTTAAAATATATGCATGACAATATTATTTCTAAATAACTGACACATTACTCTGTGTGTCAGTATCAACATTGTTACACAAAAGCCATAGTTGGGGTAATATTTGATCTATATATAAGGCGTCTGAACTGAGATAATGATGTAGCCATGCAGTATTTTTTCATATCCTGTAAAACAATTCCGGGGACCTTATCAGAATAACTATGCTGGCTACCTTATCAGGGTTTTTTGTTCATATTATGTATTAAAATGTTATCATTTAAAACCTTATCAGAGTACTGGGACAAGTGTAAGGTAAACCAAAATCAACAGGTTACTGTCTTTGTTAAAAATAGGAACCATGAACTGCCCCCCCCCCCCCCACCCCCATCAATCGTGCAACAAGACCCATGCATCGAAGTGGGAGAAATACCTGTGTTATTGAAATATGGAAAATTCCTTTTTTTTATTTACTGTGGTTTTTATAGTGCATTACACATTTTCCCTGTATATATATATATATATATATATATATATATATATATATATATATATTTATATATATATATATAGGTAGGTTATATGAAACATCTTACTAAAAGTAATTATGCAAAACTATACAATGATAAAAATGTCACTGAAACATCATTTAAGCATAATTTTAATAATTAACAGTTCATGCTTTACACCAAAATTACTTACACAATAAGAAATATACTACTATCATAACAAGTGTTCCTTATCACCAGGTGTGATTGATACAAAATACGGCATCGTTCACTGAAGTAAGGCCTCAGCACAAAGCCAACAAGAATGCATGGTCACAGGGACAGACTTTAAGGCCGGCAGAATGCCGTTATACCAGAATAAAATCTGTCGAAACTTATGACTTTGCAACCGTAACAGTATATAAACTGCATACCATTCTAATGGATGAGTGTCAATTTTTTGTTGTTGTTCTCAAATGTAACTCAGAATCTCCTTAAATCCTTCCTTTTGATATCATACACATTTACAAAATTATAATAATTCTGATGACCTGTAGAAAGCAGGTCAAGACGACCCGATAAGGGACTGATAAGGGACCCGATAAGAAGGTTCTAGCTATAATAACAATAAAATATTTATACCAACCACAAACAGACAGACTGACCGACGAAGACACTATGCTTGTAGCTGTGATAACTTTCGTGAACACATGTGAAGTGCTAATACAAGTAAAACTGTTTTGTATGGCAAGATTCTCCGGGTAACACCACCAGGACAAACCATTGTGATCAGACCAATGAGAGCCTGGTATCGCATTGTGCATCCTGCTCCAAGCGAGACCCCACTCTCGATGTTCTGATTCTTGGCCCTGTGCCAGCTCTGTTGTCGAGACCCCGAGAAACTTGATAAACAAAGCAAACGAAGGATATCTTGAACGACTGGTTGTATAATATAATTAAATTGAATGTCGTTTAACTTTGAGATAAAAACAATAAACTCAAAAGTTGCACTGACATGTGACAGATGCATTTAATTTGTATATAGTATAGTATAATTCCTCAAACTTCTTGCAAAATATTGTAATATACAAGTGACTCCTGAACGGTTAATATATGTAGCTCACCAACAATGGGTGTATACTATATGCATGTACTAGCTACGGATAACTGGTGGGGTAATGCATCCAAAAATTCTGACAAAATTTATGTAATACATGCAACTTCTGCACAATTCGAAGAAACAGGCGAGGCACAAACGGTTAATACGTCCTCTGATTAACACAATTCCACCACTTGACTTAAGTTCGTGCTAGCTGTACTACCGTTGTAAGGGAGCAAAGGTATGTATTACGGCGAGTGTGTACGTATCACACCAATTGCGCGAGAGCAATTAGCTCCAGGATACTTCCGGTGTAATGCTGACACCATCTTCAGACCAAATGGTGTAAACATTTTCTAAATGTGGATCGCAGCCCTAAAACTGGGCGTTGCCAACAGACTGTTCAAACCTGCTCTCAGCGTAATATCTGCGGAGACGATCACATATGTATCGAAAACATAACGTTGCAGGTACACCAGGCCGTACGCTCTATAATTTAGAAAAATGTTCTAACTTCTGCGTTTCCGTTACGACCAATGAAAACGCGGCGTAATACCGTGTAAACATGACGCTACGACGCTTTTCTGAAGTTGTCGCAAACGTATATTACGCAGACATATCGCAATCGTAGCGTTATATGTGCACCCGGTTTAATAGCAGGAAATAATTTCTGGCCTCTAAATTCACACTAATCACTCATTATACCTCCGCCAGGAATTAAATGTTTTTAATTGACGACAGTTGGTTGGTTGGTTGGTTGGATGATTGTTTGGTTAGAATGACTAGTCGCAATTTACAAAATTGTGTTGATTGTTTGTTTGGAATGTCTATAGGCAATTTTACCTAAAAAGTCTTGAATGGATTTTGATGAAAGATTTGAAGAGTTATGGTAACTTAAAAAATGTGTTAAAGCTCATCCGGATCACCATATTATGTTTGTATTAACATTATTCTTCAATCTTGGAAGATATTGCTAAACCATTATCCTGGCCGAAGACGAGAGTTATTCATGAGTATCAGAGCCGCATTTGTTCTGGCAGGCATTGCTGACCCGTGATACAGCCATCGAATTGATGAATTGTGATCCATTTTTCTTGGACATGTGCTCATATGTTTCCTAGCTAGTATTTATATTTCATAACTTTCGTTCCACATGTCAAAATTTGATTCGAATCCTGGCGGGGGTATATATGTGATCTCTGACCACTCTCTAGTGTTCATATAATTTCTTCAAAAGTTCCATTATTTACTAAATATCTACTTTCCAGCGACAACATTTTTCTTTCAGAGCATGTTAGGGTTCAGATCAAATAAGGCATGATTTATATTTGTATAGGAAATGTTTCGCATGCAGTTTCATTTCAGTTGGGCTCATAAACCGATTTTGTATTTGAACTCCAATGAAAATCATTTCATCAGAAACTGGTCATATAAAGAATTATGTTCATTTTTCAAAGTTAGAAAATATTAATGCACGATTATATATGATATAGATTATAATGGGATTTGTAATATTTACCCATTGTGGACACCAGGGCCGACACGTTAAACGTTTAGTTGACCCCCTTTTAACAAATTTTCCTCATTTTAAGACTGGTTTTAAATCCTAAGGTTTTCACGATCAGCGGACAATCACCTTGTTTTATTTTGATTATATTCTTTCTGCATTTCTTCCATTTTTATTTGCATTTTACCTAATTTTATATAATGTTATAAAGTTGTTTTTTATCGGTTGACAAAAAAAAAACAAATCCAAACTTCGCATAGCCTTTTTTTCTGAATTTAAGTGTCCAATTACATCATACTTTTAGAATTTGTTGTCGTATTTTTAACTTCCAATCATGAATATATACCGCAAATGACTCAATTTAGGGTGCAGGGGTGGACTTGGGTGAAACCAGGCCTTGAAATTTTGAATTTCGTCCAAACCATCAGCCTACCGGCATTACTATTTTCTTCAAATCATCGGCCTTGCTCTAATGTCCCAATCCGCCCCTGTTGTGGAGTTTGTTTATTCTTTGAACTTCTGGACTTTCGAGACTTTAGGGATACAGACAGTCATGTCTCGGATACCCAGGTTCCTCTTGAGCAGATCGATCTGTTTCTTGATTCCCATCAGATCCATGGCGCACACCAGGATGACGAACATGATCATGAACACTAGTCCCGTGATGCCGATGGCCGGCCCCAGCGGCGCCTCAGCCGTGTCCTCGTCCACGCCGAACAGGAAGATCCGGGGCGACACTGTGGTTTTCCCTGGGCTGCCGGTAGGGGGCGTCGTGGTCGAAGCGCTCCCCGAGCGCCCACGTGACATTGAGATGTATTCGATATCCTAAAAATATTAGACTTTAATTATAAAAATATGAGTTTAATTATATAAATATGTGTGTTCTGTGGGTGGGGATAGTTGGGTGCATGTGTATTCGTCTAAGTGTGTATAAGTATGTAAGTATGTATGCATCCTCCATCGCCCATGAATCAATCCATAATTAATCCTTTACGGAAAACACTGTAAATGACGTCATTCTACAAGGTTATAGTAATGCGGCGTACCGGTGTCATTTTAAATTTCGATTTTTATTCCATGGTATATCGTGAGGAGGATCATAATAACAGCATTGTGCAACTTTTCCTTTTCGATTTATTAAGCTCTGATCATCTCATGGTGTGTATAATTCTGGATCTTGTTGTTAAACCAGTTAAAGCAACAACAAAAAATGCACTATAAGACATAATGAAGTGAGCCCATTCCTTTTTTTCAAAGGTCTCGTTTATCGCAAGTGTCTTTGCTCAGATGAAACTATGTAGGATTTTCTTTTCATCATTTTTCATCATGTTTTTTTACGGTGGAAAAATTAGTAATTTTAGCCTCTTACAGTCACTACTCTAAACATCTTTTCTGAAGAAAATATCAAGCCGAATTGTTTAATAGTATAAAGAATGATCCTAAGGTAGGGTTCTCTCAATTATTGAAGAAAAGATTGATTTAATTAATTTTTGACAGAGTTATAGAAAGGTGGAGTTGGTCAATTAATATTCTTCTTCTACAAGACTTCTGTTTCAAATTCTAAAACAAACATAATTATTACATGGCCTTTATTCAAGTTTATTAAAATTTTTTTTTTCTTTGCCGAATTATTGGACGTGAAGGGACTGTGAAATACTTGGGAAAGCAGTGCTAGTAGATGTTTGTAGTAATGCTATGTGACCTCTTTGGGGATACACGCAGAGCTGTACAGGCAATATAGAAAAGGGTAAAGGTGGGGGTTAATAGTCTGATATAACCGAGTCTGATGTCCTTTTCATCCGACTTTACACTTTAATATTCCTTGCCTTTCGGGTTTGTTCGTTCTTGTAGCCTTTATCGGTTGTCTGCGGAACACACACCCTATACAGCCATGACAGGCGCTAGAAGGTTATTCGTTCTACATTTGCCTGTCGCCCATGACCAATACCCATTCATTCCTTGGTCGAGAGAGAGCACTCTTCTGGCAGACACCTTAGCTAGGTGTCTTAGCGCAGATGGCGGGCAGAACAGGACGCGAATCCACAACCTTCCGGTCACATGGCCAGCGCCCTAACCATTACGTCACAACGCACCACAATATAAATACTTGGATTCAATATGCAACATATGTGTGAGATAAATCCATGAATAAAATATATCTGTATTCTGATTTAGCTTTCTGTCATTATTCTGAACATTTTAATTTTAAAAATCCTATGAATATGTCGGCTTGGAAAAGCATTGTTGCTGAAGTCTTTCAGTATATGTATACACATATTTGGCTAAGATTTTGTCTGTAACTATAAATAGATTTGGCAGACCGCCAACTATTTAAGATTTGTACAACATGCTTTTGTCTGTATCCATAAAGAGACTGCCAACTGTTTCAGATATGGTAAAAGATCACAAGCTGACTTTGGGGCAACTTTCTTGGTCAGCTTAGCTAGGCTCGACCCCCCCCCCCCCCCCCCGATGAAATTTTGCATGTTCGTACATCTCGTACAGCCTTCCCGTACACAAAACCTGTGGCGCCACCTATAATTATTTTGTGTAGTTTACCTCCTTAACAGAAGTTCATGAGTTACTTGACATATCGGCCAAATCTCGGATAGCTATGTCGTACACAAGACTGGTGGCGCCACCTACAATTGCTTCTTGGTTTCATGCATCTCTGCTAATATCTCAAAAGTGGTTTGCTGTATCTGCCTGAAATTTTGTATGACCATGCAAACATCTTCGATGGCTTTCTTGAACACAAGACTGGTGGCATCACATATATCCTGTTAAGTGTACTTCAAAGGCAGTATCTCAGGAGTGATTTAATATATATGTGTAATCGGTATTTATACTCAGATTTAAATTTTTAGTACTTCTTGGTACATATACATGTCACGCGTACGTGAGCAGTAATCAAGTACTTTCAAACAAAGGTCAAGTTTGTTATCGGGGAAGGATAACACCTGATTTTTATCCTGTTGTACAGGTTTGCATTAGGCCTGTATTAATGTTATAACACTGTGATATATATACAATTGTTCTTTCTAGGCTGTTTGCAATGCACTGATGGCAAAGTGCTCCATGGTATAACCAAAGCGTATAAATATATAAATCATGTGTAATGAATCAATGCTTACAATCGTTTGATTACTTACACACCATACATATATATATATATATATATATATATATATATATATATATCACTTAGTATAAACGTTAATACAAGGTCCACAGGCCTAATGCGAACCCTGTGCAATTTCCTCTGGATCAAGCGATGTATCCTGATATTTATTTTGAGACATTTTGCAAAGCATGAAACTTTCCGAGTACTGAGAATGATTACGTGGCAATATGGGCTCAGAACTAGAGATAGCTGAAACTTTATATCGTTGCTTTCTTTAATATAATCTATTCTGTCAGCTAGAAATGTTCTCTTTATTATGGCAGTTCTCTTTATTATTATAACAGGAACATAACACCTTAATTCTGAAAATAAATAAAATCATTTCTGTGCGGTTAATTGATACAAAAATATCCAAATAATTGATAATGCGGTGATAATGGAGGGAGGGGGTAGAAAGACAGCAGGGCAGACAGAGAGAGGAACAAAGAATGACATACACTTTGAGACAGAGAGAGGGGGAGGGGGAGGGGAGGTTGCTTACCTGAAATATGTGTGACGTCATTGATTCATTGGTTGTGAATGTACCTATGGAATATACAAAATAAAAGATGAGAACAAGGGCTTGGGTCAAATACAGTGTGCAAAATACAAATACAAATATAAATACGATAGCTGATCACCTCCAAATACAAATACAAATACGAGAGAGTGAAGATAAATACAAATACAAATACAAATGCAGATCATCAAATACAAATACGCAAATGTATAGGTAATACAGAAAAGTTATTAATTTCCAGCACCATAAATACTCATATGTCTACTCATGTACTACTTGTGTATATTTAGAGATCAGGAGAAGATGAACACTTGACTTAATGCTCTCTTTTGAGTTGATCAGAAGTCTGGTAGTATTAAAATTTTTAAAATTATGGCAGATATGAATATGTTTTTATACATATGTATTTGTACAGTATTTTTATCAAATACATCAAATATTGAGATCAATACAAATACAAGTACAAAAACAAATATTATCATTTTGCGCTACACAAATACAAATGTAAATACAAATTCATATTTTGACTGTATTTTAATACAACTAGATGTGGTAGGACAATGGTCATCAGAGCGCCCCTGGACTAGTTTACATATGGATGAAAAATTAAGTAAAATTTTGAAAAATATGACAAACAGAAACAGGTTTTTATCCATATGCATGAGTGAAAAAATCCTACTGGATCAAATGATATTAAAGAACATATGTCTGATATAATGTGTGCAATAGAAAATCACCGAATGTAATCTGTTAGCCATATTTGATTTTGAGCCAGTCTGTAATTCGATAAGTCTGGAGCCCTCATAGGCACCAATGATCCCTGTGAAATTGGGAAAGCTGCAGTAGGTTGTTGTTAAGTTATTGTGTGCGAAAGAAAATCAGCCATCAGACTGTGGCGGCCATTTTGGAATTCCAACAGGTCTGTAATTCAACAGGTCTGGATCCCTGATAGGTACCAATCAACCCTGTGAATTTGGGAAAGCTGCAGTATATTGTTGTTGAGTTATCGCACGCGAAAGAAAATCAGCGATTAGGCTGTGGTGGCCATATTGGAATTCCGACAAGTCTGTAATTTGAAAGTTCTGAAGCCCTCATAGGTACCAATCAACCCTGTGAATTTGGGAAAGCTGCAGTATGTTGTTGCTGAGTTATCGCACACGAAAGAAAATCAGCAATTGGGCTGTTAAGGCCATATTGGAATTCCAACACAAGTCTGTAATTCGATAGGTCTGGAGCCCTTATAGGTACCAATCAACCCTGTTAATTTGGGAAAGCTGCAGTTTATCGTTGCGTTATTGCGCACGAAAGAAAATCAGTGATTGGGCTGTGGCGGCCATATTGGAATTCCGACAAGTCTGTAATTCAATAAGTCTGGAGCCCTCATAGGTACCAATCAACCCTGTGAATTTGGGAAAGCTGTAGTATGTTGTTGTTGAATTATCGCGCGCGAAAGAAAATCAGCAATTGGGCTGTGGCGGCCATACTGGAATTCCGACAAGTCTGTAATTCAATAGGTCTGGAGCCCTTATAGGTACCAATCAACCCTGTTAATTTGGGAAAGCTGCAGTATGTTATTGTTGAGTTATCGCGTGCGAAAGAAAGTGTCACTGACGGAAGGACGGATGGACGGAAGGACGGACTGACACGTTGATCACTATAGGGCACCGCTTGTCAAGCGGGGCCCTTATTACAAATACAAATACGTATTTGACCCCAACCCTGGACAGAGCTAGTGTTGAAATGGCCAGTTAAGGTTGGACTGGAGCACTGGATGGTAATTGTTAACATGGCGACACAGAGCTAGACGATTTATGAAATATAAAGTAAATTTTCTTCTTTTTTTTTCTAGTTTGACACTAGGGGATGTTATCGAAGATCTGATCAATCATTATTTTTTATTATATTTTATTCTTATTTTTTTGTGGAGGTAACCACCTCCATTTTTTTTAATGCTAAATTGACTACTTATATGTACATCTGCAGAATTCCATTCAGCTTTCGGACTACATGTAAGGGCGGTATAAAACGCTTCCTCTCATTTATGTTTACCAAGCTGGGTGACTACTGTACCTACTTGCTCTGGATACGTAATCGTCCCCATTTCTGAGTCATACCACCGAGTAACCCCCGAAAGGCGCACTCGTTCTGATACAAAGTGATCTAACCAAAGTCTTGTAAACCTGGCGACTTTCCGGTGTACATGTATTGTTGATAAGGTGGTTAACAGTTTTAATTTCTGTGTACTATTATATTTACTTCTGTAACGTTATAGTCGACAAGCCCATATGACTTCGAGTCACGAGCGCACCTACTCATAATTATATATATATAGCAGTGATATAGCAGGTCAGAAGGCCCACTTGGGCAAGGTCTCTGCGCAACAGAAGAAAAGACCTGGCTCTCAGAAAAATGACCCGCTCTTACCGTAATGGCAATATGCCAGAAAATATAAGGCAGCTTACTTGCGCGATGAGTGCTCTGGAAAAATACGTGTTCACACAAGTATGGGAGGCTATCACCACATGGAAGCCAGATCCAACGGTTGGGGTGGAATCCAGAGACGGCAAGACAGTCTCCACCGGTCGTAGATGCAGAGGCCATGTTGGAGTACTTCATCGGTAGACCCGAGGTGACCCACATGCCTCTGTCGTCTGCAGGATGTCGTTTCTTTCCGCCTGTCCAAAAGTTGTTTGTCCCTTCAAAAAAAAGTATTATAGTATTACTGCGATATACCCAAAATTTTGACATGCAACCTGTTTTCGGGTGTACGTGAAATGGCAGCCTTTATGAGCTTTTTCGAGAAACTTGGAGAAATTTATCTGTTAGGGCTCGATAATGGCACAGGGATGCGACACGACAGTACTCCGAGGACAGCGTCAGTGGGAAAACTATCTGCAGAGAGTGATTGATTACAAGGGGACGTGTATTGGCAAAGTTTTCGGCGGAATAACGCTTCGTTTGAGCCAAGCCCAAAACACAGTGTGTTGAAGGATTTCGTTGTATATTAGGAAATTTAGTCTTCGCCGAAACTGAAATTTTCTGTAACCCGATATTTACAACTTTCCTCTATAGACAAGTAATACCAATTTTGTGTCTTCAAATTACACAGATCTAATTAGTATATCATTGATCATCTTCTGTTTTGTTATGGCTAATTATGTTTCCCGTCGTCGGTTTGTTGTTTGTTTGCTACCGGGGTGAAGCAAACACTTATGAAGCCCAAAACTGCGTTAAGGAACAAACTCATTAAAATTTGGAGAGGATCAGACTAAAACAGAAGGCAACTTTAAAAATGAACAAACATATATTTTAAAACTATGTATGACTATGCATTCATCCTTTTGATCCAAAAACGGCGACGATAATGCAATTTTGTTGTACATATTTATACGGTTAAATAAAAAATCGGAGGCTAAATCGCACGTGTTTTGTTTATCATGAGGACCTTTAAGACGACCCCCCACCCCCCCCCCCACCCCCCGAGTACACTGTTAAAATTTCCGTACTTTCACATTGATTTCATGTAACTGATAACATTATTTTTCCTGTTAATGTGGTAAAAATAAATTCACTGCAGATTTTCATAGTGTATTTTGAGTATAATGTTTACACAGGGAAATATTATCTACATTATAATTGTCAGCGATCCCACTCGACTTTCGTCACGAATCTCCTCTGTGACTTCGGAAATTCACATTTTTGGGCTTAAATTGTAAGGAATGCCGGGAAAAATTGTCCTAAGGATGGTCATTTTCCCTATTTTTCCATTAATTCAGAGATATTTATTATTCGGAGGGGTATTGTACAGCAATCTGTTGTTAAATTACGATTGTGTATAAAGGCACAATGCAGTTTGGAACTTCGTCCGCGTGTTTCTACCAATATTTTTTGGTGATATTTTTTACATTTTCCCATACTCATAAAGTCAGGCAATACAAAGTGTTTATTTGTTCCTAACACCATTGGATTTTTAATTTATAAGATATGCTGTAAGCAGGGTTTGTTATAAACATCGCCTTTCAGTTTACAAATTATCTTTAAACTTGATATACCTTTTGCCTGTGCAAAAAAGGCTCATCTGTCAAGGGTGTGTTGTTGTGTTACCTATTTATATTAAAATGTCAGCCAGTCTTCGTTATATAATGGTGCCATCTATCGTACTTCGGATGTAACTAATAATATTGTTTTTGCCTTTAATAGAAAATAGAAATTGGTCCATCTCGTTATAAAAGACAAAGATAGAAAGTATAGTTATACTGAAATTTATCCCATATACCTTATGAACATGATTATATATCTTAACAGCAGGTATCTAAATATTACTTTTTATGGCTTTTTTCAGATACTTTGGTTTTCAGGGCATCTCTCTTAACTTCTTAACTGCAGTGCTTTTAAAAGATCCCCGTGCTTGGTAAGAGTAACATCATTAGAATGGGAGTGGCGCCGGACCATTTTGTCCGGTAACGGCAAAAATTGCTTCAAGACCGATCCGAAAACCGCATTGATGTTTCCCGTGACGTAGGAATGTTCATACTTAAATACATTTCATAGAACCGATGCTTTTTTTCCGCGTTATCGTTGTCGGTTTGTCGTTGTCGGATAAACGGAGCTTTTAAGCTTTGCACACGTTCTTCCGCTTATCCGGTTACGCAAATTCGACTACGCATACGTCTGAACGGCAACAAATGGGTTGTCTGGAAATGCATAGTTGTTCGAACATAAGCACAGCACGGCAAGGCAAGGGGTTTAACTGTCTGGGATTTTTGTTGTTATTGTTGTTGTTGGAGATAAATGTGCGGCTCCACTGCATTGATGACGTCACTATAACCAAGCACGTGCATGATTTCCGAGCGCTGTTGTTGGATCAAGTGATCCACTGAAATAAGTAAATTATATTCCATTCAACCAGTAGAAGCCCATTGAATTTGGGGTTTATTCTTTTGTACTTAAATATGATAATGTAGAGTGTGACTAAAGCTGATGACAGACTGAGGGTATAATAAGAGATGGAATATTTCAATGCAATTTTTTTTTTCTTGCCATCTTTTTTTTTTTTTTTCTTTTTTTTTTTTTTTTTTTTTTGGCCTAGTAACATGGCGTTTGTCATTGGGTACAAGCCTCCCTTTGCGAGTTCATTTTAGAATATTAATGACACGTAACAACCAATAAAAGCTTTAAACTGTACTTTGTTTGATCATGTGAACGGTGACCTTGACCTTCATCAATGGGGTTGTTTCCTCATTTATTCATTTTATTGAATCACCAATCAAAATATTTTTTATTTTACTAAATAATAGTTGACAAGATATGGCTTTGGTTTCATTCTAGTTAATTAGGCCTATGCCTCATTTATTCATATCAGCTAATTTTTTGGAACTGGTCTGAAAATTTATGAAAATAACCCTATTGTGACTCAGCACCATGACACAGGTAAACATATGCTCCGTCGTGCTATTATACATAATCCTCTACTTCTGAAGTGGGGTGATAACCATGCGAAATGCCATGCATTAAGCATGTATTATTTTATGTTCAAACCTTGCCAAGCATAGTCACCTGAAGGAGCAGGCCCGCTTTTCGTGGCACTAAGACATTCCACATAGTGTGCAGAGTCCCAGCGTAATAAATTAAGGAGACATACGAATATAAGTAGCAATAGCAACAATCCACTTCTTCAAGCAGAGGCGCTAACCCGAGGACTTGCAATATGATCAGTTTCGGTTTTGTCATGGCAATCTATCCTAATTAGGTCATTTATAGCTAAACTACTGTGTAACTGTAGCATATTTTCATTTGCTGGAGTCCTTCTATAGAGTATGGTGTCAATTTCTCGATCCCTGCCCCACCAGAAAGGTCATTCAAGTGTAAACCTGTCAGTTCATTGTTTGTTTGTAGCAGGATTCTATAAATAAGAACTTTTCAACTGATTACCATGAAGCCTTGTGGAGGGGTAGGGCAACATTTTTTTTTTACAAAACCGAGGGACAGCGAGTCGTTGGATGAGCCATAAATAAACTAAACATGCAGTCAAAGCCTACATACAAGGCTCCCAACCCAACTCCCCTATGTCATGCTTGACCAACACTTGTCACAGGCGAGTGAAAACAAAGCGACCCCAAATACCGATGAATACCTGTGACCCTCGCTCGGATATTAACGCCGTGTGTCCCAATCGTATATAAGCATTATAATTAAAACCTTATTAAGGTGATCGAGATAACCTCCAAACTGAATTTTATTTATTTTTTCCTGAGTGTAATTCTTACCCTCCACAAAACTGCATCAAAATCTGTTGAGAACTTTTTGCATAAGGTTGAGAAATAGACAAGCAAACGAAGGAGAAATTTTAATACTATTTTAATATTATTTTAATACAGATAAAACCTTAAGAAATATTTTACCTGCATTAACCTGTTGTCCTTCAATCAGTTCCCCCAGTTCTTGTTGTTTTTTATAGTCATGTATCTCGACCAGCTCCTCTCCATCCTCCCTGCACGCTTCCCGGGCATCCTCCCAAGTCTTCTCAGACACCGACATCTTCATCTCATTCTCCTCTCGTACGATCACAGACCTAGCGGGAGCTGCAGCTTCTAGAAGAAAAGGACAGTCGAGTCCAAGTACAAGTGGAGCTAAGATTAAATATCATGCAGAAGCGGACAGTAACAGTGAATATGACACAGAATGCATGCGAATGATCAATGTCTGGTGTTGATCATTAAGTGCACCTGCTAATTAGTGAGCATTGCTTAAAGCAAGGGGGAGGGGGGGGGGCTGTTACCTCATCTCAGAGTACCAAGTAACTGGGTGAATGAGCAGGGCGTCCACACATGGTGTGTTTCTTTGCTTTGCTGACATAGAAAGTCAGATCAAAGTATGCTAATTATTAGTCCAATATGAATAGGTTCTGAGTGGTGCATTTACTTCTGGCTGTAAACCATCACAGGTACAGCCAGTCTGGGTTTAGGTCTGATCAGAGCATGTGCAGGCATATTAAAGCAGTCTAATTACATTATCTAATTAGTATGCATATATCCCATGCCTAGCCTTGAGTCATGAAGGCTATTATTATGATTATGAATTTAGATAGTAACACACCTCTGAGCTTTGTTCATCTGTTTGAACATTATCATTAGAAGTTGAAATATAAATATTTAATATTAATGGTTATTCGAATGGCTAATAACTCACAATAAATAAAACTCAGAAAAGATTAAGTAGAAAGATACTTCAACTGGGAAAATCGATGAAGTGCCCAAATTAGCTGGGAAAAAGTGCCCACTTTACAGAATATGTAGGTGCGCATATTAGCTAAACATTATAAGGAGAAGAAAAAAGTGGGACTGTCTAAAACTGCCCACTTTATAGAGGTGCCAACTTTACGAAGGTGCCCGCTAAGAGAGGTTCGACTGTACAATGTTTTTACCATCAAATATCATCTATGTTGTAATTTACGGTGGTCGCACTGGATTCCTCAGTGGTCATGTTATATTTTTGTCTTGAACTGTCTTTTTTCTTGAAATGATTCAAAATGTGTTCTAGGGAGGGTCTTTTTCCTATTTGTGCATAAATCCAGATGTATTTCAAATTATTTTTCGAAGGGGCTATGGCAGCGCCACCTGTCGGCAACTAAGATTATGTTTCAATAGAGAAAGCAGTTTGTTCATCTGAATCAGGGCCTGAAGCTCCCCCCCTCCTCCCCCCCCCCCCCCCCCCCCCCCCGGTGCCGACCGGGTAGGTCCATGTGACACAGGTATTTCGGATGCAATTTCCAAACAGCAGAGGACAAACAGTTCCAGATGAGGTTACGTCATTTGTCAAACCTTAATTAAAGATAATGCGATATTCATTACCGAAACAAAACATATACACATTTATTACTGAGTAACATAACTAAAGGAACAGTTAATCGATTTTTAATTTGGTTTTCTTGAAAGAAGTGTCCGTTCAGCTGGAGCCTCAAATCAGAAAATTTCTACTGAAAATTCAAACAAAATCTTTTGATGTGTGAAGGGGTTTCAGAATATACCCGTTCGGTGCCTAAGAAACAAAACCTTATTTTTTATTATAATTTTTTTCTGCCACAGTTATGCATTTTTTTTTTAGATTTTAAAGCTTCTAAGCATAGGCTCATAACATGAACTAAAACTGGAATAATATAGACGATGGCATTGGTAAGAGGAAATATTATCCAAAAGTTTGCAATTAATTAACAATGCCTTGTTCGACTGACCTGTTGATGGAACGACCTGGGCATCAATTCGGATCTCGCACAATGTCCCTATCGGCTCCCCAGTGTCAGAACTGCCCGGTCTCCTTATATTACACTTATGACCGTCAGCACAGGCTGCCCAATACGATCCCACTGGAATGAATAAATGGAAGAATGAAATACTATAATAATTGAATGAATTCAATCAATTCAATCAATTCAATCAATCAATCAATCAATCAATGCATCAAAGAATCTATGGATGAATGAAAGAATCACTGAAGGCATGAATGAATGAATGAAACAATCAATCAATCAATCAATCAATCAATCAATGTATAAAATAATTAATGAATGGATGAATCACTGAAAGCATAAAAGAAAGAATGAATTAATCAATCAATCAATTAATGGATCAATGAAATGAATGAATGGATGAATCACTGAATGCATCAAAGAATGAATGAATGAATGAATCACTGAATGCATAAAAGAATGAATGGATGAATCACTGAATGCATGAAATAAAGAATGAATGAATCATTGAATGCATAAAAGAATGAATGAATCAATCAATCAATTAATCAATGCATCAAAGAATGAATGAATGGATGAATGGATGAATCATTGAATGCATAAAAGAATGAATGAATGAATCAATCAACCAATCAGTGCATCAAAGAATGAATGAATGGATGAATCACTGAATGCATAAAAGAAAGAATCAATCAATCAATCAATCAATCAATCAATCAATCAATCAATCAATCAATCAATGCATCGAAGAATGAATGAATGGATGAATCACTGAATGCATAAAGGAATGAATGCATAAAAGAAAGAATGAATGAATGAATCAATCAATCAATCATTAAATGCATCAAAGAATGAATGAATGGATGAATGGATGAATCACTGAATGCATAAAGGATTGAATGAATGAATCAATCAATCAATGCATCAAAGAATGAATGAATGGATGAATGGATGAATCACTGAATGCATAAAAGAATGAATGAATGAATGAATCAATCAATCAATGCATCAAAGAATGAATGAATGAATGGATGAATCACTGAATGCATAAAAGAATGAATGAATGAATCAATCAATCAATCAGTCAATCAATCAATCAGTCAATCGATCAAGTTTTTAGACTCTTTATGAGTTAATCGTTATAAATATACTTCGGACCATTTCCATTTGTATTCAGTATCATATTCAGTGTCGGGGAACAAGATAAGATAACTACGAATACAAACGCTATAGTTTAGAAATAATTAAGAATATGGCAAAATGAATATCGTGAAGCGATTTTTTTTTATCTTTTACCGATTTTACCACAAAAAATGTATTAATGAACCTGCCGCTTCTCACGAACATGACAGGTTCACTTGATTAAAATTTCTTAAAATAATTAACCGAGACCATGTTGCAATATTTAAAAACTTCTTCGTCTTATGCGGGCAATAAAATCACTTAAAAATCATTTTGGAATCTCTAGCTCCTCCATATTAAAGAATCCGCTTACTTAAAATATTTAAAAACTTTGTCGTTTATTTATTTGCTAAATCTTCCTCGGCCATCCTTTTTTTTTATTGTGAATGAATATAACTAGTCTTTGTACGGAGAAGTGTCAGTTTGCTAGTTTCTGAACGCTGTTGGTTCATCTGCGTGACCAGATGGTTTTAATATGGTACTTTTGAACACGATAATTGTTATTTACGGTAACTACTGCTTTTAATCTTCAGTGCCATCTTGTGTCCAAACGTTGAACGATTAAGATGTTTAAGATATCTGTTTTTTCCAGTTAAAGTAAAAAGGTAAGGAAGCATTTTTACCCTATATTTTGACAAATAAAACAAATGTGACATTTCTTATCAACAAAACGGTAATGGCAGATGCTAGTGACGTGGGACCATTCTTTCGCAGCTGTTCTTGCCTGCCTGAGGATGTCTGAAGATCATGGACGATTCCCGCTCGTTTCTCGGAGACACAAGGTTTCCGTTCATTCCTTCACATTTCTTCTTGGCCTCTGCATGATTCGCGTCACCGTCACTGTAGTGGTAACAGGTCATTGACCCGGGCATCTTCTCGAAGTCTTCTGGACAGGGGTTACCTGAAAAAAGGGGTAGAGATGTATTTATTTTACAATGACGTTATTAATATTTATACAACTTTGACAAACAGAATACGAATAAACTGGACAAGTTATTTAAAAGGATGTGAGCGGTAGTTTGTAGGAAAGTTGATGATATCACAACACTCTATCAACTAAAACTAAAGGCAAAACTTTGCTGCATTATGGCAGACGATACACAACCCCTGGACGTTGCTTTGGTGAACTGCGGATCGAGAGAAGTGGACGTCTTTTGACTACGTGCCATATCTTTATACTATCAGCTCTTTCTCGCTAGAATTCTCGCCAGTTTTCCCTTTTTGCTTTGGTAAGCAGTCCGTCTGTTTTATGTGTATATTGTTCATGTGTTCGTCCGTGCATCATACGAATTTTATTTATTCACGAACATCTAATGAGATTAATTTCCCAACTTGGGATGATTAAAAGTATATCTTAGCTTTTCATATTTTATTAATTAATATCATATACAAAAAATTATTTCACCTGTGTAAAAACTTATAAAAAAAAGTTGTGTACTTGGAAAAATAAGAATAAGATATAGTTATCAGTACATGAGTTGCTGATTTCCATTCCGAGCATTTGACTGGTAGCCCGCGCTATAGTGGCATCTGCTCCCAGCTAGTCATAGTCTTAAATCTGCGGGTCGTACAAGTCTACTCTGATCATGTCAACCGACAAATGGTTTGCCAGGCTGACTGACATTCAATTAAAACTCCATGCAGGTTAATTTTATCCCGTAATCAACAGCTTCTAAACTTGTGTTCCTCATGGGTATAGGCTGCCAGTTTATTACCATGCAACCGTCCTAATACACGCACAATGGTGAGTCCAGTATTAAGCCAGTCTCCAATCCACCGATTTTCCGTGCAGATCATTATTAAAGAAATGCTTGTGCCATTTAGAGATTTTTTTTTGGTAAAATTACTTAAGCGGGTGTTATGGTATAAAAGGCATGTTCCTATCTGTAATTATCTAAAAATTGAAGCATATACTTCCAGGTTAATGTTTCTTTACCTCTTCGTCCCGTATTTCCGTTGTTATGGCGATTCTTTCTCATATGTTGAAAATTAGATTTGGCATCGTATTTTAATATATTAATTTTTAAAAAAAAAATTACAAATCACTTTCACGGGAATGTGCCTTCAACTTGTCAGCTTTGCTTTAAGCACGTGTTGTAAACACAGGGGATGCTCTCCCTTCGTTACATCATTTTAAGGAATTTCATTACGAATGCCTTGCAACAGGCGATCTCAACCGTTCGTCTACTCGCATATAGAAACGCTCTATTTATATTGCCATATAATAGGTGGATTTTTATCGCTTTCTTCCTTATGGAATGGTTACACGAGGCGGAATATTAGGCACTTGCAGACCGGACTCCATAGTCAGCCTTGAGTGAGCTTTAGTAGAGACTGGTCGGGGAATAAACAAAAATAAATAATTAAATGACAATTAATGACCAAGGTAGGAATAAAAATATGCAAAATCTTCCCATACGTGCTTTATAGGTAAATATATATAATAATAGGTCAAATTTTGTCGAACGATTCCAGTGGCGTCAATTTTTCTTCAAGGATGGGGATATAACTTGCAGACACACACACACATATATATATATATATTAGCGTCTGAATGACACATTTAAAATATATATTTTACTTAATCACATTTCAAATATATTACAATTAATTATAAGGTTTCAGAACATAAAGCATTATGTTTCAAGTATAAGTTAATTCTAAACCAGGTTTAGATATCTTATTTCATAGTAAACTCATAAATGGAACCAAAGTCTATTATTTCTATTTACTGATATATTACATTTGCCATTTATATATAAATATTATTTTCTGAAAAGTGGTTGGGGGGAGGGGGGGCATGATTAAATTGACAATGCCACCTTGCCAAAAAGTGGGGGGGATATATACCCCACTCAAACACCTATATTGACGCCCCTGTACGATTCCCGTCATTGCCTTAAGAGACCTGTTACGAGCTCAAAGATAGCGTTAATAGGACTTACTTTGATTGAGAGTAACCAAGATGTCTCCTCCTTGGCCTTGGACTTGTACCAGACTCAGGTTCAGACGTTCAGAGAGTTCGGGCTGCACAAGAGCGTTGGTTTTATTCATGTCATTTCCGGTCCCGACGTAGAACTCGTTGTCGTCGGTAAGAATCCACCAGAGAGTGGAAGTCCAGCTGGTCTTCGTCCAGTTGAATGGTCTGGAGTAGATACCGATCTTGTTTTCGACCGGGTTCACTTCCGCCACGTTAAGCGTTGAGTTGCTAAGCAGGAGAACCACGTGGTACTCGTGGCGTTCCCGGTCATTACCCAGTGTGATGAGGATGGGTTCATCGGATTCTGACCACATGTGTAAGACCTGGCTCCTGTAGCCGTCTTCGGACTGGGAACTGACGGGAATCAACCAAGTGTCGTTTTCGATCGTAACGTATGTGGTTCCACCTGTAGGGAAAAAGATTCAAAACTGAAACTGGCAATTTAGCATTGTGTTAACTAGCATGTTACCAATTCTTGCGTTTCGGCAGGTCCGAGGGACCATGGGCGGGATCGTGCAGAGAGGGTTTCCATGGACCTAGTTAACATGGTCCGAGTTCACTGGAGCAGTTTCGGATAGTTGGCAATGCGACAGCCCATCCCCCCGCGAAATAATGTCACATTCCTCATGAATTATTGGGAAAATATGGAAAATTAATCATTCTCCTCTCAGGATACATTTGGTATCTTTCCCGATAAATCTTAAAGAATTGTTTATACCTGGGGCGTGGCGACGATTAGGTGCAACCACTGCCAATTATGATACCGATTATTGTCAACCCATGGTTATTTCCTGTTAAGTGCCGGGGTTCAAAGTGTAGAAACCAGCTCTACACTATACCCCTTGTCCTTACTAGGAAAAACATATCCAAATCACAATACATACTCATTTTATATGTCTCAGATCACTAGGCCAGACCTGGTGTAACTATGATTATTATTATCATATTAAAAGAGTAAAGATCACATTACGTAAAAATCACATAGACAATTATTTTACAATGTAAAAGTACACTTCCAATATTTTTATGTGAAACATTTCTGCATTTAATGGAAACAAATTTTAAAGGAAATTTACCAGTTTGTAATTGAATGGACAGTTCCATCTAAGCCCTAGCGCATACAGTATGAGTATACCATGCGGAACCGACAACAGTCGCTAAATGCAGTGATTCGTTTTACGGATACGTATTCCGCACACTAGATTTGCTCATATAGAATATCTCCTGTTTTGCTAATTCAATCAAAATCGATTTTATTCCTCATGCCGGATCCGCATACCATGCATATATTTGATATCATATTTCGATATATTTGAACTTGCAACTGTTGAATTTCTGTGTATTTAATGTATTTTTTAATGTATTCGGTTTCTCTTTCAACACTAGGAGTTTGTAATCCTCGAGTGACCACTGCAAGCCTCGCCCAAAATCCCGCGACAGGGCGACAATAAGAAATGAGCTTAGGCATGTAAGACCAGGGAAATTAGATCTAACAACCACAAGAAAAAAAACCCAGAAGGGGCGGGGGAAGTAATCGATGGTTTTGCACCCAGGGGGCATAGGAAAGCGAAACCACAAAAAATGGACCCAAGAATTAATTTTGAATTGAACTGATTTTAAGTTGGGTAATTTAGATCTTTTTCAAATTATGAAAAAAAAGTGTTGAAAATGTAATTTTTTGTAAATATTTCCAAAACTTATGTTCGAGAGTGTATGGTGGGAGTGGAGAAAATTAAAATATTTTTGTCCTTTCTGTAGTGGGGTGGGTGTCTGTAAGTGTAGGGTTTGGGGTGGCTTTTACCGTTCGTCGGACTTTTGTCTTTACTTCATATTTTCTCCATCATATTTTCTCAGCAAAGAATGCCCAAGGAATAAGAACAAATTTTTATATCTGATGAAAATGTATTACCTCTCACTATAACTCTGACTGAAGATCAGTTTTGGAAAATCTGCCGTGTTAGGGGGTCTGGCGCAAAAATGGAAAGCAGAAAATAACAATTGACCAAGAGGTCATGACGCTCAGCTGATCTCTGACACTGAGAAATTCTAAAATTTGATTACTGTAATTTATGTAGTTTTGCAATTGTGTCTGTGGCATTTGTGAAAAATTAATGGAATGGATTTTCTTCATGTTTTCATTGCTTAGTGCAAAATTGTTGTTTTTTGATTTTCTTAGTGCTAAAAAACACTCAAAATTATACGTTTCTCGCAGAATGAAGGTCACAGTGACATAATTTTTGGTATGTAAGGAGAATTTCCAAGGATCTGAATTGATATTAAATAATAAGTGTCTAGGTCAAGCGTTAAAATTTTTTTTCTGACTGTTGTTTAGAGTTTTTTGGCGTCACAATCATACCACCAGAATGCACCGGGGCTTTTAAATACACGCGTGGCATAGGTATAGATTAAGTAAAAAAAGTAATTTAGTCCGTTCAAATATGTTGGATAAGAATTGTATCAAAGCAAATTATATAAACATGGGTGTTTTGTGGTAAGGACTTCAAAGAATACGTTATATTTTGCAAGCGTGCGCACGTGTATTTAGAAAAATGAAAACAAAAGGTGTTGCCCTGAAATGTAACAAATTTTTATTTTAACGATTGACAGTTGGGACAAGTAGTCCCGGCCGCCTCACACTGCCGAAAGGTAATAGATTCGTTTTGAGTAAAAAAGCCTTCTGGCGGAAGGGGGATGCATGAAGATGGAGAAAATGACGATGGCACCACCAGTTTTGCACAGCTGAAAGGGCTATCTGTATGAGCATCAAGTTTACCAAACTTCTAACCTAACAGGCAACTGATATTGAGATATCTCATTTAAAGTATGAATTTTATTTATATTTGCAAATGTGTCCGCAGAAGCTGTGAATAACTCGCGGACCAGGTTTTCTTTAAAAAATCCATATTGATAGAAACACATGCTTAAATGATGCCCATTCATTTAATCTGTGCATTTAATGTTAAAAATCTGTTATGACATGTCCACACACATTTCTAAGTAAGAGAAATGATATTAAAATGTGCAAAAAAAAAGATATTTAGATGGCGCCACCAGTCTTTCACTGTTGAAAGGGCTATCCTTGCTCAATAACATATTTATTTTCAGAAATATCTGTGTTATCATCACTGAGATATTTTAACTATAATATGAAGGTATTTTATATATCAACAGTCAAAATGTCAAATATCGCAAACGAGATTGCAAGAGTTCCGAAGAACTGGCTGGGCCGTTTTTCTCCTTTTTGACATGGTAACAATAAAATATGTGCAAATGTTGCACGATGTTTCATTTTTTTTGGTTGAATGATTTCTTTATTGTTTTACAGCCCAGAACACTCACATGACATTAATATACGAAAACGCACGTGAGTCACAAAATATAGGTCACAGTGACCTACATTTGATATGCAAGGAGGTTTCTTGATAATGAGTAAGAGATTACTAGGTCAAGCGGGAACATTTGTGCCTTGTTAACGGACGGACGACGGACAAAGGGTGATCGCTGTATATATGCCAGAAGACCTCTTGCAAATTACCTCAAAAAAAAGAAAGGAAAAAAAACCTCATTGATGGTTTTGCGCTCCCCCCCCCCCCCCCAAAAAAAAATAAATTAATAAATAAATATGGATCCAAATACTGATATTTAAATTAAGTCATCAACCCCTGTAAGCCTCCCCTCATGCATCAAGATACTTGGAGAGTGGTGCGAGGTTAATAAAGACTGATGCAGTATGTCTGTGCTTCTTTTCTGTTTCAGTTTGCATGTAAACTCACCTCCTTGTATGGAGAGGCAAATGATCACCGCCCCGAACCAGTGCCACGGCAACATCTGTAAACAAACAGTGACGTCATAAATGCGAGTTAATATATATATATATATATTATATATAAATAATGTATAAATATATATAATGTATATACATATATATATATATATTATATATATATATATATATATATATATATATATATATATATATATTCTTTGTTGGTATTTGCCGGCAAAAACCTATTTTTCCGGACAGTCGCATAAACTGTTTTTACCAATTTATCCAGTTTGTACAAGCAAACACTTAAAACACTTATTTTATGATTTTAACTCACAGTTTATCCCAAAGAAAAGAATTTAAATATAACATACCTATAAAGAAATAAATCAAAATGATGATGATAAATGTGATGGGAAGACAACTTACATTCTTGTTTTGACATAGACAGCCCAGGCATTTATTTATTTTTTCTACAAAACACTTTAAACAGCAATGTAAATCTCGATTCAACATTTATAGGGACTCGGACTCGATGGTCCTGGACTCGGACTCGATGGTCCTAGACTCGGACTCGATGGTCCTGGACTCGGACTCGATGGTCCTGGACTCGGTCTATATGGTCCTGGACTCGGTCTCGATGGTCCTGGACTTGGACTCGATCGTCCTGGACTCGGTCTCGGTGGTCCTGGACTCGGACTCGATGGTCCTGGACTCGGACTCGGTGGTCCTGGACTCGGACTAGATGGTCCTGGACTCGGTCTCGATGGTCCTGGACTCGGTCTCGATGGTCCTGGACTCGGACTCGATGGTCCTGGGCTCGGACTCGACGGTCCTTGACTCGGACTCGATGGTCCTGGACTCGGTCTCGATGGTCCTGTCTTGGACTCTATTATAACGCACCTGTCATAAGTGCTGTGGTTGCACCGCGCATTAATTATTGAGTTCCAATAAAGCCCATCATGGCAGCTTGTTGTTATTCTTTATGATCAGACACATACAACTGTCCAATACCATCACATAACAGGTCCTGGACTCGGACTCGATGGTCCTAGACTTGGACTTGATGGTCCTGGACATGGACTTTGACTCGATGGTCCTGGACTTGGAGTAGTATTTGGACTCGGAGGTATAAGGAGATCAGAGTCGATGTGGAATCCAAAGGAAAAACAATCTGTCACATACTATAAACTTTCGCGAACAACCAACACACTATATAATCGACCATATATTTACCAAGCTTTAGTTCGTCATTGGGAGTTAAACATGATTAAATATTCAAGAAATAACATGCGTTAACTAACATAGAAATACACATGATAAACTCAAATTTCCGTTAAGAATTCCTTTTAAAAAACAGATTTGTATTTGGCTCGGACTTGAAGAAGGTGGACTTGGACTCGATGCGTAAGGACTCGGACTTGGACTCGAGTGATCTGGACTATACTACATGATGGTGACTCATCGTTGCTTCATCGTTGACTTGAAACTTCAAATGTTTAGTTTATCATAAAATCATGTCATGCCCGTGACTTTCCCTGCTTTCTGCATGTCGGAACTAATGACAGACAGCAACATTTTTATACCATTCAAAACTTGCAGTGAAGCTCAACCAATACAACTGTGACACGAAACACACACTAGATTTGGAAAATAATTACCAGCGGTAAATAGTGTGATACATACGTACAGTAATACCTCGAATGACGGGCACCTCGTTTTAGCGACCAACTAACAACAACGACCACATTTAACTGGTCCCGATTCTTTATCGCCCTTTATAGATGACCTCGCTTAGACGACTAACTCACAAATGCGACAATTTTAAGGAGATCCCGGTAGTGGTAGTAATTTCTAAGTTTGCCGAGAAATGGTTAAAACAAGATCCAGTAAAACCAGTCCCACTTCAATATGCATGTGATATATATTGTGTACTTTTGACTATATCTATAGGTGCTTTTTGCTCTTGCTAGAGTATAAAATATCATTTTCAGCCAAGCCCGCTTTGGTGGTGCTTCATGCATGAGTGCATTTCTATGCTGTGTTAACAGAACTATTTATATTCAATGAAAATGCTCCAGCAATTAACTTAACTGATTTAAGAATAAATCCATAGAAGTCCACTCATGCTTTGGTGTGTGAGAAAATCAATAGTTAAAATATTGGAGCAAATAGTCTTCAGAAAGAGCTAAAGAAACTGTAGACGATTAAACTTATCCCTGAATGTAGTGCGGGGTAAAACCACGTGGTAAACACCTTTACCCTCGGGGTTTCCTTAGTATAGACAAGATGATATAGAGGGTAAATATACCATATCGTACCATATACTTATAAATAAAAATTCAATAAACAGGGGAACATTTCACAATAAGATGGTTCTACATATAATGTTTTCTTCCAATATTTTAATTAGTTTAATGTTGTTATTGTATTTGACCGTGACTTAACGTGAATTGTCTGGTTAAGTAATTTGCATGATAGATCATATAGAAAGCACCTTCATTCTTTTTAGTTTGTATTCTACTATAACAAAGTTAAAACTTACCATTCAAACAGACATATTACCGTACTTTCCACTCTTTCACTGGGTTTTACATTTACCATTCCCATTTCCTACATATATCGTGCGTCTAGGTCTCTAATACACTTTTCAAAGTATTTATTAAAATCAAGAAATCGATGTCATGTATTAAGTTTTCCTATCATTACGTAGTTTGCATCACGTTCAGCAGATGGCGGTACCATGCGGTTCAGTGTTGTCAGGACAGACCTTTCAATTCTTTCAACATGTATTCAAAAATACTTGGTGTGACTTTTTTTAGTGTGCGTGTTTCTGTGTGTGTGTGGGGGGGGGGGGGGAGTCTAGTCCAGCGGTCGGGGGGAACAAGGTCAAAATTATTTGAAAATTGGACAATGAAGGTCAATACAGCCAAAACGTTTTGTGAACCTGATAACTTTAAAGAATTGCACATTATGCCCTTAATTTGATAGAGAAATGTTTTCAGACGACTCTGAAAACTTGTGACCTGACCCTTTACCTTGAAGGCAGCCCAATTATACTTCGTCTTTTGCATTTTTGTGATGCACCTACTTTTTTAATATTGCGTATATCTCCCTCGAATCTGACACACACGTTGTTTCCAACAGGTTCTCGGAGGAGTTTGAAAATATGGTGACCTTGATCTTATCCTTATTCTGTGCAACCTGTTTAGGATGGATTTGGTCTTAACATATCTCACCTAAAGGGAGAGCCCTTTCAACTTTGATGTCAAAAGGCTCAGTCCTTCAAACCAGTTCTTCAGAAATCTTATTCTTCTCTTGTACTATCTGTATAGGCCAGTAATTTTATCCAGTCTTCTCATACATAAATGTGTTAACCATCACTTGAGGAATAGCCCTGTCGACCTTGGTGTCTAAAGGTCAAAGGTCAGGATCACAGGTTAATCTCAATTTTGGTTTACAGATGATAAATAGTCCTGTAGTGAATGCCAGTCTACAATGTTATGCTAGTCAGCTGAATGTCATAACCCAAGGGTCACTTGTGAGGTACATAAACCAGGCCTGTGAATACAAAGTTGTGATGTTAACATGTCTCACGTCCTCCTGTTCTCCAGTTATTCACCTTGTTAACATTGTACAAAAAAAGGCGAAACAGCAAAATTATTTTGCAAATATAAATGATATTTATAGTTCCAATGAGCAAAAGAAACAAATTTTGAATATTTTACGGGTGTGGGGTTGACCAATGTGTCTTGCTATTACTATTTTATGTTCAAACAAAGGGTACCCCTCGCTATTAGGTCACATAGCGATATATATATATATATATATATATATATATATATATATATATATATATATATATATATTATTCCGGGAAAATAGTGCATGAAAATTCATATTTTACAATAATGTCGCCTGATTTGCTAAAATACATCAAAACATATAGTTACGAATATTCGAGTAGGGATGGGTATTCGAGTCCGAGATTTGCAGTCCATGCACTATTACATATATATGTATGTGACATCCCGACTTGTTTCTGAACATGTTGGTACATGCACTATCTAATGTTTATTTTTATCAACTTACTCAATCACGATCGATGGTCATATTCTAGTAAGTGATAGTTTAAATATTGCCTGCGGTTTCTATAACTAGGTGCGAATGTCTAAAAACCTATGTACAAATAAATATCAAACTGAATATCATTTTATAAATTTCACACGCGTACTAAATTTAATATGAAATATAAGCCGGTGTCATGTTTACAGAAACGATCGATTTTATTCTAATGGTGTATGCCATGAGACTAATACAGTTTTCGCCAACCATTTATGTTTATCTTTATTAAACTGTTCACAATTTATTTATTAATCAGATAAGTATCATAGTCTGTGCAATGTAATAATCTATAGATAGTAATTAGTGGTTTGTTGAAGTGTTAAGTTAAAGTTTAAACAACTGACCTTCCCTGATGAGCCGCAGGTTCAGGACTGTCAGCAGTTCCGCCTATAAGCTCAACGTGTAACGAACATGCGTCTCCATGGTAACAGAATGCTATATTGTGAAGCCATAAGGCCAGGGTTATAATAAATAATGTTCATCTAATTTATTCCCAGTACGTAAGAGAGAGAGAGAGAGAGAGAGAGAGAGAGAGAGAGAGAGAGAGAGACACGCTCATGTTCAAGACATTATAGAGATTTAAGCATTAAACATATCGACATCTAGAGCGCATGCCTCCGCCAAAGCAAAACAATCCTACTATATTAGCCCATGTATTAGATCCGCACCAAAATTGGAAAGTGTGCTTTCTGGTCCATGTTGCTCCCCCCCCCCCCCCCGCCCCCCAGTCCATGTATCCCCCCCCCCCCCCCCACCTCCAAGTTTCGTTGAAATCGGTGCAACTTTTTTTTTTCTACTAACAAACATACAATTCAGCAAACAAAGGGAAGGGAAAGGGGTGAAAACTTGACCTCCTTGACGGGGGTAAGATTCCCATAATGTGTATTTTTTTCTTAGGATATTTGGCGCTATTAAATTGACATATTTGCCTCTGTAGTCTGAAAACCACAATAAATATAACTTTAACCGGGCCCACCCACCTCAGTGCATGGAAATAAATGATGTCTATGGAAAAGTACTTTAACTCTTTACATAATAGTATCATCTACAAATTATATTTATGGTTTGGTAAGTTTTATCCTCTGATTTCCGTTGACATGGCATGTTTAACAAGGGAACATCTGAGCCGGTACCGTTTTTCGTAATCCTGCGGTCATCTTCTGCCATTTTTTCTTTTATATGTCCGTTTGTTATAGCCTTTCTCCGCCAGGGTTTTAAAAATTGGGCATAATTGTTATAGACTACCAAAATATTGTCTATATAGGTGCCAGCACTCATATTTCTCACACTTTTGCCCATATATTCGTTTTTTTTTATCAACCAGCTGGTGTATATAGAATATTTTCCGGAGACAAATAATTTCAATTTGGTCATAAAGTTCCTATGTGTAATGTAATCATTGTTATGTAGTAATTCCAAAACTTAAAACATTTACACTATACCCCATTATTCACGCACTTACAAGCATCCTCGATTTTATTTACAGAGCTCTCCAGAAGGAAAAAGAGCTCCAAATTTATATCTTATTTTAGCTTAAAATTTGAAGATCTTCGCAACGTATACCGCCTAACAATATGTACTTATTCCTGGCCTTATTATACTAACACCTAGCCTTAGTCAATGCGGATGTATTTCCCTGCGTTATAGACACTGACAATGAATATACATGTATTGATTACCCGGTGCGTGCCACCCGGCTCATATCGCTGTTTGAAACAACACCAAAACGATTAATACTTGTAAGAAACTAATGCCATTCATTCTTCAGTTGCTGAATGAATAAAACATTAATGACAAATTGTTGTATACTAATGGCTCAGTTCTGTGTCAGCACCAGCTGTACTGATAACTTTTTTCAGTTGAGTTACCGAGAAGAAATATTTATAAAGGTATATAACGTTTGTGGAAATGAAGACTTTTTCAGTAACCCAAAAACATATACTTTTTTATATAGAATCTTCCTTTGTTTATGATAAGCTGACACGAGTCCAAACAGGTGCCCCATGCATATTTACAGAATACATCAAGATGAAAATCTCTCAAAATGGGCACAACTCCCTTATACATGGCTCATAAACAGCTTACGACCTTCAAACATATAAAGAATACTGGCATTTAAATAAAGAAATGTGCGGTTTTATTTGAGAAATCTCAAGTTAAATGGATTAAATTACGCCCAAAAGACCCCGTTCCCTTGGATTAACTTGTATCGAGTTAAATCAAACCCGTAGTATAATGTGAAGTGAAGATGACACATTTAAATCCCGTAAGGGCTAAGTAAGGTCTCCTCCTTGGTAATCTTCACAAAATTTATTTTATATATATATATATTAATAATGGATAAGCGGTTGTTATTCATCTTTCAGTCATCGATTATGACTTTACAACTAATTCCTGCCAAGTAACGAGTCACATATATACAGTGCAGAATTGACACCAGAAGCTGATCCAGCGGGTCCAGGGGTTCTGACACCCCCTCCCCCCTTCAGTCGCCGCAACCTTTTCTAAGGGTTTCAGACCAAAATTTATGACCTGGACCCCCAACCCCTTTCTGAACCTTTTTTGGCCTTTTTTTTTAAGCTCAGCTGACTGTAAGTCATTTGGGCTATAGCGATCACCCTTTGTCCGTCGGCCGTCCGTCTGTATAGCTGTCCGTCTGTCCGTCCGTCTCTTCATCTGTCTGTTAACGAGGCACAAATCGTAACCGCTGGACCTAGAATCATTTTACTTGACATCCAGGGAGGCCCATGAAAAATCTCCTTAGAAACCTGAAATTAGGTCTCTGTTACCAATATTCTTCGAGCTATGGGGCTTTAAAATATCCCCAGAATAATTAAATATTTTATAGAAAAGCTCTAGTATCTGAAAAACTAATGCTTTGATTACCAAAATTCATTGCATGCATATTCATCATGGAGTGTTTCATCAGTTTCTGCAGACTAGTGGCGCCACCTGGATTTTTACGATTTTTTTCCTCTATTTTTTAGACCTTCAAAGCAGCAGTTGTCCGTTAACCAGGCACAAATCGTAACCACTGGACCTAGAATCTTCTAACTTCACATCCGGGGAGTTCCCTGAAAAATCTGCTTGGAAACTTGACAGGGTTCTCTGTTACCCATATCCTCCGAGCTATTGGGCTCAGAAGTAACCCCCCCCCCCCCCCCCGATTAAATAAAATTTTGATACAAAAGCTCCAGTATCTGAACAACTAATGCATTGATCACCATGATTCTTTGCATTGCATATTGATCGTGCAGTGTTTCATCATTTTCATTAGAATGGTGGCGCCACCTGCATTTTTTTCGAATTTTTCTCTATTTTTTCCCAATTTCTGAGACCTTTAAAGATGTGGTTGTCTGTTAACAGGACACAATTTGTACCCATTGGACCTAGAATCTTCTGTCTTAACATCCAGGGAGGTCATTGAAAAATCTCCTTGGAAACCAGAAATTAGGTCTCTGCTATCCATATCCCGTGAGCTATGTGGCTCGAAAGTACCCCCCAGAATGATTAAAAATCTGATACAAAAGCTCCAGTATCTGAACAACGAATTCAATGATCACCATGATTGTTTGCATGCAAATTGATCATGGAGTGTTTCATCAGTTCCTGCAGACTGATGGCGGCAGCTGGATTTTCAAAATTTTTACGATATATCTATTTTTAGACCTTCAAAGCAGCAGTTGTCCGTTTACAAGGCACAAGTCGTAATCATGGGACCTAGAATCTTCTAACTTCACATCCAGGGAGGTCCCTGATAAATATTCTTGGAAACCTGACATTAGGTTTCTGTTACCCATATCCTCCGAGCTATTTGGCTCAGAAGTACCCCCCCCCCCCTCGATTAATTAAAAATTTGATACAAAACTCAAGTATCTGAACAACTTATGTATTGATCACAATGATTCCTTGCATTCATTTTGATCATGGAGCGTTTCATCATTTCCTGTTTACTTGTTGCGCCACCTGCGGTTTTATTTAATTTTTTTATCTTTTTTCTCAATTCTAGAGACTTTCAAAGATGCGGTTGTCCATTAACAAGGCACAAAAAGTAACCATTGCACCTAGATTTTTTCTTACTTGACATCCAGGAAGGTCCATGAAAAAACTCGTTGGAAACCTGAAATTAGGGCTTTGTTACCAATATCCTTTGAGCCATGCTTCAGTTGAATTAGGATAACACCAACAAAATTTGACATTCCAATTTCTTTTGAGAATGTCTTTCTAAACAGCTGAACGCTATGACCCCTGGGTCACTTGTGTTTCCTATATATCATCCGATTTCATTCAAATTTGGGTCACTGTTTCCTCTCATGCCATCTTATTAGGGATTGGATTTGGGGTGTCTGTCTGTCTGTACGTCACTCTTGTCTGTCTTTCCGTAAGTCAGGTTTTTTTGTACTGTGCGATAACTTTCCTAAATATTAACCGATTTCATTCAGATTTGTCAATAATTACTATCAATGATTGCTCTTATGCCAACCTCTTTTAGGACAGGTTTTAAAGTGTCTGTCTGTCTGTCCGTCTGTTAGGTTTTCGTTTCTGTGCTATAACTTCTGTGCTATAACTTTCTATATGTTTGTCAAATTGTCTGTACCTTTGCCATTCAATAACCTTAACGGTAATATCTCTATTCGCACAAGAGGCGGAAGCAGAGGACATAAATTCCTTGAATTTGCTTGTCTTAATTAGTTTGCTGTGCAAGGACATACTGTCAACATGTCAGTCGTCGGCTGAGCGTCAAGACCCATAGGACACTTGTTAGGTTTTTCATTAGTCATCCTGTGTTGAAACCCCCCCCCCCCCCCCCCCCCCCCCCAGTCCTGGGGCTCAGGGGAGTCCTGTGTGCAATCATATGTCCCCTAATTTTGACTTCTGATCCAGGTAGGACACCCTTATGGGAGAAAAAAAAAAACTTGAGTAGACATCCTGGATCGCGGGCAGAAAGGGTGAAATTCAAGATGGCGTCCAAGATGGCCGCAGAACCATTGATTCATATATAACTCGAAAAGTAATTGAGGTAGGGGGATGATTTTGGTGTCTTTGCCGATGTTTTCAGGGTAAAGGAATCTACTGAAACCATTTCCAAGACAATACCGTATTTAGTTTCGGTGATATTCAATATGGCTGCCAATAAGGCCTCCGTACCATACAATCATACATAACTCATAAATTAATTGAGGTAGGGGAATAATTTTGGTGTGTTTGCTTATTATTTCAATGTCAATGAATCTATTGAAACCATTTCCAAGACAAAACCGTGTTTGGTAACGGTTATATTCAATATGGCTACCAATATGGCCGCCGTACCATTGAATCGCATATGACAAGCCATGGAATCAAGGTAGGGGGTTGATTTTGGTGTTATCGTCTATGTTTTTAGGGCCCAGGAGTCTCTTTTAATTATTTTCAAGATGATACTGTTTCTGGTTAAGGGGATATTTAATATGGCTGCAAAGAGAGCAACCAATGAACCATTGGATCATTTATGACAATCCAAGGAATCAAAGTAGGGGTTGATATTTTAATGTCTTTGCCCAAGTTTTCAGGGTCAAAGAATCTATTTTAACCTTTTTCAAGACAATACCGGATTTGATTATCGTGATATTCAATATGGCTGCCATTACGGCGACTGTACCATTGCACCATGTCTGACTATCCAAGGAATTAAGGTAGAGGATGATATTTCGATGTCTTGCCTATGTTTTAAGGGTTAAAGGATCTATTGAAAGTATTTTTAAGACAATATTGTATTGGGTTATGAGTAACTCACTAAAGAATCAAGACAAGATTGATTTTGTTGTCTTTTGTTAAATTTTCAATGGTAAAAAACTACCTAAATCATCATCTGGTCGGTATCTTTTCAGGCTAAAGTGGAATTCAATATTGCTCCGATATGGCGGCCATGTCATTGAATCATCCCAAATTCACCAAGGAATGCAACTTGGTGATTGATTTGGGGGTCTTCAAGATATCTCTTGAAATTATTTGGTCGAAAAAGTATTTGATTATGACGAAATTTAGTATGACTGCCAATATGCCAGAGTGTCTTAGCATTTAACGTAACATACATAGAACTCAAGCTACATTGACAAAAAGTTTGATGTAAAGAAACTGAGGAAATCAACAGATATCGACGGATAATACATATCTCTTTGCATGCAAGTTTCATATCTAATTGGTACCAAGTCAATCAAAACTTATTCAGGATTATTGTGTGCAACTTTCAACATTTCGATTTAACAAGGGTGCGTTTTACTTGCTTGAAATTTGCAGAATAAGAAGCCGGGAAGTCTGTGCTTCCTGCAAGACCATACACACTAGAGAAACTACTGTATGTCTTATAGAATGCTTTAAGGTACGGCCCAGGTTAGAATTGTTTGTTGGTAGTAGATCATGAAGTGAAGTTTCTGTTCGTTGATGCTACATTGTGTACCGTAAATGATCGACAGTTGCTATGATTTCCACGGGTTAGTACCTAAACAAGGTATTTTTCTGCATTGCACGGTCTTGTATATTTCCATTCATCCCTCTGAAATCTCTAAGAAAGGATATTGTAGACAATTGCTTTATTGTTGTTGCTTTCGTACAGTGGTCCAAATTTGCTGGTAACGCCATTTCCAGTCAAGACGTGAATGGCTGGAAGAACATAAATATAAACTGGCCGACTCTTCTGTCGGATCATTAATTGGAATATACCTCGTTTTTGTCTAAAGTTCTCCCTCTGAGCCACAGTTCATTAAGTCCACGTGACACAAACAGATGTGAAAAGCACAGTACAAGTAAAAGCACATCTGTTTTACCAGCGATGATAATGATCTGTTTCAGCTTATTTCTTACCCCAAAACAGGACAAGAGGAATGATCGGGACATTCGCCTCTTCATGATCAGAGACTTATTCAGGATGATGTGTGAGCGATCCATTTTCTGACCGACTGTATCTTAAAGGGAAATATTGACCAACCTGCACTATTCTTGTGTACACTCAGGTCTTTCTGAGTAAAAAAAAAAATCTTTCACTGGACACTTTCTGAGGAAAGCTTCAAGTTTAATTTTATTAATTGATTGTGGAGAGATACTGTCAAGATCCCTCAGTTGTTTGATGTCCAGAGAAATATTGCTAACAAGAACAGGAGTTTTCAATGTGCGCCTTTGTCTTTCACAGATACCTTAATATAAGAGTAAAAAATGAAACCTATACGTTGTGCAATTTGACACATATCCGAGCACCAAGACCAGGAACTGTTCAAATAATTCCCTAAAGGTGGTAACACTGATTTTAATATTTATTTCATGACACCAACAACACAGCCTGATGGTATATGCGATTGTTCCACTGGCAGAACATCTTTTGCTCTGCATTTGTCTCAAGTTCTGTCATTTTTTCATGTTTGTTGTTCTTTTAGCTCAGCAGACTGTACGACATTTGCCTAGGCAATTATCCTTAAAAAGAAACAAGAAATTAGGTCACTGTGGTTAATATTCTACCGGCTATAGGAACAAAAAAAATTATTTGTGCACCCTGAATGTCAGATTGGCACTCATAGTATCTAATAGGCTCAGAATCCTCTAACGCAACATAGGAGCTTCTGGAAATATCTTCACGGAAATCTAGAGTTAATTCATCGTGACATATATTCTGCAAGCTACAGGGCTAAAAGAAGATCTTGAACACCCAGACAGTCTGACTGGGTTCAAATTGTGTCCGTAAACCCTAGAATATTTTAACCTAACATCCAGGAAAGCTCTGGGCAAATCTCCTTTGAAACCTGGAATTAGGTTCTTAGAGCATTCAATATAACATCCAGAGAGGTCTTTGGAAAGTTTTTGTCGAATCCCTAAACTAGATCACTGTAATCTTAATGCTGTGAGCTAAAGGAAACACACGAATTTAAAACTGAAAGTCAGATTGGTACAAATCATTAGAGTTTGACCTATTATCTTCTCGCATAAAATTTTAGGTCCACCCTAAATCTTTATCAACAATTGAAACTGGGTCATGGTGATCTGTATTTTGTGAGCTACAAGCTGCAAATCTAATTTTGAGCACCCAGAAAGTCAGACAGGGCATCAGTCTTAAATGTTTAATATAAAAAAATGTCTTAGCTAAAGTAAAGGGAGGTCATTGTAATGGCTCCTTGGACATAAAATAAAGTCCATGGGACCTATGTTCTCCAAGACTTGGGAAAGAACATGATTTGAGCACACAATATGTTAGATGTACATGAATTTTAGCAGTTATCTAAGAAACTTATATTGGCAGCTTATGTTAACTAACACAAAAACCAAAAAAAAAATTCTTGAAATAATTTCAAGAATCCCAGACATTGAAAACATGGGCAAAGATACCAAAATGAATCCCCAACCTTAATTCCTTGGCTTGTCAGATATGACTCAATTGTTAAGAAGCCATATTTTTAGCCTTGTTGAATATCACCATAACCAAATACCGTATTGTCTTGGAATTGGTTTCAGTAGATTCTTTGACCCTGACAACAGAGGCAAAGATACCAAAATCAAACCCCTACCTCTATTTATGGAGTGTCATAAATGTTCAAATGTACAATGGCTTATTGACAGCCATATTAAATATTCGCAGACACAAAACAGTACAGTCTTGAAGATAATTAAAATAGTCTCCTCGGCCCTAAAAACATAGACGATAACACCATAATCAACCCCCTACTTTGATTCCTTGGCTTGTCATATGCGATTGAATGGTACGGCGGCCATATTGGCAGCCATATTGAATATCACCGTTACCAAACAGGGTTTTGTCTTGGAAATGGTTTCAATAGATTCCTTGACATTGAAAACATAGGCAAACACACCAAAATCATTCCCTTACCTCAATTATTTTTGAGTAATGTATGATTTTATGGTACAGCGGCAATATTGGCCGCCATATTGAATATCACCGAAAACAAATATGGTACTGTCTTGGAAATGGTTTCAATAGATTCTTGACCCTGAAAACATAGGCAAAGACACCAAAATCATTCCCTTACCTAAAATACTTTTCGAGTTATATATGATTTTATGGTACGGAGGCCAGATTGGCAGCCATATTGAATATCACCGAAACCAAATACGGTATTATCTTGGAAATGGTTTCAATAGATTCATTGACCCTGAAAACATAGGCAAAGACACCAAAATCATTCCCCTTTCTCAAATACTTTTCGAGTTATGTATGATTTTATGGTACGGAGGCCAGATTGGCAGCCATATTGAATATCACCGAAACCAAATGCGGTATTATTTTGGAAATGGTTTTAATAGATTCCTTGACCCTGAAAACATAGGCAAAGACACCAAAATCAATCCCCAACCCCAATTACTTTTCGAGTTATATTTGATTCAATGGTTCGGCGGCCATCTTGGACGCCATCTTGAATTTCATCCTTTCTGCCCGCGATCCAGGATGTCTACCCAAGTTTTTTTTACTCCTCTAAAGATGTCCTACCTGGATCAGAAGTCAAAATTAAGGGACATGCAATTGCACATAGGATCCCCCTCAGCCCCCGGACTACCCCCCTTTTTCCTAAATCCAGGATCCGCCCCTGGACACTATCTATTGCACACACAGGCAAATCTTGACAGTTCTTAAAAATGACCTATTTTATAGTCGATCTACTAAACAACATATCAACGTATATATTGATTAACAAAGTTAAAGAGAATACAATGTATCCCCAGCTGACAGTATCTCTATTCCTGCTCTTATCTATACAGGATTTAGGCCTATACACAGTGTCACATACACGCTTCATGCACTCTCATGTATATATATATATATATATATATATATATAATATATATATATATATATATATATATATATATATACATGTGCTTATATCAAATATTAATGCATGAGTGTATATGTGTATTTAATATAATATATGTGGGGATAAAAGGAGTGAAAACTCAAGGATAAAGCGATCAATTTCTATTAAGTATGTATGGCCAGAGCCAGTAGCTGCACTAGCTGGAAGACAGTATTCTCTTACAACATTTCACATCTTTTATTTGACAAAGATAATGTCCGTGGTAAGGTTAATCTTGAGTGGTGATGATCACTTAATTACCTGGAAAGGGGAACGGTATGGAACTGCAAAGAGGGTTTAGGTATGGGACCACGAAGTGTACACAGAGACATATCTAAAGAGCACGGCTTATTTGTAGCGTTCCGCTTTGTCTATGCTATTCTCTAAATCAGCCATTGGTCATTAGCAGCAGGTCCAAGAGAACATCATAGGTTATGTACAGCTACATCCAGCTGATGACAAAGTCATATTCAGCAATGCATTGGCTATTATAAGGTAACCATGCTGGCGCTCTACTCTTGGCCATGTTATGTAATATATGAGACTGGCCACAAGTAGAGGGCTACAGTGCTGAACAGTCTACACATACAACACTAGGTACAGGTACATTTGTACAATGTCATGTCCAATGGTGACTGCAAAGACGAATCTGTTTCTTAATTAAGATAATTTAGATTTCATCAGTTCAATATTTCTATACACTGTAAACTCTCTCTCTCTCTCTCTCTCTCTCTCTCTCTCTCATGAACAGAGCTGGGCATAGCATTTTGGTATTTGTTACAATCTCCTCACTTTTACTACAACCAGAAACCCGCAAAAACCGAAATTGAATATCATGTAGCCCGCCCCGCATATTCCTGTCATATTAGTCCGCAACCGCCCCCACAGTTATTTTTTTAGCGCGCCTCGTCCAACAAAATCATGAAAAAAAAGGCTACCTGCGGGTGCCCGCGCAGGGCTCTAATGCTTTTATATCATTATACCTGGACCAAGTTTAATAATATTCCGTCGATTCGGACTGTATAGCGCATCAGGCCTACCTACCACCCCTCTTATATATATTTGCAGTGACCCATTAATAGCCACCCTTATTGTTAAGTAGGCTTGCTTACAGCTGTGTGCCAAAATGTCACTCTTTCTATTGTGCTTGAATGACTCAGACGTGGGCCCATGTCTGGTCGGAACTTGATTAAATCATTTTGACTTGTGTAAGGGCTAAACGTTAATCGACATAAAATTAAGTTCAGTCGCCTGCCACGAAGTTTCTAGCTTCCCTGTTTATCACGTTTAACTATTAGACTGGCAGTAAATGTTTCGGACAGACCTTTCGGCCATTTGGTGATTTTAAACTTAAATTCCTGTGGTTTTCTATTATCTGTGGGATTTAGCCTATACATCGGCGAGCCCGTACCAGCTTGCAAATCTAAATATTTGCAAACAGTGATACGAATCTATATTTCGGCACATAAATTACTTTTGCAAAATTTTTTTCTTCGAATTTGTGAATTACCTGCCACACATGACAAAGTAGCCAGGCAGATAAAATTATGAAGAGCGAAGATGACGAAGACTGCCCAATCTATAGAAGTTTTCGTTTTATTAGTTAAGTGTCATAGAGAACAATATAGTAGGCTACGTATCAGATACGACCCTGAGAGGCTGGAAATTTTGAATTGCCATAAACTGCATAAGAAAAATCCTGAGAGGCTAGAAATATTGAACTGCTGTAGATCGATGGCATGAGAAACGACCCAAAGCTAGGCTTAAGATAATCATTTTGACCTAAGCGCTAGAAGGGTTCAAACGTGAGTCGACATAAGACGGAACCTTCAGTAGCCTACCGCGACTGTTTGACCTTTCCTATAGCGCTCCAATGAGGACTGGTAATATATTTCATTCTCAAGTGGACAGTTCATACAGTCATTCTGGTATTGTAAACTAATATATATATATATATATATATATATATATATATATATATATATATATAACCACGCCGTTAGCTTCATTCTAACCACATTTACCTGATGATCGGGTCGCATTCCGTGAAACAGACTGTTGTGAATTAACAATGTTGTTTTTCTTCAGAGTGATATATATATATGTATATGTGTGTGTGTGTGTGTGTGTCCATATATAGTGAGCATGGTGCAACTAATGTGCTAGTGCTTGTAGAAAGGAATGGCATGTGCTGTGCTAAATGATTGGCCCGGAGGTAGGCCTTTATTGTGAGAAAACGTACCAATGTATTGTACTTTTTGACACTGGTATGTGCCATCAGTATTTTGATATGCAAGAAATGAAGAAACCTGAAGGAATTACTATGTTACTTTGAGTGTATCCATTAATAGTACAGAATATAGCAGCATTCATGAACTTAATGTATAGAGATAGAGCAGAGTCCTAGGTTTAGGTAAACGATGAGGATTACGGTTGTTATGTAGAGTAAGCATTGATATTATATCTATTGTAAAGCTTCTAAAAATCCTACCTTCGGCAATGCCGAACTTTAATCATTGTTCTGTTAAATAAGGGGACAGGCAATCGTTCATTTATTAAGGTATTTTGATAAAGTACTATAGTTACAGGGCATTGGATAAAGTGCAAACCCGTTATTTTAAAGTTTACAAAAAAACCATGACAAAATGAGCAAAACTTGCTATATAAATATATATCATTATTAATCCATATACCAATCATTAAAATATTTAAATGTTAGAGTCGGCATAAAATATAGCCGAAAGATAATAATATAATTTTTGTATTTATTTGTTAGATTAATAAGGCTTGTTTAAATGCTTTATTATGGTGTCTTAACAAGATCTTACAATTTATAACTTTTTAAAAATATAAGCACATAAGCTTTAAATTATAATTAAACAGATTTAAAAAAATAAACATCTTCTGTTATTATTACTGTTACAGCTCCGTTTTATATATATTATTATTACTATTACCTTGATTAGCTGAAAATTTCTGTTACTATACATCATATTTTTGTATTCATATTATCCCATCTCTGGTGTGCTGCTGATACACACATTTCAGGAAAAGTGATTAAGAAGCATTTCTGTTTTCATGATACTTGTGTCATCCATGAGAGGGATTGGCTTTGGCCAAATTTTTCAAGTCAAAAACTGACCTTGAGCAACTTCCAATGAGCGACACTTTGGATAATATGAGAGTTGGAACTTTTGTCATCAATTCAGATCAATTCAGTGTAACCTGTAAACTTCAATTCCAATTCATGTAATTTTCACTTTTTTCGATTCAGTTCCAATCCGTTCAGTTTTCCCTTCAATTCCAATTCAATTCCAGTTAAATTCAGAATTGACGCCAGGTCTGGTATCTGAGGTCCTTTTCAATACAGGTTTATTAATAAGTTATATTTTACGGATTGAAATAAGTCTTTTTCATGGCAAAATGAGATTATAATATTTTAATTTGCAATATTGTGGGGGGGGGGGAATTATATTCTATACCCCCGGTTGAAAAGTCCCCCCCCCCCCCCCCGTAACCCACTAACTATATCAGATGCACAAAACCAATGTATCCACATATGGATCATCACGTGGAAAATTTATATTCCTTATCAAAACCGCGTTACGTGTTCCGTTCCGTGTTTAAGGCCAGCCCCACCAACACGGGACCAGTCCATGGTACATCGCAAGGTAATGAATATTCCTATTCTATGCTTTCGGCACTGAGCAAATGTATTTTCATAATCACTCGTGAGGTCAGAGGTCAAAAACAGCTACATGCTGGTTCGTGAATATTATTTTTTTTTGCCCTCGAGTCTGAGCGTTCTTATTTCACAGAATAATCAAAAGAGAGGTCAGAGGTTAAGGACGGTTAATTACCTGTTGGTGTGACACGCTAGGCTAATGAAAACTTTGAGTGCATATCAACAAGTTTTTTACCACATGAACTGTGTGGTGCGATTCGTCAAATCGCGCCTGCCACATTATTAGGCCTATAGCATCATGGCTAGCTCCGAAATATCTGGTATGTATTATTTGATGTTAGTCACTGTAGTGTTCTATGCAAATACTTAAGCCTAAAAATTTATGTTGACAGATTTGTTTCTCTTGTCAAAATCATGTGCTAGATTGTTATCAACCTGGAGAAACCACTGCCAGTTTTTTTCTGTCAATGTATCATGTATGATCTTAAAGTAACAATAATAAAGCTGCCTTTACCGGGCTCGATATGCGGAGTGCGGCAGCAGCACGCGGTATACGGAATGCGATTTAAAATCGCATGCGGCATTTATTTGGCGGGCGGTAAAACACTGTGATACAGGACCAATAGTGTCATATTCCGCTAGGTCGCACTAAATTTGTAGTTCATGCATATGGTAGCTTGTGCGTATGGGCGCTATACCGGGCGCAGTATATGGATCCAATTCTCCCCTGAGAATTTCATTTTATCGCGTGTCTAATGCCGCAAACCGCATACCGCGGGTCCGGTAAACGCTTTATGATAGCGCGAAAAAACTAGAGCGAAAAAAAAAATCTTATTACCGCGCACTCGCTTAACGCAACTTAACACTTGCAGAATGATTGTTGAAAATCTTGACTGGTATGACTGGCTTTCCTCAGCTCTAGCCAGCATGGACTGTTATGCATTGAGATGGATACACGTGCTCTTGAACATGGTATATTTTATTGAATGAATGAATGGATTTATTCAAATTCATAATTTATGGTACATGGATACAATATATACCGCATATCACAGTACACACACACACACAAACACACACACACACATATATATTTATTATATATATCTGAGTACATGAGAAAATTAAATATATTACAATACATAAATTGAGCACCATGCAATATTGTAGGGGTAAACAATAAAATGAAAATAGAGCAATAAAAAGTCTTTCCAATCAAGACTTTTTTCCATAGTGGACCATACTAAAATCACAGTTTACAAGACAGCGGCTGCGGTATTACAACAACCGCTAAGAACTATCACATCAACCGAAAAATCAGCATTGATTCAGCAATAACCTTCATAATATTATTTAAACAATGTATACACAGTTTTCTTAATATTCCATCTGCTGTAAAAGATAAATGTGACTTTTTTTTAAACATTGCTACTATTTTCTGTTTTGATGGCCATTGGTAGATCATTCCACAGTTTAATACTCTATTATTTTAAGGTATTACTGCCCTGAGTTTTAGCATCTAGAACATGCATTATATGATAAATTAGACCTATGAGTTCTGTAATTATGACTAACAGGAATAATATCACACAAATAAGAAGGTGCTCCATTATGACGAATATTGAACATGATGTTTAGAGTTAGATAGTCTGCTCTTTGCGAGTCGTCAAGCCATTTTAACTTTTTAAAATCTGAAATTCTTAAATGCTGTCTGAGAGTATATATAATAAAACATGTTTTTATTAATCTTGTTTTGAGCTATGTGTAATAGAAGCTGTCATGGCAGCGCGCAGTACTGCCCTTCTCGACGGCAATTCCATATTATTACATATACAGATACTGATAATTATTAGTTTGCAATGTGCCCGGCCGGCCTTTCAGGTGTGACTTATTCATTGATGGGGTTTAAATTGCAAGGCTTCCGCCCCCTTTAAGTTTTTAATGGAGTCCTAGGTACCAAGAATTGCAGGCTTAATCAACGTCTGACTGAAACAAGGCTGAGCATCACATTTTCTTTTCTTTGATGCCCAGGTACATACCTTTCCTACAAAGAAATCTAACTTTAGCATTAATATTACTAATTGTCGATGTACCCAAAGCAGAACTTGACATGTTTTGATCCAAATTGACCCCTTAATACATTACACTTTCCTTGGGTTTAATTTCCACATTTGTACATTTCACCAGATTGTAATTTTCTCTGTTAATTAATATTGTATTAATTCCATTATTTTACATAATCATTAGAGAGGTCAGAAGTGAAGGACGGTTAGCTGTTGCATGGCGTGTTCCGCGTGGGTAATGATTAGTCTCCGCTCGCTCGTGCATATCAACAAGTTTATCACATGAACTGTCTGGTGTGACTCGTCTGAAAGCGGCTGCTACATTGATACAGCATCATGGCTAGCTCCAAAATATCTGGTATGTATTATTTGTTGCCAGTCACTGTAGTTTTCTATCCAACCACTGAAGCCTGAAAAAATATGTTGACTTGTTTGTGTCTCTTGTCAAAGTCATGTGCAAAATTTTCATCGGTGAATGCCGTCTGCCAATGTTTCATGTATAATCGAAGGTTCGAAACAGGTTTCTGTACCGTGAAAGCCGGTTCTGTTTGTTCTATATGGCTTCGCCTTGTATTGATAAGTGGGCGATATCGGTTTTAATAGACAAATTATGGTAACATCTTAAATTATTAATGATAAAAATATTATCAAAAGTTAATGATCCATGCCTGGGCATTTTGAGACAAAGTGAGCAGCGTTATTAATTGTGACTGGTCAGTTTATATTGCAATTACGATGAAAATAGACTGTTTCTCTTTGTCCTATAAAGCCTTGGTCCCAACTGAAGGCACGAATTTTGGGATCGTACGTCCCCTGCGAATTTTTGGTGCCATAGAGGCCGTTATGGCCGTGGAGGAAGGAATAAGCCCAGGTCACAACCGGCCGTACGGGAAGTATCTCACGTGCCACGCAAGTCTAGTCTTGCGAAATTTTGAGGTCATAGACAGCCCGTAAGATCGTACGGAGGACGTTAGACAGCCGTTCTCAGCAGGCAAGTTGCACTTGCACCCTCATTGCGTGCTACATTGCGTCTTAGACCATTAATTTTCTTCCCGTGGTACCTTAAAAATTCCTCGTGTCACTTGCGAACTTCTTACGTACTCCTTGCGGGTGGAGCAAGTTACACCTGTTGTAAGTTGTTCGCAGAGAACTCATAGAATCTGTTGGACATGTCCAAAATCCTCCGTACGTGCTTACGGGCAGTCTACGACCTCGACATTTTGCAAGACAGACTTGCATGGCACGTGAGATTCTGCACAAAATTTTGACGCAAACATGCCGTAGGAGCCCGTGCGGCCGGTTGTGACCTAGGCTTAACTTATCCACCTGCCAAACGACATAGACAATACAAGGAACGTACGTGCGTCTCACCTTGACTGGCTTGAACTAAACAGGGCTGAAGTGGAGAAAATTGAATTCAAAAGATTTCCGAAAGAATATTATACCTCAGTCATTGCTTATTTAACTTTAACAGGCATCAACAGTACCAATTAATTAAATAATTGAGAAAATTGTACTGTTAAAATTTGACCCACCGCCGCCAGTTAAATTTTCGAGCGGACAGTTTTGCGGCAAAACCAAAACCATCTCCAAGTATAGTTTCGCAGTTTCGCTTAAACCAATATCGGTTTCGCATATATTAAGTAAATGGTTTCCCGTAAGTGGCCGAAACTGAAACCAGTTTTGAATTTTTTATATCTTAAGGTTACAATAATAACACTAGCTGAATGTTTGTCGAATATCTTGACTGGTATGACTGGCTTTCTCAGCGCTAGCTGGCAAGGACTGTTATGCAATGGGATGGATACACGTGCTCTTGAACATGGTTTATTTGCACTTGTAATTTTCTCTGTTTATTTATATTGTATTGATTCCATCACAACATTTTAAAGGGGCCTATTCACATACCAGTTACTGATGTCAAATAATTCTGGAATATAGTATGTTCTCTTTAAAATATTATGTTAAAATCCAGCATTTTATTTGTATTTTTGCTAGCTCTATTTAATCAGACTCATTTATATGACTCTAATAATATCGAGTCTGATTAAACTGGGCTATACATCCTATTGCATCGGGCGCTATCAGTGGTACAAAACATAAACATAGCGCGCACGCTACCTGGTGGTCGTACTACACAACCTCACAATTCAAGATATTCAAGCTTTCAAACCTTTTTTTTCTCGGTGTTTATTTATTTTTTTTTGTCCTATCTGTCTGGCTTGCGCAAAATCAGAATTTTCGTTATGTTTGTCATGGAAAACAGACATTTGGACTGTGTCTTTAAACACACAAACCATGACGGTGTATGAAACAGGTGAATTATAGAGACTGAGTCCTTGATTCCAGTTGAGGATAAACCCCGTTTATCTACTGCTTCTGTAAGTCTGGAAAACTCGTCCGAAACGTGCATTTTTACAGTTCCCATTCACGAAGCAAGACTGGTTAAATTACATACGTATTTCATTCTAACTCAGTATTATATAGACGAATTTAACAAAAATATAAATACAGTCGAACCTCTCTCATTAGTTACCTGCATATAGTGGGCACGTATGTAATATGGGTACTTTTAGGGAGTCCCATTTTTTCTCTTTATTATTTTTAGCTAATGTCGTCATCGTAAAAGTGGAGTCGGCGCTCAAGCTGATAACTGTAATATCCGACTCAGTCGGATCCGCACCAGTACTAGTGGCCAGGCAGATAGGTGCAGAATACTTTAGCTGGTGACACAAGAACCAAATTTTTTATGTTTAATCCCTAGGGCCTCTCTTTTTTCATAGAAAACTTTAGCCATAAAAAATTCGAGATGGCGGCAATTTTACAAGATGGCCGCCATTGGCCGCATTGAAATCAGGCTTTTGGTAATACAATATGACTCATTTTTCCAATATTAATGATTTTTTTTATCAACCCTAGGAATTAGGACATGCTAAATCCAATTCAAACCGATTAAAAGCTCGATCATTCCTGCTCTTACTAGGCTTGTTTTATTTAAAGTTAATATGTGAATTTTAACCAAATTTCCATTATACCTTCTACATTTTACTTTGTTGTTCGCTTGTAGTTATCAGTTGCAGTTTGAAAATCATTTATTTGTTAATAAATGCATCTTTTTTTTTTTTTATTAACAAAAATAAAAAGTACAAAGTTCCATGCAATATAGTGCGCAAAACCTGTGCATTGCATATAATTACATTTCCCGGGTTAAAATTTCAATTATTTCTCATTTACATACATATGTGTACATGCATACATATACTTATATATACATATATATTTTGATAGATACTTAAATTCAGTGTGGCTAATCATAATTTTCCATATTTCTCCCAACTGCATAGGCCCCCCCATCTGTCATTAAACTTAGTAACCTTGTTATTTTTTTGTGCTATTTTAAATTCCAATCTAGCATATATCCAAACATGGAAACATGCCTGTGATAGTGATAGACCAATCTGGTTTGTTCTACTCCAATAAATATATTGTTTGACCAGTAAAATAATTAAATTGCTCAAATCTGATGAATATAAATCTCCATACAAGACTGTTAATTTACTTATTTCGATGTTAATTTTTATCTCTCTACACCAAGTCTCTATTTCATACCACAACCGCTTCACATCCTCACAATACCAAAACAGATGTATAAGTGTCTCAGTTTCACATTTACAAAAAGTACATATATTAGTCTCTTTAATTTTCCATTTTGTGTAACCAATAATTATTAACCAAGCAATTATTTAGAAGCTTGTACTGAAACACTCTGGATTTAGTGTCCAGACATAATTTAAAAGGCAATTGATATACTTTCTGATAATCAACCTCAATTCCCTTGGTATATATACACACTTTGGGTGGAAAAGGCCCCTTTTCCAACAACTTATGTATAAACTCTGTATATATCACACGAGAAGGAACCTTTATCACCTCAACAAAGTTCCCATTAAAATACTGGAGTGTAAGTGGATCTATTTGTGGTTCTATTGAGTGTTCACAGATCTTATGCTGGTTAAACTTTGAGACCAGTGCATACCATTTTAAAAAATCTGAACCTTTAATACCTTTCTGTACCCAAAGGGTGAAAGGTATTATATTTCCATATTTATCAAATAAATCTTTACCTGTTATTACTCCAGCATTAAGAAATTGTTTCCAATATACAGATTTTCCTGATATTTTAACCATTTTGTTATTCCACACTATCTGCCTCTGCAATGGAACTGCTTCAAAATATCCTTTACGTAATGTGATATAACTTCTTAAAATCTCTCTATAAAAGTCAGGAATTTTAAATACATCAATATCTTTCAATGCTATATTACTATTTAATAAAACTTTTATATCAGGGCAAACAGACTTCAAATAAAGGTTAAATAGAACTTTCCATGGTCTTTGTACCCATGACACATATCGCTTTAACCAAGATATTCTTGATGAAGATATAACAGACCCTAGGTGTGGAGCATTTAACCCTCCATTTTTTATTTCCTGCATTAATCTTATTCTCTCTTTGCCATTTTTCCAGATGAAGGCAAATACAATTTTATTCAGCTCATTGTAAAAGCTTTCTGGCACACTTTCATTTGTAAAATAATAATTAAATTTTGAGAAAATAAATGTTTTAGCAATTTGTATCTTTCCAAGTAAAGACAAGCTTCTCTGTTTCCAGAGAGTCAGAGTATTTTCTACTGACTTCAACTTGGCAGACAAGTTCAAATCAAGTGCCGCTTTTTTATCGTAAGACAAATAAATTCCTAAAATTTTCATGGGCTCCTCCGGCCATTTAATCCCCAATGGCTTTTGCAAACATTTCCTATTTTGACCAATCCATAGTCCTTCACATTTATCATAATTCATTTTTAGACCACTGTAAACACCAAATTCTTGTATTATATGATAAAAATAGTTTTGCTGACTTTAAGTCTTGCACTATTCCAACTGTATCATCTGCGTACTGAAGTAGAGTAAAATTATGATTTTTTAATTTCTATTCCTTTTATAACTTTATTCGTTTTAATATACTCTGCCATTACTTCTACAGCAATTACAGCAATAAATGCATCTTGCTCTAAGTTGAGAATTTGAGCGTGGTCCAAAGAAAGAGTAATTCCGCTCTAAACCATTACCTTGCCGATACACGCCCCCGTGCCATCAAAATCTCTCCGCAGGTACATTCTCGCCTGGACGCTGTCCCCGCATTTAATCGTCCTTAACGAAACCTCGCCCTTATTTCTCGATCCCAGTTACTCGAAATCACTCCTCGGACTGCAATTTGGCAACATACTAAATCCTTGGGGGGGGGGGGGGCGTAGCCGAGTCGTTAAGGCGTTGGACTTCGGAGCTTAAGGTCCCTGGTTCGAATCCCACCGGAGCCTCAATGGCATTATTGGTGAAATCTCGCTGAACCTCAGAGATTCACTCCAATGTCTTAACGACAGGTTATGACTTCTTGATTATTCCTAACCCCCTGCATATAAAAACTGAAATCCGGAAGGCTTAATAAGAACAGGTTATGCTTGTCTTGTTGTAACCTTCATCTCCATTTAATAGACATGGCAACAACAGGCCATGGACCGACCATTAAAAAAATAAACATACTAAATCCTAGATGTCTTAGGTCGAACATTTACAACAACATATCATCTGGTGTGCCATCCGTAGTTTACATAAAATATATTTGCCACATGTAAATTATAAAGGAACATACAACAATAGTATCCCTGATACCACAAATAAATCAAAATGTGTTCTGGTTCTGTCTTTGCGTACAAGGGCCCTTTTACATTAAATATTGAGTAATTAAGTCTCATTTTGGGGTGAAATAATCAGCCTCCATATTATTTTGATGACATTTTATCCATTTTACTATATTTAATAATCTATTTAATTAGACCAACATAAAAATGCCCTTTCCCATTGTTCTGACTGTTAATGTTAAAAAGTAATAGAATAAGTATGAAATGCTAATAAGATTTAGTGATTTTAAGAAATCTGGAAATCTGTAGCTTACAACCCCTAACTTAGTGTGGGGTTTACCGAGATTTGTACTGGATATGACATTTTTTAACACGCACAATGGTATATGAAGCCTCATTTTGGTCACTTTTTTCATTGTGAACGGACCTCTGAAATAAAAAAAACAAGTGACCCATGGGTCATGACGCTCAGCTGACTGGGAAGAGATTCGCAAAAGGAAATTTTATCATTAGAATGGTAGTATATACCCATTTAACTAAAGCATCAAACAGATTAACCAACAGGCCAAGATTTAGTCTGTATTTATATATCTTAAAAATAGAGAAAAATGTGTAAACTTTTAAAACTAGAATACGGGTAACCGACAAGTGACTACATGTATCTGCCAAAATCGGATAGTGAGGCATGGATTGAGTGGCAAGGGGAAATAGAGTGAGGTATGTTGCATATTAGCATGGATGTCTGCAGCCTAAATGTGTATGTAGGTTGTGCCACCTACCACAAATCCAGAAAGCTGTCCAAGTTGTATACACCTGCAAAATTTTAGGCAGAAAAGTCAAACCACTACATGTATATGAGCGATTTTTGCCCATGGCAGACAAACAGACAAACACTGTGCAAAAATCTTTGCAGGTAACCCCTCCAGTTTTGTGTATGATAAAGACCTATGTAAGATCTAAACACATGCACAATTTTGGCCCAATCGGTCAAATGGTTCCTGAGATATGAGCTTGGATGTGTGCAGCGTTAACTAGAATGTAGGTGGGGCCACCTGTCATAAAATCAAGAAAGCTGTCCACGATGTATAAACCTGCAAAATTTTAGGCAGTTATGTCGAACCACTACAGAGAAATGAGTGATTTTAGGCCACGGCAGACTAACAGACAGACGCTGTGCAAACATTGTTACAGGTGGCGCCACCATTTTTTGTGTATGTTACAGAGCTATCAAAGGGCTACATTTGTATAAATTTTATTTCCTGATCGGTCAAACGGTTCCCAAGATATAAGCTTGGATGTCATCAGCGTGAACGTGAACGTAGGTGGCGCCACCTGTCATAAAATCAAGAAAGCTATCCTGGATGTATACGCATGACGAATTTCAGGTGAATTAGTCAATTCACTGCAGAGATATGAGTGATTTTAACCCATGGCAGATGAACAGATGGACACTGTGCAAACATGGTTACAGGTGGCGCCACCATTTTTAATGTATGTTATAAAGCAATCCAAGGGCTACATTTGTATCAATTTTATTTCCTGATCGGTCAAACGGTTCCCGAGATATGAGGGTTTATGAGTGGAAACAGACCCACAAATGGACACTGGATAGAGAGGAAAGGTCAGATGTCAACGCAAATTGGTTAGGCACCAGTTCACATGTGACCCGATAATAGGTGTAAGTTTGGGAAAAATCGGTCCATTAGTCTCCGAGGAGCTCTCTGGAAACGAACGCCGCCGCGGTGGGGGAACTCGGTCAAAAACATAGTATCCGCAAAACTTCGTTTTGGCGGATACAAAAATACAGGTGGCTCCACCAGTCTGCAGAAACTAATAAAAACACTTAATGGTCAATATCCATGCAAAAAATCATGGTGATCTCTGCATTAGTTGTTCAGATACTTCAGTTTTTGTATCAAATTGTCCATTATTCTGAGGGATACTTCGGAGTCCTATAGCTTGAAAGATATGGGTAACAGAGACCTAATTTCAAATTTCCACAGGCACCTTTCATGGGCCTCCTTGCATGACAAGAATGAAGATTCTAGGTCCAGTTGTTGCGATTTGTACCCTGTTGACAGATAACCACATCTTTAAAGGTCTTAAAAAAAAGAAAAAAATTCGTAAAAATTTGAAAAAAAATAGAGGTGGCACACCCAGTCTGCAGAAACTGATGGAACAGTTCATGATCAATATGTATGCCGAAAATCATGACCATCAGTGTTGTAGTTATTGAAATACTGCAGTTTTTGTATCAAATTTTCCATTATTCTGGGGGGGGGGGGGTATTTTGGACCCATACAGCTTAAAGAATATGGGTAACAGAGACCTAATTTCAAGTTTCCATGGAGACTTTTTATGGGTCTCCCTGTGTGTCAAGAATGAAGATTCTTGGTCCAGTTTTTATGATTTGTGCCCTGTTAACAGATGTTCATATCTTTAAAGGTCTAAAAAATACAGAAAAATTTCGTAAAAAAAAACGAACAAATACAGGTGGTGCCACCAGTCTGCAGAAACTTATGAAACACTCCATGATCAATATCCATGCAAACAATTATGGTTATCTCTGCATTAGTTGTTCAGATACTTTAGCTTTTGTATCAAATTTTCCATTATTCTGAGCTGTACTTTGGAGTGCCATAGCTCAAAGGATATGGGTAACAGAGACCAAATTTCAGGTTTCCATGGAGACTTATCCTGGGTCTCCCTGTGTGTCAACAACGAAGATTCTAGGTCCAGTCGTTACGATTTGTACCCTGTTGACAGATAACTACATCCTTAAAGGTCTCAAAAATGGAGAAAACAATTCGTGAACATTGAAAAATACAGGTGGCGCCACCAGTCTGCACAAACTGATGAAACATCTCATGATCAATATGTATGTCGAAAATCATGACCATCAGTGATGTAGTTAATGAGATATTGAAGTTTTTGTATGAAATTTTTGACTATTCTGGGGGGTAATTTTGGGCCCCATAGCTGGAAGGATATGGGTAACAGAGACCTAATTTCTGGTTTCCATGGAGACTTTTCATAGGTCTCTCAGTGTGTCGAAAATGAAGATTCTAGGTCCAGTCGTTACGATTTGTACCCTGTTGACAGATAACTACATCCTTAAAGGTCTCAAAAATAGAGGAAAAAATCGTAAAAAATCAAACAGTACAGGTGGCGCCACCAGTCTTCACAAACTGATGAAACATCTCATGATCAATATGTATGTCGAAAATCATGACCATCAGTGATGTAGTTAATGAGATATTGAAGTTTTTGTATGAAATTTTTGACTATTCTGGGGGGTAATTTTGGGCCCCATAGCTGGAAGGATATGGGTAACAGAGACCTAATTTCTGGTTTCCATGGAGACTTTTCATAGGTCTCTCAGTGTGTCGAAAATGAAGATTCTAGGTCCAGTCGTTACGATTTGTGCCACGCTAACAGATGACAGCATCCTCAAAGGTCTCAAAAATAGAGGAAAAAATCGTAAAAAATCAAACAATACAGGTGGCGCCACCAGTCTTCACAAACTGATGAAACATCTCATGATCAATATGTATGTCGAAAATCATGACCATCAGTGATGTAGTTAATGAGATATTGAAGTTTTTGTATGAAATTTTTGACTATTCTGGGGGGTAATTTTGGGCCCCATAGCTGGAAGGATATGGGTAACAGAGACCTAATTTCTTGTTTCCATGGAGACTTTTCATAGGTCTCTCAGTGTGTCGAAAATGAAGATTTTAAGTCCAGTCTTTATGATTTGTGCCTTGTTAACAGATGTTCACATTTTTAAAGGTCTCAAAAATAGAGAAAAAAATTCGTAAAAAATCGAAAAATACAGGTGGCGCCACCAGTCTGCAGGAAGTGATGTAACATCTCATGATCAATATGTATGCCAAAAATCATGACCATCAGTCAAGTAGTTAATGAGATATTGAAGTTTTTGTATGAAATTTTTTACTTTTCTGGGGGGTACTTTGGGGCCACATAGCTCGAAGGATATGGGTAACAGAGACCTAATTTCTGGTTTCCAAGGAGATTTTTTATGGACCTCTCAGAATCCCAAGTTACAAGGTTCTAGGTCCAGCGGTTACGATTTGTGCCTGGTTAACGGACGGACAGACGGACAGACGGACAGACGGACGACGGACAAAGAGTGATCGCCATAGCTCAGATGACTTTCAGTCAGCTGAGCCAAAAAAACGCACGCAGCTCATAAATATCAAGTTTTTGTCTGCATTTTTTTGTTCCTCTAGGCGAATGAAGCAGAAGAAAAACATACCCAGGCATCACTCGTTAACTACAATTTCTGTTTACTATAGCTCCTTGTAAATGATACATGCACGGAAAAGATAATTAAAGCAATAATTCTTTTATCCTGTTGAAAGGACGATTTTATATTTTTACTGGAGAGGACATCCTTTTAATAATAATTTGGAGAAACAAACAACTTGAACAAATTTCTTCACCCACCACGATCACGTTCAACAAGTGAGTATTTATTGAAAATATCCCATGTTAACAGGTACTGATATGGATAATTCTAGTTCAGATATGAAAGAAATATTGAAAATACACTTTAACAAATTTGTTTAGAGAATACTAGAACAGCAATCAAAAATAATGAGCAGCAACCAAGACATTGTGAAAAATTTTAAAGATATTAAAACCATAACCTCAAAATAAAGATGACTCATATTGAAAATGCAATAAATAAGCAACACCATAATTGATGATTATTATAGCAATTTTTCTATCTTACATAAACACAAGGTTAAAATTTTAACGAGTCCACATGACAACCGCCTGTGTATGTATTTTTTTCCCTTGGGTCTGTACTTGTAAAGAGAGCAGCCGCCTTGATGTCCATTTCTTTTTCTGTCGTAACTCATTATATTAAGTAATTAAAACATATATTTTAAATATGAAAACAATACGACAATGAATGGTGTGTTCAAAGGCTGTTTCACACTTGGATGACTTACTCCTGATGCCAAAGAATATCCGCAGATTTGAATTTGGTTTCCCTGTCTCAAAATATTATAAATGATGTTGAAACAGACATCAGATTGAAGATATCAGGGTGTTAATGCATTGTTATCCATCTCTGACCATAAATATCTGAAGTTTATTGATTCGCAGTCATCATGTTATGGCACAATTATCACACGAGTATGTTAGTAGTGATAAGGAATGGCCAAGTAAAAATAACTGTTATTTCAAGAAATACTTTTGAAAGTTTTCATTTTCTCGCAGCCTCCTGGAGTAAAAATAATATATTTGAATCTTTAACTGTAAATGTGGCCAACCTGAGGCAAAAATACATTTTCCTGGTGGGCCTGTGAAACCCACAACAATAGGCCCTGCTGAATTATAACTTTTCAAATAAGGTTTAAACCCTGATGCAACAAACAATTAATTGGCGACAGATTGGGTGCAAAAGTTAACCATAGTTAAGTTTGTCTGCAAAAGAAGTATTGTATTTTATAGATGACGAATGTATTTATATAAAAGTCACAATGCATCAATCCAGTATAGTTACATTGTCTATTCTTTCAAGAGGCTGAATTTAAATTAAGGTAAAATGAAATTTCTTGACTTCGTTATCTCTGTAGATTCTTTATATTTCTTAATAACTGTAAATATTAATGTGCCTGATGTCAAATTGCTGTAAAGGCCTACTGCCAAAACTTGTTTGACACTTAGTTCCTCTTAAGGAAACAAATATCTAGCACATGACCCTGGTAAACAAGTACAGCTAATCACCTCTGTAACACAGCTAACGTAAAATACCAAAGGGGTGTCCAGTGAGCCACATAGTATTTCTTATAAGCAGACTTATAACATCGCAAGTTAGATATTAACAGTCCTATAAAAAATACGAGAAGACAACACGCAGACTAAACTGTATATTTGATACTGTTCTTTACTTCTTAAAATGTCATCTCCAGTATATCTCATTAATGTCCAAATAAGCCCATAACTAACATAGGTACATGCAATTATTGCAGGTACCTTGTTATGTCTGTTTTTGGCATTCTTTATACAGGGGAAACACTTAAAACCGAAGCTCCATCATAAAATGCGAATGAAGATTAGACACTCGTAACATATTGTAATCTCCAAAGAAAATTAAAAACAAAACAAACCTATGGTAAACAGTATCATAGCGTCACGTTTACAAGGAATATAAACAGACTGACAGACTGATTTACACCCCCCCCCTTCCCCCCCCCCCCACACACATATATATATATATATATATATATATATATATATATATATATATATGGATAAGCAGCGTATAATATGTTTTACCCGCAAAGCACAAATGGAGGGAAAATTACGCCTTTTGAGAACCTCCGTTTCCCCTACCTTGGCAGGAAACGCCTTTGAAATATATCATAATTACTGTGATATGCATCGCAGAACTTTGGGCATGGCATAAATATGGCATAACCTACTAATTGATAAAAAAGTCATTGAAATCTCACCACTTTTATAAATGTTACATCAAAATGTTTCTGAGAAGGGGGTAAGTGACGGCCATCTTGTTAAAAAAAATTGGCGGCCATATTAGATTTTTGACTGGCTAACTTTTTCTTCTAAAGGTGTCTTAAACGAACAAACATGCAAAATGTGGTGTTTGTATCACCAACTGAAGTATTCCGGCACTTATCTGCTGGACTACAGCTCCCTCAGCAACGATCAAGAGAGAAGGGATGATTTTTGTGGTTGTTCCGTGCTTGTAAGATGTAAGTAGAAGATACTGAAGAGCCTATAGACGCTGAGAATGCCACACCATGCCAAGCGCAAAAGGATCCAAGACGTCTCCCCAGGTCAGCTCCAGAACACCAGGCACCGGGTCCAAGACCGAAGTCGGACAAAAGCAAAGCAGCAGCCCTGTCGTGAACCAAGCGAATGTTAAGAGAGCGATCATTATTTTCTTCATCAGCCGTTTAGCTAATGTGGGCACCTCTATATTCTGTAATGTCTGCAATTGTCCACAGCTTATGTGGGCACTTACCGATTTTCCCAATTAAAGTACATCCTATTTTACATGTATCTTCCTATTTAAACTTTTAGAGCTTTACTTATTTTGAATTTGTAATTATTAGCAATCAGAATAACCGTTAATTATTGAATATTGACATTTCAACATTTAATGAACAAATTAACAGTTTATTAAAAACTCAGAGGTATATTAGCATAATCATAATAATTGCTTCCTTAACTGAAGGCTAGGCATTTGATACATGCATACTAATTAGACTTCTCTAATGTGTCTGCACATACTATGCTATAGCACATATTTTAATTTCTATTATTGTGGGAGGGGGTATTATATGCTATATCCCCGATTGAAAAAAAAAAGTGCCCCCTGAAGTCCACTATCACATGAACATATCCTATATATATATATCCATATATGGATCAGCGCGTGGAAAAATTACTTTTCTGATCAAAACCGCCTAATTTTATTGGTAATATATAATTTTTTTTTCTGTGTTCAGTTCTGTAAATTAGACCTCTGCTCCGCGTTACGTGTTCCGTTCCATGTTTTAGGCGAGCCCCACGAACACCATTCTCCACAAGCGGGATCTCGTCTATGAAATTTAGAGATCTCTTGCCAGTCAATGGGCACGAGGCACTCTTTTCAGTCGAACGTAAGCTATATCGCCTGAAAATTGAAAATTTCAGTAATTTAAACATTGGAGCAAATATAGAACATATATTGACCACATTTATTCAAAGAATATGATTGCCTGTTTTTTTTTGGGGGGGGGGGGTTTTACATGTTGTTAAACTCGGGGAACTACATTGCGGCGCGATATCGGTGACATGGTATAATTTTATACAAACAATAGCACGTGTCACACAGTTTCAGCATAATTGGTAAATGAGCGCGATTCTGGAGTGACAGCTAGGTGACGTCCAGGTGCATGTGATCCGTCATGTTTGTATACAGTGGTTGGCTGGTTGCCCCAGCAATCAAGGCCAAACCCGCTGTAGTTCCGTGTCGTGTGAACAGCCCCTTTCAGGGATCTACCATTGATTCAATAGACCTCAGAAGCGGATCCGGGGGGGGGGTCCAGGGGGTCCGGACCTCCCCCCCCCCCTTTTTTTCACCCGGTTTTCGACGTAATTTTGCGGCCTGGACCCCCCCCCCCCCCCTTTTCCAGACCCGATGACCTTTTTAAGGATTCTCATTTGTCCTCCTGGGTTGGACCCCCCCCCCCCCCTTTTCCTAAATCCTGGATCCGCCCCTGGACCTTGGTCCTGTTCGGAGGTTGCACGAAAACGGAAACCAGTCCCATTCTCCACACGCGAGATCTCGTCTATGAAGGATAGATCTCTTGCAATCCATTGTGCGTTCTGCATTATTCCCATCCGAACGCGAGCTATATCGCCTGGCAATTGAAAAAAAATTACTATAACTGAGGCAATGGAGCTAATATAGAGTATGCTTCGACACCATCCATTCCAAATATAACCAACAAATGGTGTTTGTCCGGGAAACATATTTTGTGTATTGATGAACCCGGGGATCCATTTTGCGGTGTAATATCCGTGACGCGGTATTGTAAATATAAACAGAAACTTATGCACGTGCTTCCTTGGATAGTTCACGTGATGCAAAGTTTCCAGAATTGTTGAAGACGTAAACTGCACGGTGATAGTGCAGGAACACTTGCTGTGGTCTACTCAACATTATGCAAAAGATTTTCTGCATGTATTGAAGGATTTACCATTAAATGTTTGCATGCTGAAATACGATATGAGTCCAAAAGGATCGAGAGTCACATGTTGTTTACATTAACTGATCATCCAAGTGAGGCGTTGACTGGGTCAAATGCCAGGTCAAACATGCTTAAATAGTTTAAAGTAAATTTATATAGCAATTCTGTAAGTTGTATATCGTGTAAGTGCTTGAATATAATATCCCTGAAAGTGCCTGAAGATATTACTGCTTTAATTTATTCAATATTTACACAATTCATTCATTTTAAAGTAAATTTATAGCAATTCTGTTAGTCATTGAAAGTGCTTGAATATAATATCTCTGACTGTGCTTAAATGTAGTTATAACTATATTTTTCTGTTAGATTTATGTATTTATGATTGTCTACCTCTTGTTTTATGACTATTGAAATGATTTCGTCCAATGTTAATGAACAGAATGAAACGATGATCAAAATGTGTTATTTCTTTATTTATGCTTATGCAGTTCTGACTCGATTGTCTGTGAAAATTAACTTGAAAAAAAAGAGATTGATTTATTGTTATTGTTTATAAAATATACATTTAAAATAATATAAAATAATATAAAGGCCAATACGAGTCCTCGAGAACTGTTTAAAACACAGTTTAGATTTTGTTAATAATCAACTTTTATTTACTAACCATCAAGACGGAAAACATATTACGGGAGGTCCGCGTTTAGGGAGAAGTGCGGACCCGCGTTTAGGTTGATCTCTTTTAAAAGTCCGTCCTTGCAGGCAGGGTCCTATCATTATTTCAAAAGACCATGGGGCATGATCTCGAAGCGACCGTTAAGTTAACGAATTCGTTAAGCACTCATAACGATTAATTTCGGCACCTCGAACAAAATCGTTAATTCCCCCTTTTCGTTAACTTGACCAATTCTTCGTTATTTTATCGAATGGTTCGGATCATTCGTTAAGACTTCGTTAAGACATTAAAGGCCACAGTTCCCTGGAGAAAGATCCAATATATTATTATTTTTAATTATGTCAATGCGGATCATTTGTCGACCAATCTTTTTGTCATGCAAGAGCCGTTGTAGTAGGAAAGAGCTTAACAGCTTATTTTTCTCGTGATTCTATGTTTTGGCACTGATTACAGGTACATTTAAAGATGTCATCATATGGTTAGATTTAATTCTCGCTATCACCCTCTGCACTGATTAAGGCGTTTGACGCCATGCAATCGAGTAGAGAGACACGTTTGTTTCATTTCTGTATGCAATAAAGAAATAATTCCAGTTAATGTTCAGTTTAGGGTCATATCTCATGTCCAGCAGTTTATATTTATTAAGCAGTTGAGGAATGTCTGGGATAAGCGTTCTTATACTTATGATGCCTCTAAAAATTAATTTCACACACACACGATACTTTGAGAGTAGCATATCCATACTCACTCATACTTGTGACACATATCTTCTTGAAACATAAAAATCAGTTTTTATACATGCCACTAGCATATAACCCGTTCTTGGGTGGATGAGGCTGGAGAAGTCCATTCTGAAGAGAATTCGAAATGTCTCAAGAATCATGGGAAATTTTTGAAAATGGCCCCCCTATGAACTCATTCGGCATCATTTCCGACAGTTCAAGACAAAAAAACCAAGAGCATTTCCGAAACGTGGCTGCAGAAGAGTTGCGTGAAAAAAAAAGTCAAACGATACTACAGTGTATTATAATGAAGATCACTAGATTGTTGTCTAAATTGCAAAAAAAGAACACGTTTCCTATGCATTTCGGATCAAATAAGGCAATACATTATCAACCAATCACTCCTTACCAAGTAAAGAAATTTATGCATAATTTTGCTCCGATTTATTGCACAAAATCTTTATTCTTGCGTGTGAAAGAAAATCATTTTTATTGATCTTCTTACTCATTTATGGGGGGATAATGCATTTTAATGGTTGAACTAAAGGAATGAGACTGGTCGTCCAGGACATGTTATTTGGATAAGGATCCAAGGAGGTAATGCTCTCCAGTTTAGCTGTGTTATATCTAAATAGCCGAATTCGAATGTCAAGGAAAATATTGCTTAATATAAATAATAATTAGCAAAAAAGTCTTTATGTATGTTAAAAGAATCAACAGTGTCATACAAAAAAAAATGATATGCAAATTGATGTTCTGTGGCAATCTGATCAAATAAGAACACAGTTTAAAATATTGCATAAACAATATTTAAGACACTTACCCTTAGAAAATTAACTCCGAACAATTACCCCTGACGTATATCCCCCAAGATGATTACCGGAGATATTTAAGGACAAAATCCCAAGAACAGTTACCCCTAGGATTAATGCCCCCAGAGAATTATGCCATGGACATTTACCCCCCCCCCCCCCCCGATATTTAACTTTTTGTATGTTTTTGCCTTACCTCATTTCTGATGTGAAAATTGTCTGATGGGCAATTCTTTATTTGCAAACGACAGCAGTTTGTAAAACAAAGGGATATGTGGGTCACGGCGCGCAACTGAAATTGATTAAGGGAATATTTCCATAACATCCAGACCAAATCCTAATCGGGATTCAGACCAGTCCAAACCTTCTTCAGGATGTGGTTCAGTTCCAAATCCTGATAAAGACTGTGATTTGACATAATTCTGAATAACGCTTCTACCCTGTGACCTTGATATTTGACCTCATGACCCAAATATAAAAAGGGTTCTTACTTATTGGTTGGCCATATATAAAACAAGTTTGAAACAAATATGTTAATTCTAACTGGAATTAACATTCAGAAACAAATATGTGAACAGATGGCCAATGTGACCTTGACCTTTGACCTTATAATCCCAAAAATTAATCAGTTTCATCTCATACATGAAGGTCATCTACATGTTTTAGATGGAACGTTTGGGATGAAAGGTTTGGCTTAAATGGCATCTACAATCTTTAAAAAAATGGGTCCTGTGACCTTAACCTTTAACCTCATGACCGCAAAATCAAAAGGGTTCTTACATTATTAGTGGGTAATATATAAGTCAAGTTTGAAACCAATATATCCATCCAAACTCGAGTTATCATCAGGAAACAAATAGGCGGACAGATGGCCCTTGTGACCTTGACCTTTGACCTTGTGACCCCACTATCGATCTGGTTATTCTCCTATTGTCTGGTTAGCTATATTTGCAAGATGGAAGGTTTGAGATGAAAAGTTTGGCTTAAAATGCAGACACGATCTTTTAAATAAGTGTCATGTGACCTTGACTTTTGACCCCATTACCCAAAGAAAAACAGAGTTTTTGCGTTAGAGTTTAGCCATATATAAGTTAAGTTTGAAATTAATATGCTTATCCAAACTTGACTTATCATCAGGAAACAAATTTGATGGAGATACAGAAAGATGAACAGGCGGACGGACATGATGATTACTATGGGGCATCCGCTTGTTCAAGCGCTATAGTGCGTCCGTCCATCTGTTTGCACTATCGATATCCGCTTGTTTAAATCTGATAGTATCATTATAATTTGGCAGTCTCAAAATAAAAGGAAAACATCCTTTAAAAAATAGTAAAAATACAGGTGGCGTCACCAGTCCTCAGAAATTGAAGACGCCAGTCATTATCAATAAACACACCTGGTTTCAGGACACTAGATAAAACCATAGTTGAGAAACTGGCATAATTCCTGTTATATGATTGTCTCAAAAACATGAAAAATTGTAGAAAATAGAGTAATTAACGCAAGTGCTTCCACAGATATTTTGGAAACTTAAATCTCTAGCCATAGTCAATATTAAAGGGAAGATCAGGGCAATCCATGCATCTATTATCAAGATGCCGGAGGTTTTGTATCAACTTTCCAATTATTCTTGGGGTACTTACAAGCCCAATATGTCGGAGGATACAGGACACTCACACAGCGACCTAAGGTCCAACGGTGTCAAAACGTACCAGTCTAACAGACAGACAGCTATAGACAAACAGATAGACTGACGGACGACCGACGTTGGCCGATCACTATACCTCAGTTGACTTACAGTCACCTGTGCTAAAAAGTCATTTTAGGAGCAAGTGACAGACTATATCTCTAAGAAAATCTAATTTGCCCCTGTTGAAAAAGACTAGCTGTGTGTGGGTTCTTGTACACAAGCTTTCGGGTGCTCGGCCCCCTTCCTCAGGTGTTTTACACCTGAGGAGGGGGGCCGAGCACCCGAAAGCTTGTGTACAAGAACCCACACACAGCTAGTCTTCTTCAAAAGGTGTCAACCATTTACATTACTTTTGTAAGTAACAGACTAGCACGGCATTTCAACTTTACATAATTTGCCCCTGTGAGGGTACTGACTTACTGACACAAATTGTATTTGCATCAAAGCAAACCAGTTATATATTTCAAAGAATTTTGTTTAATACTACCAATAAACCGTAAACAGTCATATCATAAAAAAATATTGTCTAATTCATTTGGTTTTTTTACGCATTTTTATATTTTGACCTCTAATATATTTTTGCAAAAACTCTCGTTAGGGTTTCGTTAAGCCCCTGGTTAGTGTTTTCGTTAATATCACTAACGATCGATAAAGTAAAATATATTCGAGATCATGCCCCATGAACCTGCGGGGACGTTGGAACCAGTCCATGGTGCATTGCAAGGTCATGAATATTCATATTTCATGCGCTGAGCACAGATATATATATATTTACATAATCACTCGTGAGGTCAGAGGTCAAAAACAGCTATCTGCTGGTTCATGAATATAAATTTTTGTTGCTCTTGAGTCTGAACGACCTTATTTTACATAATAATCAATAGAGAGGTCAGAGGTGAAGGACGGGTCTCCTGATGGTGTGGGAAGCGTGGGTAAGGATTAGTCGCTCGTGCATATCAACAAGGTTTTAGCACATGAACTGTCTGGTGCGACTCGTCAGAACGCGGCTGCCACATTATTACAGCATCATGGCTAGCTCCGATTTATCTGGTAGGCCATGTATTATTTGTTGTCAGTCGCTGTAGTGTTCTATGCAAATTAATACTGAAGCCTGAAAATGAATGTTGACCGATTTGTTTCTCTTGTCAAAGTCAAGTGCGAAATTCATTTGAGACCACTGGCAGTGAATGTTAACGTTTTCAGCCAGTGTATCGTGTAAATTATCTTAACGTTACAACAATAACACTAAGTTAGCAGAATGATTGTCGAATATCTTGACTGCATGGTTTTCTCGGCTGTAGCTGGCATGAACTGTTATGCAATGGGATTGATACACGTGTTCTTGAACGTGGTATTTGTTATTGTACCTTTTCTCTGTTTATTAAAATTTTGTTAATTCCATCACAACATGTTTAAAGGGGCCTATTCACATACCAGGTACTCATGTCCAATAATTCTGGAATATATTGTTTTCTTTTAAACGATTATAGTAAATGCCAGCTAATATTTTGTTGTATTTCTGCTTGCCAGATTAAATCAGACTCATTTATATGTCTCTTATAATAATAATTAATATTGATATTGAGTCTGTTTAATCTGGGCAATACACGTACTTCCTCTTGCATCAGGCGCGATCAGTGGTACAAAACATAAATATAACACACGCCACCTGGTGGTTGTACCAGACAACCTCACAGTTCAAGATTTTCAAGGTTCCAAACTTTTTTTCTCATTGTTTCTTTTATATTTTTTCTTCTAGTTATCTGGCTTGTGCAAGATCAGACCTTTTGTCATGCAATCCTGTTTTGGTAAACCGACATGTCGACTGTGTTTATAACACCAAAAAAAAAACATGACAGTGTATAAAACAGGTTAATTAAAGAGATTGAGTTCTCGTACCTTCAACTTTGAGTAACTTTGTTTGCTAAGAAGCTTTTGTATTCAGCCAGAACAAATTAATAATGTAATATACAATGTTAATATATATGTTAAGGGCTCGACTTTTTGCAGGAACTGACCGAAACTTGAGTTCATATTACCGGAACTGACCAAAACTGACTGCATATTATCAGAACTTAAAGAAAATAAAGCACTTGTTAAGTTATTTTAAAACATTTTATAATAACATAACTTGATGAGTTATAACTAACTGTGACTACCAATATCTTACAGGATCTGCTAAAATGGTACTGGAACTGACTTGAAGAACACACATTTGGTCTTACTTTACTTCACCCAAAATTGTTTAATAGTAAAATTGCAAAACAGAGCAGATCAGTCAACATGGATATACTGGTATCAAAATAATTATAAAAAAAAACAAGCAAAAGACGATCACTTTTATAATACTTTCCAATATTCTATAAATCCATGAAAAAAGTTTTTATAAATTACATGTCATTGTCAACAACAAATACCTCATGAGGCAAGTAAGATTTGGACCATGACAATTTACTGATCTACAGTATCTATCCTTAGCTCTTGTGCTCTCTCCCTTCAGGAGAGAACCATGAAAATGCATACATAGCCTTTGCTGCAATATTTGCAGTTATACAGTATCCAGATTGTTACAAAGACTGTGACAAACAGCTCATGACTCCTGCTGTTAAAGCTATTTCATCTGGTCCTGTCTGGATGTTAAGCAAGTTGCTGGGTTTTATGATTACAATTTGTTCCATTTGAAAACAAATGTGAAATTCCACTATACAGTCAATCCGTTTGATTAAGAATTCATTCAAACAGCTTATTTATACATGACAAATGTATGGAATGCCTTGGACTTTTCTGTCCTTATCACCTTAGATTGTTAGATAAATTAATTGTATCGCCAGACATAGTCTGGAGATACTATGGTTTAGGCACGGTCGCGCCGCCGCCGCAGAGATTTCTTTTGGACACAATAACTCAAAAAAATATTTCACGGATCTTTACCAAACTTGGTATATGTATAGATATGGGTGAGAGGACGACGCCTATTTAAAATGAGGTCATGACCTCAACTAGGAGAGTGACCTTGACCTTGAATAGGTTCAATTTTGGGGAAAATCACACAAATTCTTAAATATCTCAAGAAAACTTGCATGGATTGATCCCAAAATCAAGTTGATCAAAGATCATGGATAGGGTTGTCATGTTCCAGAAACTGGTGGCGCCACCTATTATTCTTTACTTATTTTCATGCCGTTTAATATCCCCAAAATTGCTACTTGACAGTACTGTGAGCATTATAAGTCAAAAACTAATGGACAGATTTCTTTCATATTATGCTAATACATATATGGGTTATGGGATGATGTTTATTTAAATTGGGGTCATGGCCTTTCCTATGAGAGTGGCCTTGACCTTGAATATTGCCATATATGGTGAAAATCACACAAAATCATTAATTTCTCAATAAGGGATGCATGCATTGGTCCAAAAATCAACTTGACCGAAGATCTTGGATAGTAATGTTATGTACCGGAAACAGGTGGCGCCACCTGTTATTCTTTTACTTGTTTTCGTGCCGTTTAAAACCCCATCATTGCCACTTAACAGTATTGTGAGCATTATAAGTCAAAAACTAATGGACAGATTTCTTTCATATTATGCATATACATAGACATGGGTTATGGGATGATGTATATATAAATTGGGGTCATGACCTTTCCTATTGGAGTGGCCTTGACCTTGAATATTGCCATATATGGTGAAAATTACAAAAAAAATAAATAATATCTCAATAAGGGATGCATGCATTGGTCCAAAAATCAACATGTTCGAAGATCTTGGAAAGTATTGTCATGTACCGGAAACAGGTGGCGCCACCTGTTATTCTTTTACTTGTTTTGTGCCGTTTAATACCCCATCATTGCCATTTATCAGTACTGTGAGCATTATAAGTCAAAAACTAATGGACAAATTTCTTTCATATTATGCATATACATGGATATGGGTTATAGGATAATGTTTATTTGAATAGGGGTCATGACCATTCCAATGAGTGGCCTTGACCTTGAATATTGCCATATATGGTGAAAATCACACAAAATCATTAATTTCTCAATAAGGGATGCATTGATTGGTCCAAAAATCAATTTGAACGAAGATCTTGGATAGTGTTGTCATGTACGGGAAACAGGTGGTGCCACCTGTTATTCTTTTACTTGTTTTCGTGCCGTTTAATACCCCATCATTGCCACTTAACAGTATTGTGAGCATTATAAGTCAAAAACCAATGGACAGATTTCTTGCATATACATAGACAGGGGTTAGGGGATGATGTATATTGAAATTTGGATCAAGACCTTTTCTATGAGAATGACCTTTTCTATGAGTGTGGTCTGATATTAATTGTTGCTGAAGATGGGGGGCCTATTCTTAAAGGGGGGGGGGGATTAATTGTCTGGGGATACTATGGCACCTGCGGTGCCAAGAAATATCTAGTTTCTAAGTGTTGCACATGTGCCACATTTAAAATTAAAATTCAGAAATAATTAAATGAATGCAAAGGAGTTTTCTTTTTAACATCTTTCTGTCCTCGGGGATGCTGCTATTTATATATAGGCCCTTCCAGTCAATATAATTCATCCCACCAAGGGGCGCACATCATTTTTTTTGCAATATTTAGGACGTAATGATGCAATGGCAGAAAATTTTAGATGAACTTATTTAATGTATACTTTGCAACTTTCAACAAGTTTTTTCATAAATTGACAGGGCAAGACAGTGTCTTTCAGCTGCTAATGTATTTTATCATATTTATGATAATTAAGTCAATATATCATGACAGGAATAAACTGTTTTCTCAAATATTAAATTAAATGTTTCACTAAAAGTTTTGCATAGTATAGTGGGGGTTTTCTTGTATTGAGCTGCAGAAAAGCTGTCTTCTTTATATTCCCTCAGAACTATAGCCTACTGACAACCAGTAAAAGAGCATCAATGAGAAAACTTATTAAAGCCTCAACAGCTCAGTGACAAGCCTAGGGGTGAGGGCAGCCAGCCAGTCATTATGACCCCTATTCAGCTCATCACACCCTGCAGTTGCTCTAAGAGAACAAAAACAGATCAATCAGAGGGTGATGGCCTAATCAGCACTGTTTCTGTCTTTCTAAAATTGTGTCATTCTGCTGTGTTTGCTTGTTCAGAATATTCAAAATTGTTTTGGAAAAGATGCTGAAAATATTATAATTTTACTGAGGAAATAATACTTGTACAAATGTAAATTATATTGAAAATTAAATGAAATTGTCCGCTTTACATAAAAATAGAAACATTTTGTTAAAACTGAATAAATATTTACAAACGAACATAAACAGAAAATGAGGTAGGCCTACTTTTATTGTATTTTCTTTTATTGTATGATCATTTCACAAAACCTTGTATTTTATCATGTTTGTTATGTTGTGTTGTTACTGTATTACAATGTGTCACATTTTCTCAGAATATAGAAATAAAAAAAAATAATTTAATTGAAATGTAATTTAATATATTTTAAAGTCAGTTCCGGTCAGTTCCTGTCAGTTACGGTAAAAGAGGTCAGTTTTGATAAAAAATTGAACCGTATATATACAGTGAAACTTTGTTGTGTCGAAGTCAAATGGACCCTCAGAAAACTTTGACAGATCCAAGGTTGGACACAAGCAGGTTTTATTATGTTATAATTCAACTAGTCCAGAATATCTAGTCTGTAACTTCGACATAAGCGGGGTATTCGACTTAAGCGAGTTTGACACAACGAGGTTTCACTGTATATTTATACATTGCAAATGATAATGTACCTGTAATATTGACAAGGGTTGGGTTCATATAACTCTTATTGAGTAATCAGTCATGTTATGCCCCCTTGATGTTTCTGTTCTGTTGGTCTTCTTACTGTCTGTTATAACAACTGTTTCTGAATATAGACATGTTCTGGCATGCAGGCTGGACAGAGTACATTCACATACAAACCAGTCCACCCCCCCCCCCCCCTTTCTCCTTTAACAAACAGGTATACTTTGAAGTAGTCCAAATAGGAATTGTTTCCATAACATAATTAACTGTTTAAAAGATCATAGCTGTATTTGGAAACCACCAGTGTGCTATTAGCAGTGTTTGATTTCTACACATACCGTATTAATAGACAATAATAAAAACAATCCAGACAAAATCTATTTGAAAAATGAACATTGGTATGAATTTATAAACCTATATAGGGCAGTTTGGTTGTATACTTTTTATTTCCTGAGTTATTATTATTGGTATAACAGTCCAATATGTAGGTACTGATTGTAAAGTCTTGAAAAATCAGAAGCATTTGCAAAAAATATAATCTGATTCCAAGCAAATGTAATGAGATAACAGGAATAAGTAATGCAGGATAATTTTCCAGGACCAATTTGCAATAATTATAATGTATTATATGTTAAACATTGACTAAACTGATGGAAAATGTAACAAAAATGTTGTTGCCAAGGTTTCTTTTTGACTATCAGTCACAACCCTCATTTATTGTGTCTTTTAGTGTCCAAATAATGTCTGCATGGTATGTGACAGTCATGGTGACATTGTTCCAAATGGTCTTTCATCTGAAAAAAGGACGAGTGATGCCCTGCTCTATATATATGGCGACAATTAATTTTCTTTTTGCACAAATATTTGCTAATTATTTTGCCATCATGTAATGAAATTTGATTGATTTGTGTTTACAGGAATGAGGAAGCCATACAAAGGCCAGTCAGAAATATTCGATTTTGATCACCTGGTTGCCAAGGAGCCCTTTAAGCAGTTTGGTCACTGGTTTGACATAGCCTGCAAAACAGACGGAATCCTAGAAGCTAATGCCATGGCCCTGGCTACTGCAACCAGGTACTTGAGTCCAAGTACTTTTCACAAAATTCATGGCTTCAGTAATCTTGTTATAGGCCTGTCGTTTTGGACATTTAAGCATTAACTATGCAGGCTTATCTATAAATTAGGCCTGGGAACATTTTTCATATCATTACAAATAATGTATGCGTTTATATTTAAGAATCAACATCAGACAAAGTACCACTTTGGATCTAAAACTAAAACTTTTTAGCGAACCTGTGAGCTTGTGCAGTGTAGTGTGTCTGTGTGTCATGCATCCTGTATCATCTGTACATTAACAATAGCGATCTCAAAAAGAACAGGAGCTAGCATCACTAAAAATCTAAAAAATTCTATCTGAGTTTGCTTATTTCCTGGCTTACTGCATTTTCTTAGATTTTATAGGGTAGAAGCTAAAAAACATTAAAAAATGTTCTTCTCAAAAACTATGCTGCCATATTGTCCGTTCATCTATCCCAATAATTCTCCCTGGCAAAAAGAACATACGGAAATATCCTGACTGATACATCCTAGTTTTAAAATGTCCTAGTCCAAAACTTGCAGGTCCGAAACGTCCATTTTGCTGAAATCATAATGACTGAGGTAGATATGCAGGACATAAGAGGATCAATATTAAATTTGAAAAATAAACCTCAATTCATACTCCCAAACATTGCACAGGTTTGCATTAGGCCTGTAGGCCTTGTTATTTAAAAGCAGTATAAAGGTCTTACAGATTAACAAAAGCTGTAGAACATGATTACATAGATCTGGGCGTTACATTGTGTTTTATATTATGTTGTATTTCATCATTACCAGCAGAATGTTATATGAAATTTTGGAGAGATGTCATGTGTCTCTCAGTGTAAATTGTTATGTTATATTTCATGATTACTACACCATGTTACACTTTTATCAGAGGAAGTATGCTCTCAGTCAAAATTATCATATATTACATGATAACAGTAATGTGTTGCATTGTAATTATTAGGGCCACGCTTGACAAGTGGTGCCCCAAAGTGATCATCGTGTCAGTCCATACTTCCGTCCTTCCGTCCTACCATCAGTGACACTTTCTTTCGCACGTGTTAATTCATCAACAACATACTGCAGCTTTCCCAAATTCACAGGGATGATTCGTACCTTTGATGGCTCCAGACCTATCGAATTACAGACTTGTCGGAATTCAAATGTGGCTGCCACAGCCCATTGGCTGATTTTCTTTTGCACGCAATAACTCAACAACAACAAACTGTGGTTTTACCAAATTCAAAGGGATGATTAGTACCTATGAGGGCTCCAGACCTATCAAATTAAAGACTTGTCTGAATTCAAATATGGCCTCCACAGCCCAATCGTTGATTTTCTTTCATGCGCGATAAATCAACAACAACCTAATGCAGCTTTCCATAATTCACTGGGATGATTGGTAACTATGAGGGCTCCAAACCTATTGAATTACAGACCTGTCGGAATTCCAATATGGCCACCACAGCCCAATCGCTGATTTTCTTTTGTGTGCGATAACTCAACAACAACCTCCTGCAGCTTTCCCAAATTCACAGGGATGATTGGTACCTGTAAGGGCTCCAGACCTTTTGAATTACAGAACTGTTAGAATTTCAATATGGCCACCACTGCCCAATTGCTGATTTTCTTTCATGTGTAATAACTAAACAACAACATACTTCAGCTTTTCCAAATTTACAGGGATCATTGGTCCCTATGAGGGCTCCAGACCTATTGAATAACAGACTTGCACAAAATCAAATATGGCTAACAGACTACATTCAGTGTTTTTTATTGCACACATTATTTCAGACATATCTTCTTTAATCCAGTATGCTTTTTTCCCTCATGCATATTGATAAAAACATGTTTTTGTTTGTGATATTTTTCAAATTTAACTTAATTTTTCACCCATATGTTAACTAGACAAGCACTAGCAGAAACGCGGGGCCCTCTGAGGGCCATTGTCCCACCACATCTAGTTTACAGCGGAAGCATGTCCTTAGTCAAAATTATCATGTATTATATGATAACATTCTTTTTGTCAAAATTATAATGTATTACATGATACAGTAATGTGTTACATTTTAATTTACAGAGGAAGCATGTCCTCAGTCAAAATAATCATGTATTACATGATAACACTTATGTGTTACATTGTATTTTACAGAGGAAGCATGCCCTTAGTCAAAATTATCATATATAACATGATAACAGTGTCACACCACTAAAGATGTGAACGACAGGTTCTTTAAAAAGTCATACCAACTCAGACATCTGTTAATATGCAGAAAAAATGCTTCAAGTCTGTTATCCACACTACACAGCATAGCCCCTTATTTACATTTATTCTGATTACATGACCATCACAACATGTGACTTGGGAATGTTTCCATGCTTGCCTCATCAGTCGCTCTCCCTATGTATACAGTACAATCAGTCCATTTGTAAATACACGGAGCTCAAACTACCAACAGTCCCTTGATCAAGTCTACCTCATAACTTCTCAAGGTACAGTTTACGCAACATGTACAGACTATTCTATCTGGACTCAGGAAAAATGTCTTTCACAGCTTATGTCTTTTGGAATCTTTGAGCTCTAGGTCCCCGAATGCGCTTCCAAACGGCAATATCCAGTACCTCTACAATTGTGCATTTAAGTCCTTGGTCAGTTACTGGAAGCGCTCACAACAGATATAAATTGCCAGAGTTACCAGTCAGACTGTTGGCAAAAATGCGATACTCGCTTTGAAGACCATTGCAGAGTAATCACCTTGGCCTCCATCAGACACCCAAATCCTACACTTATAGACATCATCTCTTAGCTGTCTCAACTCTGATGCATGCAGACCTGTCTCAAGACTGCAGGTATCATCAGTCATGATGATCAGGCTACACCAGCGGGCGTGCTGATATGGCAGTTGTACTGAATTATCATCTTAATCAGGACTTACATATGCTTGCTGAAGTCCTGACCATCCTCTGGCAAATTACCCTTTTAATGCCGACCATCAATAACAACATGATTTCTAATATCCACAGGCCTCCAGAGACAAAACCCTGAGAAAACCAAACTAAACAGGTGCACTTCCTTTGAAACCTACAACAAACACTCGTTACTGTAGAGACCACAAAACAGAGAGGACTGTACTGAAATTAACATCAAATGAGACGCGTGTGCTCTCTCCCTTATGGAAGACTTATTGTGACATGGAAACATCTAGCACATGCTCTTTTGCATTCCTATGTGCATTGTAATGGAACTGTGTAACTGACATGTCAAAAAAATTCATAAGCACTTAAATGACTTAATGAGCACCTGATGACCTTTTACTTTACAGACCTACCATGTTCATGACTTTCCCACACTGATGTCTGTGACAGGTGAGATGATACAGCAGAAAGCATAGGTACATCATTTATGTGTGTAGTGGAGTGCTGATTACTTTATTAGCACCTGATGACTTTTTACTTTACGAACCAATAGTGTTGATGACTATGCTAATGTCTGTAACAGGTGAGATGATGCAGCAGAAAGTGTAGCTCCATCGTCTATGTGTGCAGCCAATTATGAAAGAGCCCATTTAATTTCTCACCTGTATCATAATGCACCTTTTTTCTGATGTTTAATCACGATTGAGACATCAGTTTTGTGTACTGACTGATCCACATTAACACTTCTTGTAGTCTCCTTTGACAAGGCTTATAATTGATTGCAAAGTTAATTGAATGCCACATTTTCTTTTGCGTTATAGCTGGTAATTTTATATGCTCTGATAGCAACTGGTTGGATAAGCACCATATATGAAGTAATTAGACAGAAGCATGCATGACTACATACATGTAGACATTGGCCAAACAAAAAGGTAATGTCAGTGTCCCTTAAGAACCAACATAGAAATTAAGAGTACTTTAAATGTAGTTATTTTATAAATAAAAGGGACATCAATAGAAATTGTATTAGTTCACATTAGTAGCGCTTTGCTTGAAATTGTCACTGAATATGTGATGGTTATTATTTAGCAAACCTGTGAGCTTATGCAATGGCGTGGCATCATCTGTCCACTGTCCATCTTCGTCCCTTGTCCATACATTAATCCATGCTGTCTCAAAGAACAGTAAAGCTAGTGGCACCAAATTTAATGGAAGAATCAGACATTTATCAAACCTTTATCAGATTTTGCCTCTTTTTTGCTATCTGCATTTAATTAGATATTATAGGGAAAAAGCTTTTTTGTGGCACCACCTGCATTGATAAACATTTTATGGGGAGAAAAACCTTTAAAAATCTTCTTCTAGGAACTGTCCTGCCAAATTGTTCAATATTTCACAGAAATCGTCCCTTAAACTATCTCTCTTAAGTTTGTTTGAATGGTTCCAGTTTAATGAGTTTTGGCAAAGTTACAGGAAGCTGAAATTAGTCACATATCCAGAAAAGTATACTAAAAAACCAATATCAGAAATAGCTGGAGCAATCATCACCAATTTTTATGCAAAATTTTGTCAATTAAGTCATATTTAAAATGGACCTTTCAATTGTATAAGAATAGATTTGTTTCATTTAGTTTTTGCAGAGTCATAGAAATCTGAAGTAGGTCCTGTGGGCATTAGTTAGCCTATTTCAAACTAAGGGCTGCAATAGTCTTCTTCTGCAAAACTTCTGAAACATAGCACAAAATTGAATCTTAGGTGGACCTCATTCAAGTTGACTTAAACAATTTTTGACACAATTATTGGACCTTAAACAATGAAAGGACTGTAAGATACTTTGGTAAACAAAGCTAAACCTTTTTGATTAAAAAATCTTATGAATATGTCAGCTTTGAAAAAAAGCATTTTAGACAAAGTCTCCAGTGTGTGTTAAGAGATTAACCAACAGGCCAAGATTGTGTCTATATCTGTATCTATAAATAGCTTGGCAGACTGCCGTTTTTTTTTCAGATTTGGCAACAGGCCAAAGGCCAGTCAGGATCTATTTATATCTTTGTCAGACTGCAAACTGTATTAGATCAGGCAACAGGTCAAGAGTTCACTTAGTGCAGCCAGGTACAGGTCAAAAGTTCACTCAGTGCAGTAGCTGCAGCTGGAAATTTGTTCTGGTTCACTCAAGGCAACTGCCTTCCTCACCTGAGCTTGGTCAGCCCGGTGCACCTGACTCAAAAGAAGTTTGATGTACTGGCCTAACATGTTGACTTGTTCATGAATCTTTGATGGCTTCCTCATCTATAAGACTGTTGGTGCCACCCACAATGTCTCTTGCACAGTGTATATGCCTGCTTATTTCTCTAGAGGGATTTAATATATCAGCTTCAAATTGTGCATATATTTATACATATTGGATAGCTTTTTAAAAAGAAAACTGGTAGCGCCACCTACAATAATTTTTGTGCAGTGTTTGTCCCTGCATATTTCTCAGGAGGGGTTTGATTTATCAGCCTGAAATTGGGCATATGTATACATCTTGGATAGCTATATCATATAGAAGACTCATGGCACCATCTGCAATCATTTTTCTGTTGTGTGCACCCATGCCAGTTTTTCAGCAGTGATGTTTGGTTCTTGTACAAAAGGTTAAGTACTTTCATTGTTCGTATAAATGTTTCACATGTAGGCCTACTTGAAAAGTAATGGTCCAGCACTGAAGCATCATATTTGGTGTATAAACCATTGCACAGGTTTTCATTAGGCCTGTAGGCCTTGTATTTGTTTTGTAGAAATGGCATGCCCTCAGTCAAAATTTTCATGTTGTATTACATGAATATAGTTATGTGTTACAATGTATTTTTTTACAGGGATGGCCTGTCTTCAGTCAAAATTGTCATGTATTACATGATTACAGTCATGTGTTGCATTGTATTTTACAGGGATGGCATGCCCTCAGTCAAAATTGTCATGTTGTATGAGAGAATTACAGTAATGGGTTACATTGTATTTTACAGGGATGGCATGCCCTCAGCCCGGATGGTCCTGTTGAAAGGCTATGATAAGTCAGGGTTTGTGTTCTACACAAACTATGAAAGCAGAAAAGGAAAAGAATTGGTAAGAACAAAGGCTAAATTATTTTAAAAAATGGTTGTATTTCATGTATAAGAATATTACTACATTTCTGTAAAACTTTCTGGCTCATTTTAATGCAGGTGATCATTACACATAAGGGCTGTAATGATTACAACATGAATCACTGGTGCTCAGATACATCCTCTATCTTCTATCTATCCTTAATATACTACTAAATTGGTCATGTATGTTTGTTTGTCTCAGAAAACCTGCATAAATGGGCCATGACAGTGGGACAGTTTTGCTTTAGGCTCAGTCAGGAGCCCTGAATTTGCACAGCAATTTGGCCCTTCCTCTTGCACACAATTGAATATGGCCACATCACAGGTCTGTTGCACAACATCACACCTTGCCATTGCTGACCTTCACCTTGGCCCATTACCACAAAGACATAAAAAATTGTTTCCCTATCGAGCACTAGACGTTTCTATCTTATGAGTCTGGCGAGTTCACTTCCTTATGGAACTGGGGACACACTCAGTAGCAATATAACCTTCCTCTGCAAAGGGACATAACAGATCCCCATATTCTATTTACACCTAAGGTCTGTAACAGTTCACTAGTGCACTGATATATTGTGATATAAAGCTTAATAAGTGTATCAGTATTGCCAAATGTCCCTATATCAATACACTGACGGAACATAACAGTCCCACTTGTAAGTTGACCTGCAGCTGGTAGCCTCTGGTATTTTATAATAGTAAGTGGTCCAGCGGATGTAAGGTAAAACATCATTTGACAGAAATCAGTCAATCAACATCTGATTGGCTAACCACTGCATGATCAGACCAGATAGAGGGGCCGTTTCTTTATTCATTATTCCTGAATCATGGAGCCAAAGCATGGTGAATTTGAAACCACTGTATAACCAAACATCTGATTGGCTAATCACTGCATGATCAAACCAGCTGGAGGGGCCGTTTCTTCATTTATTTTTCCTGAATTATGGAGCCAAAGCATGTTGAATTGAAATAAGTTTTAACTCCAGTTACATCAGAAAAGAGCAATGGCTATGAATCCTGTGTTATGGTCAAGAAGTCCCCACTTAACTGAGTATTTACCGTAATGTCAGATTGTACTTTACAGTATCGGCATTGCATTATGGGTAAACATTCCTGAAAATGATTGCCATATTGTTGAGTGGTGTTCACACGACACTTTATGTTCAGCCTGTAATAAACGAGTCTGGTGCGTTGTTTACATTTGTATTCTTGTCACAAAATCTATAAATCCTAACTCTAAAACTGCTTATGTGTATTGTAAAAGTATTGTATCATGGAGTATGGCTATACATTTAGTATCATGAAGTATTGTTACAGTCCCATAACACACACATTAATACATGCACAAACATGAAGCAGAGGCATTTAAAAAAAACGGAGCTTGGAATGAAGCCTTTGATAAGAACATCCTGCCAGTGACATGCATTTATCTGTTTGTTCATTATGTGTTTAAAAATGAGATGAATTGATTTTAGATAATATATAATAATGTGCCTTATAGTCCAGTTATGCTATTAAATGCTTGCATACCCTCAATATAGAGACAGCAATATGACTATGGTGCAATAAGGGACATTGATCTAAATAAAAAACACCTTACTGTGAAGATAAATTCTAGATTTTTGAATAGTGTGATGCTCTTTATATTCACATTACAAGTAATTACTCAGTTTTCATTGCAGATTTTGTGAGTTTTCAGCTGTTACTTGTTTGCTATAAGTTGATGGATATCTTTACAGCTGAAATTATATATACAAATTGTTTGGGCCAAGTCAATCTAGACAAATTAGGGAAATTTGGGTGGTATTCCAAGGGTTCCTAAGTTGTCCTCTAAAAAGTAAACAGATAAAAATATAATTACAAATTTTTCTCTTTGCAAATTAAAAATCTCGAAACAAAATGAGTAAAGTTTGAACCATCATCTCTCTTAACCAGAAAGACAACCCCTTCGCTTCTCTTGTGTTTTACTGGACAAATGTGGCAACAGAAGACACCACTTGGTCTCGGCAGGTAATTAAAAGCACATTATGTTTCATGATATTGATGATTGTCAGGGCAAGTGCAAGTGTAATGACCTGATGGCATATATTACATAACGGTGCTTCATGTTGCGATACTGTTCATTCACTGGTGAATTTAATATGTGTTATTTTCTATATCATGATTTCTAAATCCCAGACCAGCTTATGTGACTGGGGTTAGAACACTGAAATAAAAGCCGGGAGGTCGTGAGTTCAAAACTTATCCTTGCAAGGAGCTGTGAGATTTTTCATATTGGCTCCTCCAGAATGAGCTCTACGACTTTGGGAGGAGAGTATGACTAAGTCTACCATCAAATTTGATAAATTTGCTGATAGCAAGCCACATCTATAAGCACCGTGTGTTTAATATGTGCCATCAGAATTCATACCCACATTGTTCATGTTTGTAATGCACGTTAAGTGACGGTGTATCTGTTGTTTTTCAGACGGAAAATCCGTTTGCTGCACTCATGTTTTACTGGGAACCCTTGTTAAGAATGGTAAGGGGTGTCTGTGTGTATGTTGTCCCCGCTTCCGCAGAACAGGGGACACTGATTTTGTTTTTTTCTGTCTGTCCGTCTGTCTGTCTGTCCTTCTGCCAGGTTTTTGTTTGTGGTAATAACTTTCCATAATCACTGATTGCTCTCATGCATACCTTGGTTGAGCTTGGTTTTGGAGTGTCTGTCTGAAATTTTATTATCACCAGCTCCAAAACATTCAAAAATTTTCCCTCATTTCCAAATTCACAAAAAAATTATGACATGTGGAGACATCTTCAGGGGACAATGAAAACTAAAACACATGCACTATGACATGTGGAGACATCTTTAGGGGAAAATAAAAACTAAAACATATTGATAAGGCAACTATGAAGACACAGGAAGCTAAAAATAACAAGAGGTGGAAGTGGTATAGGGGACATCAATTCCACAAAATAGCTTGTTAGTGGTAGGAATCAGTTGTTAAATTATATTCAGTGATTGAAAGATAATTAACAACTGATAATCGATTATTAATCAATTATTTTATGCATCATCTGTATCAGTGTGAATTATTCTGTATAGAATTATACCCAAAATATTGACAGAGTAGGCTAAGTCCAGTCTAACCTGTGTCGTGCTGAGAGGTCAAGTTAATTGCCAGGTTTTTGACACTTATTCATTGCACAAGGTTAAGATTTTATGCTGTTTGCTCACAAACCTAACAGAATAAGAATATTTTATAGGGGAGTTTTTAAGGATGTGCATAAATAATCGGTGGTGATTGATCACCATACACAGTAATCTTTTAGTTTAGAATTTTAATTAAGGAAATATTGGGGTGTGGGGAAGATCTTTCTAAATTAACTGCACAATTAGTAGCCAATTAGAGGTGGTTGTCTCAGGCATCACTCACATCAGTTGTCACCCCTGAATCAAAATTTGGTTTTGATTAGTTTTTAATAGTAATTTACCAATTTTGAGTTCTAGCCTCTTGGATATTTAGTAAAAAAAAAATGAAAATTTGATGAAAGTTTGGTTTGGTGTGACCTTCATTAACCTGTTAAGCTAAATTATTCTGTTATGTAGTCCCCTGATCACATGAAAATTTTATCCAAAATCTTCATTGAAAGGCCAGACAAACTGATATCTGCCCTCTTAGGATGCATTTGGAATCATTCCTGGTGGTTCAAGACACAAAAAGGGCACCTAAGGGCAATCAGCAACCAATGAGATAATATATCTGATTTGTTGATCAAATGACATTAACAGTGCTCTTGTATACTGGGAGAATTTAACTAACTGGTTTTGACTGACACCGAATAAGCACATTTACCATATATATATAGACATTCGCTATGTCTATAGACATTCCCGCCCCCCCTTTTATATTGGTATACCGACTGTCTGTTAACGTATAGAGTTGCTGCCATAAACTTAACGGGGCTATGGTGGATTTTCATGAAACTCACTATAACTACTCACCAATAGCCACTTACACCTGAGTTCGATTATGGACAAAATTCACACATATTGATTAAGGTCAGATCTTGATAGGCTACTTTTTGGGGTAGTCGTGATAACGTTCCAGCAATGTGATGGATTTTGATAAAGTTTTGATAAAGGTATACTCAAGAGAAATATTAATCAGTATAATATCTTACTTAACTCATGAATATTAACCAATACAGTTTTTAACCTGTATTGCATTCTCTGCAAAATTCATGCATATTAAATGAGGTCAAAGGTCACAAGATGTGCAATGGGCATGTTATGCACTATTTTTGGTGCTCATGTTTCAGAGATCCTGTTTCAGTTCTTGTTGATGTCTGTTGAGTGATTGGTTTGATTGTTACCTTTTCAGGTGAGGATAGAAGGACATGTCGAGAAGCTGTCTGAGGAGGAAAACACAAAATATTTTAATGCACGTCCACGACCCAGCCAGATAGGAGCTTGCATTTCTAGACAAAGCACTGTCATCAAAAGCAGACAGGTACGGTATTAGTCAAAACAGTCAGGGTTATAGCTAGAAAAATTTTTGAGTGCCAGCTAAATTTACAGACATTCGGGAAGCAAGCAAATGGTCACTGCTGGGGGACCAGGGGCCACTGAGTTTTGGAATATGTAAGCTTTCTCTTAGCGTTTTTCTATGTGTTATAAATATTTTTATGCCCCCACCACAAAGTGGCCGGGGCAAAGGTTTACTGTCCTTCCGTCATTCCGCAATCAAACAGTTGTACAGATTTTTTATCCCAGTGCCTGCAGATATTGACCTGATTTTTTATTTGTGGGCAGATAATGACCAGTTACAGATTGATTTCGCATTTCGTCCAGGTTGACCTACTTTTGACTGTTTAACGGCTCCTAAACGTAGAAAATTTTATGAAAAATAGAAATTTTCATGAAAAATACATATGTACAGATTTTTTTTCACAATGCCTGCAGATATCGGCCTGATTTTTGGTGTGTGGGCAGATAATGACCAGTTACAGATCGAGTTTGCGTTTTTTCCCGGTTGACCTACTTTTGACCACTTTTTGCAGCTCCCGAACATAGAAAATTTCATAAAAAAATATAAATTTCATGACAAGTCACATGTACGATTTTTTTCGCAATGCCTGCAGATACCGCCCTGATTTTTTATGTGTGGGCAGATAATGACCAGTTACAGATCAAGTTCGCATTTGGTCCAGCTTGACCTATTTTTGACCATTTGACAGCTCCTGTACATGAGAAAATTTCATGAAAAAAAAGGAAATTTTCATGACAAATTTACATGTACAGCCTGCCTTTTTAAGCCCTCAGCCCATAGGCTGATGGGCTATTGTCGTCACCCAAGCTGTCCGTCCGTCCTTCCGTCTGTCTGTCCGTCTGTCTTGAGTCCGTCCAGTGTACGTTAACAATATCTTTAAAAGGATTCCCCATTGGAATTTTCGGTCAAGTTTGAAGATGGGTGTTCATGACCAATTTTTAGCTCAGCTGACTATAAGTCATCTAAGCTATAGTCGTGGTGCATTGTCCGTCGTCCATCCGTCTGTCCGTCCGTCCGCAGATGTGGCACGTTTTGAAACTGTAAGACCTAGGAATCCAAAATTCGGCATAATGTTAGATGTCCCCAAGATCTCCTACCAAGCCGAAAACTGGGTCTTTGCGACTTCGTTCCTTTGAGAAATTAGGGGAAAACCTAAATTTTTTATTAAAAACCTATTTTCACACTTCAGGACTGCCTAATATCAAAACGACTCATCTTTTTTTCCTCATATTTACCATAAATATTCCTCTATATAGTTCCTATGTACATGCCAGAAATTATGTCTGTATTATATAATTTAAAAAAGTTATGGGCCCAAACATAATGCATTTTGTAAAAAATCAGGAAAGATATTTGATCACTTAAAACATGTTTAAGCTATGGACTTTTTTTTCCAGTAATATAACATTATTTAATCAAAATTAAATTGTATACCCAAAATTAGATCAAAATCTTTTAAATTTTTTAAAATATTAACAAAAATAAAAAATTGGTACCTTAAATTTTGCCCAACTTTGACCATGGCACATTTTTTTCCTGTAAGTACTGTGGATTTAATTTTCACAGCATGTTTTTGTTGGCATTTTGTCTGTTAACACCAAAAATTTGAAACCAGTTGATCAAAAACTGTGGAACATATTGTTTACATCAAGCTAGTGTTATGCAGTTTGCAAGAGCTCAGCTCCCCAGCTTCAGTTCTCAGTTCCTAAAATTTGGCATACAATTAGATGTCTCCAAAATCCCCTACCATGCCAAGAATTTGGTCACTAGGACTTAATACCTTCGGGATATTAATGAAAAACTTCATTTTTCCATTAAAAGCCCATTGTTACACTTCAAGACTGCCTAATATTAAAACCACTGATCTGACTTTAATCATATATAATATACATATTTTTCTATACATTCTCTATGCACATGCCAGAAATGATGTCAGTATTGCGTAATTGTTTTAAGTTATGGGCCCAAACATAATGAACTTTGTAAAAAATCAAGAAATATATTTACTCCCTTAACAAGGGGATTGCTGAAGCTAGAGATTTTTATGTCAGGGATGTAACATTATTTAATCAAGATTCAATTGAATACCCAAAATTAGTTCTGAATTTTTCAAATTATATAAGTTATTAGTATAAATATAAAATTAGTACCTTAAATTTTGCTTAACTTTGACCATGGCACGTTTGTTTCCTGTGAGCACTGTTGAAATAATTTTCATGTCATGCACACATAAGGATTTCAGCTTTTTAGTTTAGAAAGCTGAAAGAAATTGGCCAAAAATTGTAGCTTTTGTTAATGTTTCTATGAGACCATGTCAGACCTTGGCCCTCTCCAGCCCCTCTTGAGTCACCTGTATGTTGACCTTGATGAACTTTCAGCAAACTATGCATGCTTGGGGCGAGGCATACACTGGGGCAGCCAGGCAGCTTATGGCCAGCCACAGTTGATCCAGGTGTCCGACCCAGCTCATCTAGTAGTTTTAACCAACAACATCAAGATTAAGATGAATACCAATTAATCAAGATTCAGTTGAATACCAAAAATTAGTTCTGAATTTTTCAAATTATATAAGTTATTAGTATAAATATAAAATTAGTACCTTAAACTTTGCCAAACTTTGACCATGGCATGTTTGTTTCCTGAGAGCACTGTTGATATAATTTTATATCATGCACACATAAGGATTTCATCTTTGTAGTTTAGAAAGCTGAAAGAAATTGGCCAAATATTGTAGCTTTTATTAATGTTTTTATGAGACCATGTCAGACCCAGGGTCAATCCAGCCCCTCTTCAGTCACCTGTATGTTGACCTTGTTGACCTTTCATCAGATTATGCACGCTTGAGGCGAGGCGTACTCAGGTGGCAGCCAGGCAGCTAATACCTAGCCACAGTTGATCCAGGTGTCCAACCCAACTCATCTAGTAGTTGTTTTGAAAACAACATAACAATAAACAATAAATTAATAAATTTTTATTGGTTTTTAATAACAAATTAAAAAAAATAGAAAAGGAATTTGTTAGTTTATAATAACAGGAAATTAACTTGCAGTTACTGATGAAATAAGAATCTTGTATCGATGGATAGAATGTCATGTATTCCAAATAACACCATGCAGTCACCTATGGTATTTTCAGTTCAGTTTAAATGATAAAAAAGTAAAATTTTATTATTCATTACTAATGATTGGGGATCATATGAAGGAAATTAATGATAGACAAAGATGCAGTTGATAATATTAATCTAGATTCCTACTGTGTCTAGTTTGTACATTGATGTGAAAGTAGTCCAAAATGAATATATAACATTTTTTTTTTTAAATATAAATAAAAGCCATAAAACCAGGTACTTATGATCATTATTTAAATGTGTTAATTTGGTATATTCTGGATTCTCAACATCATTGTTTGATGAAAACTGAATAAATACCAGACATGGTGCGAATAATTTGCAATTGTATTTAAATACGAATATGAATATGTACTCCATTATAAAATTTCTTGCATAAAGAATGGGAATTCAGGTAAAAATGAAAGTATATGAATACCAATGCAAATACTTTCAAAAATGTATGCATCAATGCATTCATGAATATATTCTTTAATAATATTTTAATAATCATTTCAGTTATATTTCATTTTAAAAAATCATAAGATTCTCTTATTATTTTTAATAAAAATTATGTTTGGGACAATAATTGTAATTTTTTTAATAAATAGTCAAACTCTTATATTTTATGACCTGCTTTTAAGTTATATGGCCAAGTCAAAATCTGTGTGACAATAGTACTCCATTTGTTAATAAAATAAATGAAATCAACCCCCTTCCCTGTCTCCAAAGATACTATCAAAATCATACATAAGCTAAACAACAACAACTCATAATACAGCTTATATTTATTACCTCACAAAACCAGCATGTGAATCATATCTAAATCATATTTTTTTATCATATATAACAGCTGAGAGCCGTGACCCATAGGTCCCTTTTTCTACATTTTAGAGCTGATTATAGAAAAACACTCAGAAGCTTATGTCTCAGGAACCATTGTGTTGATTTTCATAAAACTTGCTATGATCATTGGGACAGATAGTCTGTATTCACGGCACAAGTTTGGTGGTGCCACCTACAATTTCGGATTTTTTTATGAATTTTATTGGATTTTTCACCTTTGGGCTTGCGAGCAGGATATTTCTTAAAGGATTCGTCGTAGGAATTATTATTTCTTCTGTGAAGATGTATATCAACAAAATCTTGGGCAAGTTTGAAGATGGGTGACCTTGACCTGGTTTTCTTTGTTTTAGGGCTTATTACAGAAAAATACCAGGAAGCTTATATCTCAGGAACCATTGTGTGGATTTTCACAAATTTTACTATGGTCATTGGGACTGATGGTCTGTATATCCTGCACAATTTTAGTGGTGCCATCTACAATTTCTGATTTTTTAATGAATTTTTATTGGATTTTTCAATTTTGGCCTTTTGTGCAGGATATCTCCAAAGGTATTCAACACAGGAACTTCATTTCTTCAGTGCTATTGCATATTTATAAGATCTTGGTAAAGTTCAAAGATAGGTGATCTTGACCTACTTTTCAAGGTCATAGAACTTAGAATAGAAAAAACTTAGGAGCTTATTTCTCAGGAATCATTTGGTGGATTGTTATGAAACATGGTACATACCTCTCCAATTTAAATTTTTAAATTTATAACTGATTATTAGCTTTTGCTAATATTCTAGTTTCGCAGTGCAATGCTTACAGTTACTGGCTTATATTTTGGTCTATTGGTGCATAATGACCACTTACCAGTCAAATTCGCGTTTCGTCCCAGTTGACCTATTTTTGACCATATGACAGATCCTGAACATAGAAAATTTCATGAAAAATAGAAATTTTTATGAATAATGCATATGTATTGACTTTTTTTCACAATGCCTGCAGATACTGGCCTGATTTTTGGTGTGTTGCTTGAAAATGACTCGTTACAGATTGAGTTAGCATTTTGTCCTGGTTCATCTAATTTTGACCATATATGACGGCTCCTGCACTTAAAAATCTAACAAAATTTAACAAATATTTCTAATTTGCTCCGAGTGGGGGCATTTGTGTCATTCTGACACATCTAGTTCATGATTATTTTGGCTCTTGATTGATTTAGTTTTGCAGACATGCTTATGAGGTACAAATATAATGTAGTTTCAGGTAATAAGTATGGTTTTTGGAGACCTTTAAGATCTTTTGTGCCAGTTGGTGGGATGCAAATGTTAGCTTTGTGCCGGCCTGCAGAAGCTGTCCAAGTCCAGTGCCGAATCGGCATAGCAATAATCCTAATAACAGTACTGATGTGGGGTTACTAGTCATTAGCTTATTATTTGTTCTTGTGTAGTTCACGTAGTTCCCAATAGATGGCATTGTAATAGAATTTTAAGAAAAACTGGTCAAATATTTTCTTTGGTCACTTGAATATGCTCTCACCATTTACTTTATCATCACCAAGTAGAACAAGTAAACAAGCAGAAACACACAGACATACACACACATTGATCTGGAAACTTCATATTGCCATCAGGGGAAATTCTACAACCATTTAAATAATATGTTACTTGATGATGGTTGGCATCAGCTGCTTTGTCTATTCAGGTTTTGGATGTGAAAAATGAAGAACTGCACGAAAAATATGCAGATGAAAGTAAAACACTTCCTAAACCAAGTTACTGGTGAGTATGATGATGTACCCGGTTAGGATTAGGGTGCCTATCCGCACATTGCTTGCCCACACCGGCTGGGAAAATCCAAAGAGTGTATTATGCCCTTTATATGTGTCAAAATTCAATGTGTCTACAAATCAGGATGATGATAAAATGACAAAATATGAAATTCAAAGAATTGGCCAGTTGTTGACATATATTTCATGTTCGCAGGTAAGGAGAGTTCCAAAACCAATAATTTCTGCAACCCCCGGTTATCCTGTTACATGAAGGGGTGATGGCAAACTGCAGGTCTCCAATGTGCTGGTTAATTATGGTTAATTACATCACAGCATAACCATTTTATTCTAAACAGTGTCATCAACATTAAAATATATGTCTAGCACCATAAAAACTGTAATTGAAAACAAAGCCTAAACGATAATCATTCCATCAGATAAATCCCAAAATTGTTTGGTATGCAAGCACTCTATAAAGCATTTGGATAAGTCCACAAGACATTACGGGATCTTTCCACCCATGCTGTATGCAAACATGCACCTGTATCATGTCAACTAAATATATTGTTGCTTAGATCTATTGCTAACAAGAAGAGAATCTGAAATTAAAAAACACAAAACAAGTAGGCCTTATTACTGTGATAAACTAATATATACAAATTCAAAAATGTAGTTTAAAGAAATAGTGGAAAATGACTAAAACTGCCATCACAGTTTTCCAAATCAGCTCAGCGTATTTTAATAAGTTGTTGTTCCTTGTTATTGATCTAAACGTTTTGTGCATGTCTAAACTTTTACAACATATGTGTCAATGAATAGTCTGTAAGCAGTGTAAGCTATGTTATCACAATGGAACATTTTATTCATCCCCAGTAATGAATTGGTTACTCACCTAAACATTTCGATTCCTTAATTACAGACAAGGCCATATCTTAGCAAACTTCATGCAAGTTGTTATCGAATCAATAGTATTAACAAATTAACAGCGTTCTTACAAATTATCTTGGTGTTTTTATTCTACTCCAAACTGTTTACATATTAAATACATAGGGTTGTATGTGTGATTCGTCAGTGATTGAGTTCCATGCTTTACTTACTTTTATCTTTCCACAATAATGACAATATTACATGTATCATTACAGAAGTCAAATGTCATGGGTTTAAAGTGGTTTATCAGTCTGACAATATAACAACACTTACAATTTTAGAACAACATCAGCCTAGAATTACAACTGCACATATTCCATTTCGTTATTTATTTTTATAACTGAAGTATATTAATGTGCCAAATTTACTGTATTAAAGTGCAATAGCTCTTAAGCACTGTACACAATAAGATATATAAGATTAATTTAAACAAGCCAATTCATGGAATTAATTTCCCCCACTTTGGGCTCTTGTTGTCTTTCATGCTTGATAAGCAACCAAATTTATGATATGTGGAGAAAATCTTGAGGGCACATGAAAACTTAACCAGGTCCACTATGACATGTGGAGACATTTGCCGGTGAACATAAAACTAAAACACATAGAGAAATAGTATCAAAATTTGAAAATTTTGTTTTTGAACTGGAGAGAACTATTTAACAGATAGACACTCCAAAACCAATCCCCATAAGGTAAGCACTGACCAAAATTTGAATGAAATCAGATAATATTTAGAAAAATTATTGCATGGAAACAAACCTAATGGACAGACCGGCAGACAGAAGGACAGACAGAGGGACAGAAAGACAGACAGACAAACCCAAATCAGTGTCCCCAGTTCTGCAGAAGTGGGGGACAAGAGAATAAGGAATCAGATAAGATAAAATATAATGCACAGATATAGGGGTAATTGCCTATTATATTTTACCATAGCCTACATACCTCATGTGATCCGTATTTTGCAGATCATACAGAAAGTAGATGAACAGCTCATTAGGCATTCATTCATTCTCGTCAGTTCATTCAGCCCACCCTGGAAAACTATTTGTAGAAGATTATGTATGCATTTGGACTTGCCTGATCTTTTAACGTTCATCTCTTCATTTTGCCATGGTTGGAAATCACATTTTTTATTTGGTCTGGTATCCAGGTTAGATCCTTTAAATGAGCTATTATAGAATAAATGTAAACATGTAAAATGGATGGGGACCTGTGTGCTAATTGGTATCAGAGAACTGATTGGTATCGTTGGTGAATTCTGAGGCAGGGGTACCACGAGTCAATCTTAGTCCTTTTTTGTTAAGCTTAAAATAAAATGGTATCATTCAAGTATCATGCTAGTTTCTACTTATTTTGCATTTGGTTTGTGTCTTCTAAATGTTAGTGATTTGTGAGATTTCAGGCAGATACATCAAACCACTCTTTAGCTATGTGCACAGATACATGAAACCCAAATTAAATTTAGATGGTTCAACAAGTCTTGTATGCAACAAAATCATTTGAGATTTATGGACATACACAATTTCATTTGGAAATGTCAAATCACTAATGAGAAATAAGCAGGTACATACACTGCAAAAAAAAAGAAATTGTAACGTGCGGGTCATTAAAAACACAAACGTAACAACGTGTAGTTATATCATTTTACTGCACTGCTATTACACGCATGTCACTTCATAAAAGGTTAGGGTTATGATCATGATCATGGTGAATCTACAACAAATAAGACAATAACATAAATGTCGATGTATAATAATGACAAAATGATTTGTCAACTCATGAGCAACGTTCACATGCATTGAATTACCAATAAAGAATATATCATTATCAGGAATAAACTGAAACTTGAAACTGACTGAATAAACATTTATAAGAACCCATAAAACATTTAATTTTGTTAATACTCAAGTTGGATTTTGTATCATAACCTTCCATAAACAAGTTACTTTAACACTGTATGAGACTCACTTCATAAATTATCAAAATGGCAACATTGTATTACTATAACCTGACAAATTCTCACAGATATCCTGTCAACATGACACAAAATTATAAACAGTTATACAACATGAAAGTTTAACCTCAAAGGAAGCAACGGCTTGACCTGATCTGACAGCCAAGAAAATACACTGGGCAAGATTACCGCCCCTAACACTATGTCCTGTTATATATGAATAAACCATATTGAATTTAAATGACATGTATAAAAAATGAAATACTCACAGACTTGTGCGCTATTATTGACTTGACCCACACATTATGGTGACATTGAGTCTTTGACTAGGGTGACGTGACGGTGACTTAAAATCTTTACATGTACACAACAGTAAAGTGACTTGAACTAACACTTGTTGCCAACTGACTCCCCCTTTGTCTCAGGGCATACCTAAAATACCCAGGCGACCTGGGAACAGTAACACAACACGGGGCTATCGAGAGCATCCCTTGTCCCACGAGCTGAGAACAGTGACAATTTTGTATCCTTGACCCTGTGAAGCACTGTACAAGCTTGTGAGCTGTGGGTACGGCTGGACACCAGCCACAGCATGATAAATTACCTCCCGGCTGGCCAGCTCAAACATTAAACAGCACAGGAAGCCTGGTGCTCCGTCTGAATTAAGGAAATCTAAAATAACTGGTATAGCCTACACAAGATCACTGCATGAAGTAAATGTACTACCTATAATAATGGTTTTCCAACAGAGGTCGCGAATTAATTGCTTAAAAATGACACTAAATTCAGATGACACATATGTTCATTAAACAAGTGCCACAAACATGGCAAAACCTATGGTTACACAAATCTACTTAAACTTATCTATCAATTCTAAAATTACAACAACCTGAGATATTACTGGCCCTCGTCAGGGCAGTAACACTCCCCCGCCTTTAATCAACATGATTTAACAAAGAACATTAGGCAAACAAAAACTAATCTAAAGTTGAACAAATAACATAAAGCATGTATCAAAGTATTCAAAACACTTGGTAATTGGTCGACTGTTCACTATGTTCTCTGCTTCACAGAAAACAGTACACAAAACGTCGTCTGTCATTCTTGGACTTCCATTTAGTAACGACACCAGAACTCTCCGAACGGTTCTGATATGCCAATGAGATGCCAATAGGGGGTTGAATTGTCATTCGATATCTCGAGGACGAGCAGCCCTGATAATCTGACCTCGATTTAACTGACAAAGACTTCTAGATAGCCCCGTACATGCGCCCACGAGGTTAATTCCGTTGTCTGACCAAAGTTGACGTTGGGACCCCCTCCTCGATACAAATCTGAAGAAACCATTTATGAAGGTATCAGATTCCAGGCTATTCAAGACCTCAAGGTGGATAGCTCTGGTTGTGAAGCAAGTGTAAATGCAACCATATCGTTTTACTTCGGATCTGCCTCTTTTGACAAGAATTAGTCCAAATAGGTCAACACCGACATAGCTGAAAGATGGACTCCCAGATTCGCAGCTTTCAGGAGGCAAACCAGGGAGCTTTGGAACCATTGGTGACCCATACAGCTGCTAACGCGTGACGCAGTCATTCTTTCCCTTCTTAATCCGGGTCCTTGCTTTGATAATCCAATACTTCGTCCTTATTTGACCCAAAGTCCACTCAATTACAAGGTGAGCTGAGTTACGGTACTGCCGAACAACAATGTAAGCCAGCTTGTGTTCATGTGGCAATATCACTGGACGCTTTGACTCTGCAACAGCTGCATGTTTCTGCCATCCACCGATAACTAACAGTCCATTTTCCAGAGCAGGTGTCAGCTTGTAGTGTGGGTTAGGTTTCGACCCACCCTTACCTTTCTCAACTGCTGTGATCTCCTCGTGGTAGGCCTGATTCTGGACAACTAGGTTCCGAGCATGAATCATCTCGGGAATTGATATGTGACTTCCTGTGACCGAATTATTAAGGTTTTCTTGGTAAACTTCAGCCATCCCGGTTTTCTGAAGCTTATTCTGAAGATTGTTTGACCTAACTGTGGCCGCATACCTGTTTTTGGGTAATTTCGGTGTCCCAGCTCTCCATGGTATCGGCAAAACATCATGACCTTCCTCGTGACAGATCTCATCCTGACATAGATCAAGAACCTTGTGGTCTTCCGGTGACAATGACGTAACATCTTCATCAACCGACTCCATACTCCATAGCTTCTCTATCTGTTGGTTGAGGTCCACAAAATTTGAATTAACTACCTGAGACACCTGACCATTAACAGGTCCACTGAGAGACCAACCAAACAAGGTTCGAATGGCATAAGGCTGATTTCTGTCGTCAGGGGCACTCCTTACTTCTAGAGGCATCAAGGCATATGCGTTGTCCATGCCAATAAGGATGTCTGCCTGTATGTCATTATCAACCTGTCATATTGGTAGACCACGCAAGTGAGGATATCTCTGTAGGTTCATCATGTGGCCAGGATACCTCGCTGGGATGCTTGGTACCACCAGTACATTTTTCATTTCAATAGCCTGATTCCCATCCACTGACTTTAAATGGAAAGACACAATCTTTGAGCATACTTTAGAACTATTGTTTAGGGTATTCATTTCATAGTTTGCTTCGGTGCCCTTCAGCTTCAGCTGACTCGCAAGTCACTGACTGACAAATGTGTTGGTAGATCCAGTGTCCAGCAGAGTGTAGGCTTCCTTTTGACCATTGACTATCACCGGAACTATTGGCAAGAAGACACTGGAATTTACAGTGTTGACATTTGCATTACTACTCACACTGATCTGACTCTCGCTTCTAGTCTCATCACTAACATTCACATTTGAAGCCTGCCTACGGTTTTCACCTTCAACGTGAATAAATTTCGTATGCTTCCTACCACAACTTGGCACTGTACAAACTGATCCTTTTCTACATTCACGGCTATTATGACCCGCCAACAAACAATTGTAACACAATCTGTTTCTTTTAACAATCTGCAACCGATCTACAGGCTGCATGGCTTTGAAAGAGTCACAATGAAACAGTCTATGATTTTGACTACATACCACACAAGGACGAGATTGTCTGGGCTCACCTGATGATGCATGCTGAGGATTCTGTAGTCCTGAAGTCACTGAGGGATTCACAGACGGCCAGCTCGTTACCGCATTGCTGATGGCGCTCTTTGGGTTATCCCTGGACCTCACTGTTTCAGTCCCATACACAGGATCACAGGCTTCTAATGCGATCATTTTCACAAACTCAACAAAATCTTTAAATGTAGGGTACACGTCTTTGTCCTTCTTTGTAGTCAAAGCCTGTTTTCTCCAGCGGTTACGGATATACTGTTGACACCGCTGCACTATGTCTATGATACTTAGCTGTGTATTAAGCTCTGAATATTTTCCAAGTTTTTCCAGAACTGTTAAGGCCATGGTAAGCTCATCCGCGAGCTGTTGCAGTTCATGAGCCTTTACAACCTTCCTGCCACACTTGAGGTCTGTTATAATCCTTTGCGACACCAGGTGGGAGTCTCCAAAACGGTTCCTAAGGATCTCCCACGCATGTTTATAGCCAGCCTCGCCTCCAATCAGAGCACAATTCTTTATAGACATTTTAGCTGGCCCAGTTGTATACTGCAAAAGTCTGGTTAGCTTGATCTGGCTATCAATGAATTTACTGTCCATGGTCTCATCAAATAGGGCAATAAAGGTTTGATATTCGATCGGATTACCGTCAAATCTGTCAATATCTACCTTCGGGATACTCAGAAGGTCGACTAAATCTTGCTGACTCGCGACAGGCTTTTCATCACCAACACCATTTACTGCGACATCTCGCTCAACCATGGGGCCATCAAGCGCAGACTTCAGCCAAGTTTTCGCTTCTTTTAACGCACAGGTGTAGTTAATTTCGACATCCTGGAACCACTGTTCACACTCATCTATCTCATCTAAATCCTCTAACGCGTTTCTATAACAGTCATGCGAGGCTTCAAATTCAGAGAATGATACACGAAGTTGCCGCAATTTTGACTGAACCTCATCAACATCTTCCTCAGCGACAAGGCGACGTAATGTCCCAAGGTGGCGGGTAATAGCTGCCTTTTTCTGACGTCGGGTAGTCTTGAGGTGTTCCATTTTGCTAAGTCTATTCACTGTAACGCGCGGGTCATTAAAAACACAAACGTAACAACGTGTAGTTATATCATTTTACTGCACTGCTATTACACGCATGTCACTTCATAAAAGGTTAGGGTTATGATCATGATCAATTTTGAATCTACAACAAATAAGACAATAACATAAATGTCGATGTATAATAATGACAAAATGATTTGTCAACTCATGAGCAACGTTCACATGCATTGAATTACCAATAAAGAATATATCATTATCAGGAATAAATTGAAACTTGAAACTGACTGAATAAACATTTATAAGAACCCATAAAACATTTAATATTGTTCATACTCAAGTTGGATTTTGTATCATAACCTTCCATAAACAAGTTACTTTAACACTGTATGAGACTCACTTCATAAATTATCAAAATGGCAACATTGTATTACTATAACCTGACAAATTCTCACAGATATCCTGTCAACATGACACAAAATTATAAACAGTTATACAACATGAAAGTTTAACCTCAAAGGAAGCAACGGCTTGACCTGATCTGACAGCCAAGAAAATACACTGGGCAAGATTACCGCCCCTAACACTATGTCCTGTTATATTTGAATAAACCATATTGAATTTAAATGACATGTATAAAAAATGAAATACTCACAGACTTGTGCGCTATTATTGACTTGACCCACACATTATGGTGACATTGAGTCTTTGACTAGGGTGACGTGACGGTGACTTAAAATCTTTACATGTACACAACAGTAAAGTGACTTGAACTAACACTTGTTGCCAACTGACTCCCCCTTTGTCTCAGGGCATACCTAAAATACCCAGGCGACCTGGGAACAGTAACACAACACGGGGCTATCGAGAGCACCCCCTGTCCCACGAGCTGAGAACAGTGACAATTTTGTATCCTTGACCCTGTGAAGCACTGTACAATCTTGTGAGCTGTGGGTACGGCTGGACACCAGCCACAGCATGATAAATTACCTCCCGGCTGGCCAGCTCAAACATTAAACAGCACATGAAGCCTGGTGCTCCGTCTGAATTAAGGAAATCTAAAATAACTGGTATAGCCTACACAAGATCACTGCATGAAGTAAATGTACTACCTATAATAATGGTTTTCCAACAGAGGTCGCGAATTAATTGCTTAAAAATGACACTAAATTCAGATGACACATATGTTCATTAAACAAGTGCCACAAACATGGCAAAACCTATGGTTACACAAATCTACTTAAACTTATCTATCAATTCTAAAATTACAACAACCTGAGATATTACTGGCCCTCGTCAGGGCAGTAACAGAAATTATTTTAGGTGGTGCTAACAGTCTTGTGTAGACAAAGCTATCAGAGATGTATAGATATGCACAATTTCAGGCTGATATATTAAATACCTGCTGATAAATGAATAGGGACATACACTATGCTAAAATTATTGTAGGTTGAACCACCAGTCTTGTTTTGACAAAGCTATATGAGATGTATAGACATGCACAATTCCAGGCTGTTATATCAAATCCCTCCTGAGGAATAAGCAGGGACATACACTGTGCAAAAATCAATATTGGTGGCAACACCAGTATTGTGTAAGAGATAGCCATCAAAGATACATGGGCAGACCAACACTTCAGGCTGATACATCAAACTTCTCAGTCAGGTGCACTCTGATGACCAAGCTCAACTGAGGGAGGCAGTTGCACCCAAGTGAACAGAAACAAACATGCAGGTGCAGCTACTGCACTGTGTGAACTCTTTACCAGTTGCCTAATCTGTTACAGTTGGCAGTCTGCCAAAGCTCTAAATAGATACAGAAAGAAACTTGGCCTGTTGCCAAATCTGAAACAGTTGGCAGTGTCCCAAACTATTTATAGTTGCAGACAAAATCTTGGCCTTTTGTCAACTTTCTTTATACTTACTGAAAGACTGTGGCTACACTGCTTTTTATATGCTAACATATTCATAATAATTTTATTGGAAATGTTTAAAATAATAACAGATGCCTATTGAAAGCAGAATCTGAATATAGCTATATCTTATATATTCATGGATTTATCTTACACATAAGTTGGATATGGACAGCAATTATTTATTTTGCCTGTACAGCTCTCCTTTTATCCCAACACAGCTCAGTCTGTTACTACAATAAATCTACTGGCTATGTTTACCAAAGTATCTCACAGTCCTTTGATGTCCAAAATATCAGTAAAAATCATTGAACTTGAACAAAGGCCACCTAGGAATAATCCTTGTGCAGTGTTACAGAATTTAAAACAACTGTTTTGCAGAAGGAGACTATTGCAGCCCTCAGTTTGATACAGGCTTACTTGGCCAAAAGACCAGCTTCAGCTTTCCATGACTTTATAACAAATATCAGTGAACTCAATCTATTCTTAATTGAGAGAACCCTACCCAAGGATAATTCTTGTGAAAAATTAAACCATACGGCTTGACAGTTTCATCATTAAACATGTTTAATTTAGGAGCTGAAAGGAGCTAAAATGACAAGGTTTTTAGCTCAGCTGACTGAAAGTCATCTTCAGGAGACCTGAAATTAGGTCTCTGTTACCCTAGCCTCTTGACCTATGGGGCTCAGAATTACCCCCCAGAACAATTTAAAACTTGATACAAAAGCTCCAGTATCTGAACAACTATTGCATTGATCAGCATGATTCTTTGCATGCATATTCATCATGGAGTGTTTTATCAGTTCCTGCAGACTGGTGGTGCCACCTGAATTTTTTTTTTTTTCAAATTTTACATATATTTTTCTCTATTTTTGAGACCTTCAAAGATGTGGTTGTCTGCTAACAGGGCACAATTCGTAACCATCGCATCTAGAATCTTCTAGAAACTGATCTATGGGATCATTTATGTGAAATATTGAACAATTTGGGTCAAAGATTTCAGAGAAGAAGATTTTAAAGGTATACTAGCTTTTCCCCATAAAAAGTAAGTCGATGAAGGTTGTGTGACAAAAGGCTGAATCTGACAACCTTTTACATGTGACTGATTTTTGCATAGAATCTGGATATGCTTGCTCCAGCTGTTCCTAAGTAACAGTAAATATGGTTTAATGAACTGATGACCGATGATCCCTGTACAAAAAAGGTTGATGCAGGTAGTGCGACCAATACCACAATTTCAGATATGACTCAGTTGACCAACATTTGTATAAAATTTGGTGATGATACCTCCAGCCATTTCTTACATTGTAATTGTATCCCCAGACAAAGTCAGGATACTATGGTTTGGGCACTGTTGCCCCCCTGCAAACATTTCTTTCAGGCAAGATAACTAAAAAAATATTTCAAGGATCTTTACAAAACTTGATACGTGAATAGATGTGGGTGAGAGGATGAAGCCTATTTAAAATGGGGTCATGACCTTTACTAGAAGATTTACCTTGTCCTTGAATAGGTCCATTTTAGGGAAAATCACACAGATTCTTAAATATCTCAAGAAATCTTCCATGGATTGATAAAAAAAATCAAGTTGACTAAAGATCTTGGATAATGTTGTCATCTATCGGAAACTAGTGGTGCCACCTATTATCTTTTTTTTGTTTTTGTACCGTTTAATACCCCAATCATTGCCACTTGACAGTACTGTGAGCATTATAAGGCAGAAACTAATGGACAGGTTACTTTCATATTATGCATTAAACATAGATATGGGTTATGAGATGATGTATATTTAAATTGGGGTCATGACCTTTCCTATGAGAGTGGCCTTGAACTTGAATATTGCGCTTTATAATGAAAATTACACAAAATCATAAATATCTCAATAAGGGATGCATGGATTGGTCCAAAACTCAAATTGACAGAAGATCTTTGAATACCCTTTTGTTGCCACTTGACCAACTGTGAGCATATTAATTCAAAAGCTAATGGACAGCATGTCCATTGATCTTGGATAACTCCATCCTGTATTCAAGACTTGTTCAGCCATCTCCCATTGTTTTTATGTGGCATCCATCCGTACGTTTGTTCATATCTATGGAGTGGTTCAATGTATTGGTTTGAAATTTGGCATGTACACATTCACTACATACATTTTGGAGAGTTTTCTCGTAGACCAGACAGGTGGCACCACCTACCTTCCCTTTTTTTCATAGAATAAATAAATGCCCTTTCCTCAGAAGTGATTTGCTGTATTGGCCTGAATTGTGCATGCCAATCGATCTTAGATACCTCCATCTTGTATTTAAGACTGGTGGCGCCATCTGCAGGTGTCTTTGGGTGGGGTTCTTTCAATCAATTTATTTTGGGTAAAAATCGCTCATATATGAGGAATGGATGGATGTATCAGCCTGAAATTTTGGCATGTTTATCTGTGTTGGATAGCTTAGTGAGAGTGGCCTTGACCTTGAATATTCCTATATTTTGTCAAATTCTTGGTTCTCTACGCTCTTTACACAGCGCTTTACCTATAGACTACTTCCTATATCATAAGGGCGCTGTTTGTTATGACCTCGTATCCTGAATTGCAACACCAGAGGGAAGCACTGTATTTTTGTCCAATCAGATGAGACCTTGTACTGGAAGACAAAGCCAAGCGAGGAATACACGGAGCCAATCATATTAATTTCTTTTTGAGTAACAGCTCACCCCCCAGCGTAACCGTCTGAACAGGCCACAGCCTCAGAGAGAATTGCCCCTGACGTGGTTTGCTTAGGGCCTTGGGCACATAGGATGCTCGGCCGATGAGCTGTAATTCAAATGAAACGTAACAACAAAGGCTGCATGCACACCTCGCTGGCTGGTTTCAGTTCTGCAGACAACAGATACATGGCTACGCTAACACAGTCATAATGTCATAATCGAATCGGTCGATGATGCGAGAATGCAGAGGGAGCAATTTAAATTCGACCGGAAACTCATCAAGCGGCGCTTGAAGCACGGCAATGGGTGGAGCCAGGATGCCCTATCGAGTGTTTGTTTATTGGCATCTGATTGTCTGCTTGTCACATCGTACGCACGTTTATTTCAGTGGACAAACCGCCATCTGGTGTCTAAATATAACATAAACGGTCAAAGCTGGCAGTGTGAAAATCAGTTGCTTCTTTAGAAGCGCAAGATTTCCACTGCCTCGGGAGCGTATTGGTTCTCATGTTGATTGATAGAAGAAACCATGGTCACTTGCCAAGTGTCAGTATATGCTGCTGATCATGGGGGCCTATCCTTAAAGGGGGGGGGGGGAATAATTGTCTTGGGATACTAATGCACATGCAGTGCCAAGAAATTCTAGTTTTAGTATGTTTTTTTGTCCAAATGGCTAAGTTCAGCTTCCTGTAACTTGGCCAAAATCACCAAATAAACTTGAGAGATTGATTCAGGGATTATACCTGTGAAATACTGAACAAGCTGGATAGTTTCAGAGAATAAGATTTATAAAGGTTTTTAAGCTTTCTCCCTATAAAATCTGAGTCAATGCAGGTAGCAAAAAAATAAGCTCAGTGCAATAAAGTTTGACATGTAACTTTCTGTAAAATTTTGTGCTTGGACAGTTTTTGAGATAGCATGGGTTAATGCATAGATGAAGATGACGTGCCATTGCTTAAGCTCACAGGTTTGCCAAGAAACCAAATACATGGAAAGGCACACTTATGGCCATGTGGTGACTGTTTGTTTTCAGCATGATGGTGTACTGGTTAGGGCTCTGGACTTGTGATAGCAAGATTGTGGATTCACATCTCGTTCTGACCGCCTTCCTTACTATGATACCTGGCCAAAGTCTTTACCACAATGGTACACCCTCTCCATCCAGGAGTGAATGAGTACTGGTCATGGGTGGCAGGCAAATGTCGAAACAAATATTCTTCTAGCACATATTTTGGATGCTTGGATTATAACACTCCTCGAGCAGTGGTTATATACTGCAGTCGTTCTATTGTTTTAACCGCTGCTTCGTATAGCAAGATTCTCCAGGTTTATTCATCAGGGCTGGCACAGGGTTGAGCATTGTAATCAGACCAATGAGATGGTTTATAGGGCATAGCATTTTGCATCGAAATCCCCAAGTTTTAAGCCTGTGACACCCCACACTCATTGGTTTGATGCACAATGTGTTACCAGATAATGTGTTACCAGACAATTCTTGGCCCTGGTGGTGAAACCCTGAAAAACTTGCTACCCAAAGCAGCAGTTAAAGTGAAGGAGATCTTGATCAACTGCACTGTGTAAAGCAGTGTAAGGAGTGTATTGGCTGATATGTTCCCCAGGGGAGCTTGGAAAAACTGCAAGTATGGACAGGCACAAAGACCATTAAAGGTGCTCATTCACCTACCTCTTGGAAAGAATTTATGTGAATTCATGCTTCCTCTGTGTATATATAAATGATCTAAGGGTAGTTCTGGTCATGAAAAGTTCTTTTAAGGCCTTTGTGAAGGATATGAACTTGTATATCAACAACATGTTTGTTAACACAGCAATGTTGACAAACAAGAAAAACATGTAACTTAAGGTGGTAGGTTGCATATATATGGAGATAGAAAGGTCAGTTGTTGCAAAAGGCTATTTCCAAAGCTCTGGCCTATCTGACTTGCCACCAGATGCCCTTGTAGAATTTGTTAAGATTATTTAGGTGGGTTCCCATATATAATAAACACGTTGATATAAACAAAACAAGCAGCCTGTGTGCAGTGATATCCATGTTTTCTGGCCTATTTTTATGAAAGCTCCAAGGGATTACCTTCAGTTTATAAAGGTCACATAGGGGATTGGACCCATTTAAGACCAGGTTTATAGATAAATCAAATTGGCATTAAGAGTGATATCAGACTATAAACCCAGGCCTTCCAATTGTCTCATCATGAGGAATTCATGTTTTGCATCGTGGGGGGGGGGGGGGGGGGGGGGGAGGCTACAGACTTGAAATTTGACATGCCACTACATAAGGACAGGACTACATGTGATGCTTTCACTGTGACCTTATACATTTAAAAGGTGCACATCAGAAACATCAATTTTCACCCATAAAACCTTATAATATTTGCAGGACTCTTGTTATAACTCTTCAAACATAAACTCTGTGATTCTTAACAAAACCATTCAAGTTTCCATGACCTAAAAGTAGACAATTTTGAACTGAAATACAGTGTCTTTACCAAACCAAGTAGGAAATACATGTATAAATTCGAAACCTCTGTAATGTGACCACCCTTTAGACTGAGCCACTGTAGACTGCCCACTATAAAGAGGTGCCCATTGTAGAGAGGTGCCCACTATATGGAGGTAATGGCCGCAATATAAATGATAATGAGGGGAAAAATAGGACTATCAAAACTGACTACTTTAATTTAAGAAGGAGGAGATGGCATATTTATTTATTAAGAAATATTTTAAGGAATGAATCATATTTCCTGTTTCATAAATACAAGCTTGATTTCAGGCATGTCAGACTGAACAGTTAATGACTTCCCATAATTGATGACACAGAAAACCAGTCATCTGGTCACATACATATAGGCTTCTCTCCCAGTTTAATCAGAGAACAGGTCACCCAACGTTTAGTACCTATTTTAAGTCTGTGTAGATGGAAATAGTGTCACAGAATGAATAATGTGTTTAACTTGATAAGAGAATACTAGGACTAGTGGTGGGCCGATCATCGAGTTTTTTCGAAAGTCAGTCGGTTTGCTGCAACTTTCAAGCGCTCGATTATGAAAGGCAACTATCGATTACATCATACTCATGATTGTTTTTACCAGAATGTCTATAAGTTATAGGCAAAAATTACTCTTCCATTTTTTACACTTTCCGCGCTTCATATAATGAGTCTGTGTTCCCAAATAACCTCCGTATATAACTGAGTATGACACGGCAGATGAGAGAACAGAGGACTTATTAAACCTCTGTGAACTTGCAGGGAGCTGCAGAATTGGCGGAGAGTTTTCTATCAAGATGTTCATTGCAAAATATGGGCGATATGGCGTAAAAATGGTCCATAATGCTCCAGGTCTATGCCAATTTTGCAAGATTCTCTTAGAAATAATCTTCTCAACTGATGTCAGGTGCCGCTGACGCATGAGTAATTATATTTTTAGCTTTCAATAACTAATTTTTTAATTTTTACTAAAATTTATGTGGGCCCGTAATTTTTCTGGCAGGCTTGTCAAACCAGTATGCATGTCGGCAGTCATAATAATTGTTATAAAATGAAAATCCAGGTAGTGAAGTTAAAATGATACGCCGGAGTATTCATGAGGGCCAGCAAGTAGATGTCCTGGACTGTGATTTAATTCTTGATTACTATAATTAATTAAAATGAAACTTTGAATAGCATATCTTAGTGATAAAAGGAAAATATGAAAAAGGCAAAAACTTCTTTTCGTCAAGTAGAATTACTAAGACATGCGGGTTGGGTTAAGAGAGTGCAGTTCCACAGACAATCGCACATTTCTTTATATATGTCTGAACCGATTAATAATCGATCATCGATCGGTTTGCCCAAACCGATGATCGATTATGAAAAAGGAACCAACTCCCACCACTAACTAGGACTCAATTAAAACGTTATTGTTATTTGTTATGCGACCCTGTGTATATGTAAGCACTGTCCTCACAATTGGGCTGAAGCTAGATTACGTCTATTTGGCAGTAATAGTATCATCTGGGTTAATTTATGCTGACATCATTGAGACACTTATATCAGTGTCTGAGTTTAGAGGTATGCTCATTTCTGTCACCCCAATCAGGAATACTCCTTGTGACGAAATGATGAAGTCATTTTATGAATATGTTTCTATGAGGTCATGTGTGCATGTTGAACAAAACTGTCTGTAGCACGCGGTTGGAGAAAATGACTGGGGGGTTCTCTCAGAGAGAGACTCTCCCAGACCGCTTGTTGTTGAATAAAGACTTCTGTCGACAAACTGGTCCTTGAACATTGTCAGCAAAGCGCATCAGTAACTGTATATGATACAGGTGGGGACTGTCCCAAACCTCAAGTTCTTATCACTTTATAGAGTAGCCCTCCTTTTGAAGGTCCCTCTAGGTTAGTTTGCATTGTACATGTATTTTTTTAACCATTGTCTTTTGTGTACTGTAGGGGTGGTTACAAGGTTGTTCCACAAAGGATAGAATTCTGGCAAGGTCAGACAAACAGGGTGCATGACCGAATCCTCTTCCGTAGGAGAAAAGACGATGAAACCATTGATCCAGAAATGACGCGTATTGGAGAAGATGGATGGGTCTATGAAAGACTGTCTCCTTAAAAAAATAAAATAAAAATGAACTTAAACATATGTTCTCTCACATCTTGGAAATGTACAGTGATAGGAGGTGGTGTATATTCTACTGGTAACCAAGTTTGTAGTTGTTGCTTGGTCAGGGCTTAGGGTTGGGGTTTGCTCCAGTATAAAGATTGCAACTTCTTCGTGGTGAAATAACATTCTTTATTTCTTATAAATGTACAAGCTTGTATTGCCTGAACAACTGGGTTCAGGTCTCTAAGTGTCCCCTGCCTCACTTTCACTTTCTTTTATACATTCATTAATGTAAGAATGACCAATAAAATTACAGCATATAAATTGAATTTTACTAATGACAAGAGTGAACCGGGACTGTTTATAGTATTTAACACGTTATGATGTGCTTGACTGTCGATGCCAGTTCAAGTAACCACTTGTTGCAGCCAGGGATTAATTAATTAAGAGAGATCATCAGAGATACCATACATGCAAAGCCCTGGACAGCAGAGTGGATAAACGCTCGGCCTTTCCGCTGGCGACCCAGATTCGATCCTAGGTACTGCCATGAGAGTGGGTTGTAATGGCTTGTCCAAGGTCAGTGGTTCTCTCCAGGTTCTCTGGTTTCCTCCACCTCTCTCACTACGATCTTCAAATCTATCATTATCTTCTATTTTCGCTTTAAATATCTAACTGTATACCGACTTGATTTGTCTTTGCTGAGGTAGCCAGTGCATGCCAGATTTCCTGGGACCTGTGACTGGCTCAAGTACCGACTTCACTTTCAGTCAGTCAGTCATACATGCCAAGCCAAATGAATACATGAATTATCATGACAAATTTTAGAGGCTATTGATGAGATCTGGAAGTGTAAAGAAACGCACTTGTAATTGCTAGATAAATCAACATCAGTTGTTCATATGTTGGCACCTGATAGACACAAAATTACATTAAGTTCCCTATTGCACCAAGACTTGATTGACTTCCAGTATAATACATTGAACAGACATATAAAAATAATTACAATTACATATTACTTTTAACAAAAATTATGTCACCAGTTTCACTTGCTTCAGTTTTTCTTTAATATTTTATGAACTGCTGCTCTGGGACCCAATGTTATTAACATATTCTTAAAGCTGAAAGTGTGCTTTACATTTTGATGTTTGCAAAACTTGAGTCTTTGAGGACGGGCATATTTTTTCTAGATTTTAAATTATTTATGCATTTCACTGAAAAATTATATATTCAAGCATACCAGTGTATGATTGAGAATAACTTTCATAACAGACCAAAAGTTCAGGGGTAGCCAAAAGGATCTTAAATTTTCTGTCAGCTGGTCTTGAAAAGGTCTTAAACTTGCTTTGCCAAGTGGTGCAGGAACACTATTATCACATAAAGTAAACAGAATATACAAAAAAAAAATTAGAACATGAATAAATAACATTACAAAAAAAATAAAAAAAGAAGAAAAAAGGAAACAAATGATAATATATGATATATACGTTCAAAAATATCAACAAAAGAAAACCATCATTTTAACCTTATAGGCCCTATACATACACAAAGGATTAATAAATATAAAAGTTAATAAATACACATATATGCATATACATGCATATACTGGCATATATATATATATATATATATATATATATATATATATATATATATATATATATATACAATCATAAAAAACATTTTATATATAAACAAATGTGTCAATTTAATACAGTTTATGTGAAGCTTTACATATTAAACACTCTTCCTGTATACTAATTACTTAACTTTTGATATATATATATATATATATATATATATATATATATTTAAAAATTGTTCTACCTAGCATTCCAAGAACTATTGAGCGCAGCTTCCTGCAGATGGTCCGCGTGGTAAGCTTGCCAAACGGAGCCCAACAGTGCAGAATAGCATGGTACCTTATTTATTTTTATGTATTCATATACATAGATATACACATACATATATATATATATATACTTATACATGTACATTTATTTCTTTATTAGTTGAACAAAGTATATAGTCTCATTCATATATTGAAAATTACAATCAAACATTACATGTATATTTAAGAAAGATAATCAATTTTATTTTATTTTTAAATTACAATAGAATTATATCTCTTCTTGAAGGCATAATGTTCAAATGCTGCGTAAACTATTAAAAATAGCAGGACATAAGAGATATGAAAGAAAATCTGAAATGAAATATCTCTCAGTTCATTGTATAAAGGACATTTCATTATGAAGTGATATTCATTTTCAACTACAGATTCCCTCAGTTTCAAGCAATAATTACAGTTTCTTTGTGTCCAGTGTATATTTTCATGTCTTCCTTTCTCAGTTTGTAAATTATGTTAAGAGCATCTTAACCGAGCTAAACTTATCAGATGCCGACTATAATTTTTAACAATATTGTATCTGCCAAAACAAAGTTTTGCGGATACTATGTTTTTGACCGGGTTCCGCCGCCGCTGCGTTCATTCAGGAGAACTACTGTGAGACTACTGGACCGATTTTTCCAAAACTTGCACCAATTATCGGGTCAAATGTGAACTAGTGCCTAACTATTTTGCGTTGACCTCTGGCCTTTCCGCTCTCCAGTGCGTCTATCTGTGTGTCTGTTTTGACATATTAATCCAAATATCTTCGAACTCGTTTGACTAATCAGGAAAAAAAAAATTACACAAATGTAGCCCTTGGATAGCTTTATAATATACACAAAAAAGGTGGCGCCACCTGCAGCTATTTTTGCACAGCGTCCCTCTTTTCGTCTGCCTTGGGTTAAAATCTCTCATATCACGGCAGTGGTTTGACTTATTCACCTGAAATTTGGCATGCGTATACATCTTTAATAGCTTTCTTGATTTTATGACAGGTGGCGCCCCCTTCATTCATGTTAATGCTGCAGACATCCATACGTATATCTCCAGGCTGGTTTGACGTATTTTCCTGAAGATTTGCATGTGTTTAGATCTCACAAAGCTCTTTATCTTACACAAAAAATGCTGGCGCCACCTGCAACCATTTTTGCACAGCGTCCATCAGTTCGTTGGACTTGGGTTAAAATCACTCGTATCTCAGCAGTGGTTCGACTTATTCAACTGAAATTTGCCATGCTCATACATCCTGGACATCTTTCTTGATTTTAAGACAGATAACGCCACCTACATTCACGTTTATGCTGCAGATATCCATGCTAATATCTCCGGACTGGTTTGACATACCTACCTGCTGTGATGTATGTGTTTGGATCTCACATAGCTCTTTGTCATACAAGAAACTGGTGGCGCCACCTGCAACAATTTTTGCACAGACTCTATCTGTCTTCTGCTGTGGGATAAAATCACTTTTATCTCGGCAGTGGTTTAACTTTTCCAACTGAAATTTTACATGTGTATTTATCTTGGATAGTTTTTCATTGAAATGCTAACAGGTGGCGCCACCTACCATCATGTTTACGTGACAAACCATCCATGCTTATATGTAACACCTCTAACTCTGTTTCCCCTTGCCACCCAATCTATGCCTCACTTCACCAGTCTTACTCTGATTTTGGCGGATACACATAGTTGCTTGTCGACTACCCGTATTCTAGTTCAAATACAGTTCCTTAGAAAGAAGCGATTTAAATACAGAGTATGTTTCCAAATGCCTGTTATTTTACATGTTACTAATTCATTCTTGAAAACAGATGTCTTCGAGTCTCTGCTGTAACTTCAAGAGAAACAATTTTGTATATCCTATATCTTGAAGTATCCAAATTCAAGTGAAAACAGTGCAATTTTTATACACCCGTCTAATTACGAGTGTATTATGGCAACCCACCCTCTGTCCGTCCGTTAACGTTTAGTGTCGCCGCGATAACGTACCAGGGCTGTGATGGATTTTCGCGAAACTCATCTTAACTACTTACCTACAGAATATCAGTCTCAAGTTCTATGATGGGTAACGTCCATGTTATTTAATAAGGTCACGGGTCAATCGGTTGCTTTTGGGCTAAAGAATATGAAGGGTTTTGATAAAACTAAAAAAAAAAAGCTTTAAAAAAGCACAACTTCAGAGGGACCTTGGTGACTTACCAAAATCATATGGATTTTCATGAAACTAATTATACATATTTACCCATAGACTTTCTCACCTGATTTACATTCTTATCAAAATTCACTCATAAATAATGAGGTGAGAGGTCACCGCACATTGAAGGTCCCCTGGTGACTTACAAAAATCCCGTAGATTTACATGAAACTCATTATACATATTTACCAGTAGACTTTCTCACCTGATTAACAGTCTCATCAAAATCCACGCATATTTAATGAGGTCAGAGGTCACCAGATACACGACGGGTGTATTATGCATGTTTGCGATGCTCTTGTTAATTTTGTTGATCATGTTTTTCTCCATAATCCATCAAGACGATATAAAACGATATAAAATTGTTTTGGATATCTGTTGAGTCATCCTTAATAATCTTGGTAAATATGTGATAAATCTCGATAAATGACAAGTTTCAATGGCCACCGTCCAAATTCACCAAGTGCCGCAGCAGTTGGTGATGAAGAATTTATCTTAAGAATATATTTACTGATATTGTTTAACTTTGTACTGATTCAATATTATCACAGTTTTCATGTCCCCATAATTCATTGCCATAACACAAGTTTGGATCAACAGTTCTATCAAAAAGAAAAAAAAATGACCGATCTGTTGTTAGGAATTTATATTTACTAATAAACTGATTATTTATAATGACTGCTTTATTTGCTTGATTTACTTGCTGTTGTTTCATTATGGACCGTTTAAGAAGACTAGTAAAAAAATTCCCCCAAGTGTCTGTAACTGCTAACTACTTCGAGTTTTTAGCTCAGCTGACTGTAGGTCATCTGAACTATAGCGATCACCCTTTGTCCGTCTGTCCGTCCGGCCGTCTGTCCGTTAACAGGGCACAAATCGTAAACGCTGGACCTGGAATCTTCTAACTTGACATCCAGGGAGGTCAATAAAAATTCTCTTTGAAAACCTGGAATTAGGTCTCTGTTACCCATATTCTTCAAGCTATGGGGCTCCGAAGTACCCCCCCCCCCCACCCACCCCCCAGAATAATGGAAAATTTGATACAAAAGCTCAAGTATTTGAACAACTAATTCATTGATCACCATGATTCTTTGCAAAGATATTGACCATGGAGTGCAAGCTGGTGGCGCTACCTGTATTTTTTTTAACGATTTTTTTTTTATATTTTTGATACCTTAAAAGATGCGGTCAACTGTTAACAGGGCACAAATCATAACAACTAGGCCTAGAATCTTCCCTCTTAGTATGCAGGGAGGCCCATAAAAAGTGTCCTTGGAAACACAAAATTAGGTCTCTGTTACCCATATTCTTCAAGCTATGGGGCTCCGAAGTAACCCCCCCCCCCCCCAGAATAATCGAAAATTTGATACCAAAGCTCCAGTTTCTGAACAACTAATGCATGGATCACCATGATTCTTTGCATAGATATTGATCATAAAGTGTTTCATCAGTTTCTGCAGACTTGTAGCGCCACCTGTATTTTTTCGATTTTTTACGATATTTTTTCACTATTTTTGAGACCTTAAAAGATGCCGTCATCTGATAATAGGGCACAAATCGTAATAACTAGACCTAGAATCTTCTTTCTTGTCACGCTGGAAGGCCAATGAAAATCTTCTTGGAAACCTGAAATTAGGTCTCTGTCACCCATATTGTCTGAGCTATGAGGCTCGGAAATACCCTCCAGAATAATTGAAAATGTGATACCAAAGTAGGAGATAAATCATAACCATAGGGCCCAGAATCTTCTAACTTGACATCCTGAGATTTCCTCAAAAGTTTTCCCCAGAAACCTGAAATTGGGTCACAGTGACCTATATTCTTAGATATGCGTATGTTTGAGCACCCCACAAATAATGCAAAATACACACGAATTGCCAGATTCCTCATGAAAGGCTGGTTAGATTGTCATCAGATTTGTTGCGCTTATGGGTCTTGATGAACTTAAGCTAATATGCATGAACAATGATGCCATCTATCTTAATTGGTTGTCTGTACAAGGACATATTATCAACATGTCAATCGGCTGAGCGTCATGACCCAGGGGTCACTTGTTGTTTAAAATACTATTTTTCATAATTTCTTAAGATTCCTCCATTTCTAAATTCTACAGTTTTTGTTCTATCTACATTAAATTTCATCCAATAAGCATCACAAAAAGTTTCTAATTTACTAATTTTAAGACTTTAATATTTCAACTGGATCTGTAAAACATACATCATATGCGAACATTTGCATTAAAAGTGAATTTGCTTCCGGGCTTATATACCTAGTAATTTCTTCTTCAGAATGCAAAGCACCGTATAATTCATTCAGAATAATTGTGAATAACAAGGAACTTACCATACAACCCTGTCTTGTTCATACAGTACATGCAAAATAATCAAATTAACCTTTACTGTTTACAGGCCACTAAAGAGCACTCAAAATATGCAACTACAATGCCATGATATGTGGGGATTCTTTCAGGACAAAAATATTGCATATTATTTCTAAGTTTCAATGATTTTCAATGATCTTTAGCAAACCCTCATAGTTGGAACGGTTGAAAATTTGATAAAGATACAAAAAAGCCTGAAAAGATATTGCTGTTAGTGTAAATTTAAATGGGGTCAGAATTGGTTGGAAATCTAAAAATAAATATAAACAGGAAAGGGTTAAACCATTACAAGTTAACACACAAGACTTCAATTTGAATACATATATTTCAAGATGTTATGTATTTTACCTCTAATGCGTATTTTATGAAGAACATGAATTAATAACCGGTGCTGAATACAATCGAAAGCTTTAGAGAAATCTATAAATATTGCAGAAAATCTGTCTTTATTCATTGATGAATAAGATTCGGTTAGTGCCATCAGAGTTAGCATGTTGTCCATTGTGCTATAATTTCTTTGATAACCAGCTTGTTGTCCTTGTGATTTTCAGCTCGTAACATAAATCTTTAATTGTTGTCGTGTGTGGTCTTCATGGGATTCAAAGATTTACAATAAAAACCACGGGTGTTGTGATATTTGTATCTCGAATATGTATATTCAACATGATCATATACAAGTTCAGAAAGCCATCTACATTTTCAGTCCAGCAATCTCACATTGTTTTAGATTTAGTCTTCAGTATATGGCCGTCAACATCTACCACGGGCGTAATGCTCAAGAAGTCAAGTACACCAGGGCCCTGCAAGGAACGAGTTAGGACAAAATATCGCAATGTCAGATCGATTCTTATACTGCAAAGCGGATCCAGGGGGTCCGGACCCCCCCCCCCCCCCTTTTTTTTTTTTTTGCAGGACCTGTGACTTTTTTTTAGGTTTTGTCATAATTCCTCTAGGATAGGACCCTTCCTTTTCCTAAATCCTGGATCCGTCCCTGTAATGCGCAATTTTTCCCAGCCTTTAAAAAAAATCCAAGTTTATCAAGTCATTCTATATTGATACGTGACTTGTCATCCGCCTAGACCAGTGTATATTTCAAGTCCATAAATTTTAAGAACTGCACAAAATTCATTAAGCCACTATTGATAAATAATCTCCACCTAGAAAGCAGTCGCAATCAAAAGATAGGCGCTCTCCATAAATCCGCCAGTGCAGCCTGAGGCTTATCCGGAAAGGTGCATGGTAGCACAGGATGAAAATCAAACACGTTTTGGACACGGGCGGAGCAGACGAAAGAGGCAATGAGTATAAAACAATGTTGTAGTCTAGTTCACTCTGTTCAAACCAGAGTCCTTAAGATTGGAGTTCAAGTCTGCCTTCTTCGATTCTGAATATTTTAGAAACCGAGTTCACGTCCGAGTCCAATTAAAAATAAAAAATGAAATGGAAATTTGAGATGATTAAATTATTTCTATAGGTCCATTCTTTTTGGACATTCAAGAGGGAATTCAGTATTGACCTATCCAGTTGAGTTTGAAATATTCTCCGAATTGTTTGTAAATATCTTATTCTTTGTGGTGTTTCCAACTATTTCACGTCAGACCTGTGGTCCTAGAAGCGGATTCGGAGGGAGGAGGTTCCAAGGGGTCCCCATTTTTTTTTAGGCGCCGCAACCTTTTTGTTGGGTTTGAGATCTATTTTTGCGGCCTGGACCCCCTTTTTTCCGGACCCGAGGAACACTTTTAGGCTTTGTCGTTCATCCTCCTGGGTTGGACCCCCTTTTCCTTAATCCTGGATCCGCCCCTGGATCCGGACTCCTACATCTCTGTTATGAAAGGACTAGTAATTCCAAAGCAACCCGGCCCAGGCAAAAGAAAAATAAGGAATGCCAACCAATCAAACAGACATCACATCAGCAAAACACGACATGCAAAGAAAATATGTAGTTGAATTGGCCACACCCTGATAAAACCGCCTTAAACATCAAAAGGCAGCTCCAATTGGAACCCACTGCATGGGAAAAGGAAATCACAAGGTTAGCGACCGAAAAATTCATGGAAAAGATGTATCGAGGACAAGGCGAAGGTTATGTTTTTTTCATGGTCTAAACTCAAGATCGTTAGAACCGAGTCCGTCAGCGTGAAGTAGTAGAGGCCCCATGCTCCTCATGGCGAGGAGATAAATGAGGTATGTTTTTCGTATATACAGGAATTCCCAGGTAACCTCTGGATGACGAACTCAGCTTAGGGAAAAAATGAAGAATGCTTGCTTGGGTTGCACGCGTCTGACATAGCATGTGCATGATGGCAAAGCCTGACAAATAGGCTGTGGCATCTTGTACATGAAAAGCTCATTAAGTATAACACCAGAGTTAGGAGAAAGGTTTGAGCAGCCGCGGCAACTATGGAAACAGGATAATTTACCTGCCCCAAACAGCCGTCCATATAAATAAAAACTCAGGGTACTGGGCCACTTCTCCAATTAAATTAGAGGTATAAGCTTCGTTATAAGGTCATATAGCTTGTTGAATTACTTGGCCACATGCATGCGAATCCACAGTTGCGTAAGGGATCGGACGCACATCCAGTGGCGTACCTATTTATAAGGGGCGGGGGGCTTTCGATAAATTAGTAAAATGTACAAAAAGTACAAATATGGCCTTTTTAAAAATTGGTGAGAAAATGTATGTTTAGTGGGGTTTTTTGGCTGTGTGTCCTATTTAATGCATTTCAGGAATTATAAACTGGGCAGGGGAACCAACCTAATGATTTGCGAACGATTTCTATAGAGGCAAGCTACGCCAGAAGAAATACAGATCTGTTGTTATTCTTTATTAGATCAACATTCTTGCAATGTCAGAACGCCATCGATGAAATGATTTGTCCTGCAAAGGCGTGTATTTCCGGATGGTCTACGATTACATATATCCCTAGGGGGCACTTGATAGGGAAAATCCCTGCCAGAAGAACAATGGCTTATGGTGGTGAAGGTGGGGTGGCTGTCTAACACACTGTGCGGAAAATATTTTGACGAATTCTGTTGCTCATTCCTTGGAATGTATAAAGAATTCCTTAACATTCCAAGATATTTTATTTGCGTGAAACAAACTGAAATGTCTTTTTTTCCATGATTCCTAATACTCTTATAACAGTCTTGTTAAAGTACAAACGCTTTCACTTTCGTGAATATATGGAGTCCTACCTGAATTTCTGTGCCTGTTGATTTATCACTGGTTATATAATTTAATTTTAATATGACCTGCATAATCTTTTATGTATCTTGTGTAATACCAATATATTTCCCAGACCTATATATATGTATGAGTTATTTTATCTTTAAGATCCATTTCAAATATAAATCAATAATAAATGTCCAGCGAGATGAATCCCTCTGGCCGCTCGGCCACACGTTCAATATACATATCAAGTATCAGTGTTTTATTTAAAGTTCAGGACTGAAATAAAGATATATTTGCCTGTATTGTTATTGACCCTGTAATGATCCATTACCTGCAGACAGATACTGTTTATTGTGACAAATCATTAAAAGTTGATATTTATTTCAATGATATATTAATTAAAATATATTCAATACTTGATTGAATAACAAATAACCATATGTTCATAAATAAAACCTCGCAAAGTGCAGAAACAATGACTAATTCCAAAATGAAATTGATGTAGCCTTGAATTAAAATTTGCTTTTAACTTCGAGTATATTGTAATTAAACAAAAAAAGTCACAGTTTATCGAAACGTTCGATTGTTGTTATTTTTATCTGAAAATTTCTCTGCCTACATATACTCATAAAATTACGCGCTTTGAGTAAAGACAATAAGGTCATGCTTGCTGCAGTACAATGCATATTACAGCCTTTTAATGGATGTAGCTGTTGTCATATGCGATAACAAAAGGCGGAATTATAAATGTTACAGGGTATTTATATGCGATGAGAATTGTATAACACTCGCTAAATATTTTTTTTCCATGTTCAGTTTAAGCTTTTCATAAATTAAGTTACCACATTATATGTATTTCCTGCAGTGCAACTGTTTTTCTAGTTACAATTTTTGTCTGTGAACTTCATAATGAAATACTTGTTTGAAGTTAGAGCGATCTCTAAATTAATATTTTCAAAGAAATGGCTGCTCTTTATGTGTAGCGAAGAAATTCTCTGTTAATTAATTCATCCATATAACTGCGTTGTTGTCAACTAAAAGCCTATACATCAAGGAAATTTAACGTGATACTTTTTTATATGTTGTCCAGTTTGGAATGTTTTGTTGGAGGGGCGGAAATTTGTATTGTCGCCCGGCGGGGACTAATGATAAAACCTGGATAAAAAGTTTAGCAGGTCAAGATCTAGAAATGGGGGGGGGGGGGGGGGGAGGGGCGGGTCCAGGCCGCAAAAAAATGGTCTATACCCATAAAAAAGGACGAGGAGGCTAAAAAAAGACTTTTATCACCTCCTAGGTCCGCATCTGAATTTGTTTGAACCTTTAGAAATCATGTAAATTCCCTTGATATGCATATTTTTACGTTTATCAACGTTAATTATTTTATAAACGTTGACTATAGTTGTCGAAATATGTTGTTGATAGCTGGTTGTGGTTACTAACCACACACTCTTTTTCATGAATATCACTGTAACACATTGTAAAAGGTCTATAACGGCTCCCTTGGTCAAAACACAAACAGCAATGGTGATGATAGTAAGTGTAGTAATGGTCCATGTTACGTCCTCTCCCCCACCCCCCATATATATATATATATATATATATATATATATATATATATATATATATATATATATATATATATATATATGTCGCGGGCGGGCGGTAAGACGGGGTCTGGTTCGTGGTCCACTCGCACACACAAATGGTAAACGATACGCAGCTGACACTTGATAACTGTTTATTCTTTGTCTGCAACAAAGTGGACAAGATCTGATTCGACGTGTTGTCCATAGCATGACATGAGGCTGGACTCTCTTGATCATATTGTTTACAAATATTGGACTGCTTATTATAATGTATATAAATATATACTCAAATGCAATTTATGCATCTGCAACAAGTACACAAGATATGTTAATGTATGTTTACCTGAAATCTTCATGTTATTATACATATCTTTTAAACAACTCCTAATCTCACACTATCTTTGAACTCCTAATCTCACACTATCTTACAAAGAAACTCCTAATCTCACACTATCTTACAAAGAAACTCCTAATCTCACACTATCTTACATCTTGTTTGTACATATCTATCAATCTTTATCTCATACTCTCGTCTAATTTATATTTGTTTACATCTTACTATTCATCAGAAATTATGTTTGTGTACAACTATACACAAACAATACCACTAAGATTTCACTTCGTTTATATCTTCAATCTAAAATAACATACATTAAGTATACAAATGTGAAACATCAAGGCTAAGTATCATTCTTAAGTACATAATGTTTTATATTGTTATCATTCAAAGTAATTATGCTATTACAAGATAAAATATAAATATGACCAATGATTGTAGTAAATTTCTAAGTGAAAACATTCGGGGTGGTTATTTTCTGGGAGTATGATGGAAGAGCGAAGGGGGTATCCCACTATATTGGGAGGGACGGATAATGGTTGTTTATCTCCCCTAGGAAATTCAAGAAATCTACCTCGGTAAATATTTATTTACTTGTAGGTATGGGATATCTTTGGTTGATCTCCCATATTAACATTACTTCGTAACATAATAAATAGAAGGACTAATGTGTGTTATAAAAGGGGAATGGTTTATAAAGGGAACAGCGAGCCAGAACAACGAGGCCGCCGCGCGTAAACAGGTGGTTCCCGGTGACGAATCATCAACATCGCCAGGCGCAGAACGCTTGGTGAAAGTTGTGTATGAATTTAACGTGAATTTTGCAGCAGGGCTATCAAAGGTGAGGTTCAAAATCAATAATTAAGTGGAAAGTTACTGGGAGTCAGTCATTGGTCAGTGGTTCTGGTACTTTTAATGCATAGGATTGTACTTTTATTTAAAGGATCAGATTTTTAAGGTTGAAAGTAACTTGGCATATTCCCACAGTGAGTTCTGCCACAATACTTAGTGGTTTAAGTTTAAAATACGTTTATGTGAGGTTTATGAACGTTTGTAGGAATTTCTGATTCATTTCGCTAACATTTCGTGGTAATTCAATTTGTCAAAAATAACAGAGAGAGAGAGAAGGGGGGGGGGGGGGGGGGATGTTATGGGTTAGCTCGAATTAGTGCGAGTATCCACCGATAGACGGCAGCACGGTTATAGTCATAACGTCTGCGTTTGTTTGAGAGAAGGCCGTTGCTGTAGAACCATTTTCTCTTTACTCATATTTATGCCGTAGACCCATTTTCTCATTATATTTTATAAAAGAAAATACGATTTTATAGAATTATTCAATACGAGTGTTACAATTAGTTCTGTTATGTTTTAAATTCTCTGTTTACTCATTCAATGCATTTTCAAGCTAATTTTTAAATATTGCTGCTGCGAGTGGGGGGAAAATAAATGATGGACAGACGGAAATAACGGAGGTTAGATGTACCGGTACAGATATAATTCGTTTATTGGCCCTTCTTAACATTACTTCGTAACATTACTTCGTGGAATTCTATCGGGACACGTGGAGATTATCTAGATACGTGGAAATGCTTTTAGAGGTCAGCAATAATTTGGCATATTGACTTGTGGTGTGGATCACTTTAAAGATTTACAGGAATATTTCACGGGGTTTCCAGTGCAACCAAAGACCTCAGGTCGAAGGTTCAGGGGTCCCGTAGTAATAACGATAATATTACAAGGATATATAATTAAAGCACCCAGATAGAAAATATATTAATATTAATTAGGGAATATTATATTGACATTCAGTTTATACTTTGTTTTCAAAATGTTGTAGATAATGCCAATTTTACCTACCTGCAACAAAGAGGACAAGATCTGATTCGACGTGTTGTCGATAGCATGACATGAGGCTGGACTGACGTGATGTTCCTAAGGGGATCGTCAGTAGGGGCACGTCATGCCCAAAAACCCATGCCATGCGACCTGTCCTATTGCTGCGTTTATGTTTCTCAAAAACCGGTCGGGGAAGGTTTCATGCCACATAGCCTTTCAGTATTGGAAACCTTCGGCAAACCCCGAGATGGTAAGAATCTATATACATAATAATTGTATTGAAATCGCCTTTATTCTGACCTCTATTAAATATAAATATTAAATATAAATCTAAACGTTAATTATATAGAACTTTATATAAAAATGATAAATCTGAAAAATTATTTCTATTCAGGGGAGTCAACCAGAGAGACTGAGATTAAAACAGTTTCCGGTGACTGTGTCACCAAGACGACCATGCCAACAATGCCATAGTGAAGGAAAAGAGAAGAAATAGTACGCAGGAGAGACAAGCCGGCTGTTCTCCCGACTTAACATTCGCTACATATATATATATATATATATATATATATACATATATATATATTTATATATATATATATATATATATATATATTGGTGAAGATAAAGAAGGACGCCTTTTAGATAGACTAACATATTTATTAGTGGTGTGTGGATGAACTTGTTTATTAGTGGTGTGTGGATGAACAAGATTGTCTTTCTAAAAGGTGTCATTCTTTATATTTACCTACGCTTCTTCAGACTAAACGGCTATACCATGCACTTATTATTAATATTATTATTATTGTTTTATATATATATATATACCGCTATTTGAAAAACATGCACGTTACAACATCGGATTCCTTTGTCCTGGGGCAGAGGCCGCAAATTCATTAGTATATGGGGCAATTTTAGTTTGACATCTGACCGGATGATTTAACCCGGTAAAATATTTGTAAACAATTACTGAAAAAAATATATAATTAAGTTGTAAGTAAGAAATGTAACATTAAGTATTTACCGTACAAAAATGGGTCTGTAGGTTTGCAACTGGTGATAATATAGCCGCAAACCGGGACGCAACAGTTTTCTCGGTACGTTTCGTCGCCGGCCCACCAATTGGGTTAATTTGGATTATAGCACGAAAGGATGTGTTACTCTTAGAGAGGAACTTTAATAAAAATATTTCGTATGGTTGTAACATACCAATGTTTACATTATCTTGTATGCCTGTAAGGCCTGTAATAAGGAATAACCATTCTGGAAAGCATGAAGCACCTGTAATATCAATAACGGATGTATTTGTCCAGAGATAATTGAAGCACTAACAGCCCGGTAGACATTTTGCATATGACAGTCCTGTATAATGCATCAGGTCTGTGTACTATTATGTACATATTTTCACTTCCTGGGTGCAAAATAGTGATGTGAATAGAATAGTAATGTTTTTCAGTGGTCAGATATTAAATGAACATTAATCGGAGAAAATACTTTAAACCGCCCAGTTGTGTACGGAGTGTTATAATCATAGTTAACTGCAGGGGCAATAAATGGACTCCACATTGTATACCTGGCAGGATTTAAGGTACTGCTTTATTTTGTGACCCTCACAATCGGGGGGTAAACATCACAAATATTCTAAAGTTCTATCAATTTATAAATAATATATATGATTATCAATTTTCCATTTATCAATATCATTTAAATGAAATGTAGTAGTATATTTAAAGCACTTAATTACCTCTTGCCACATAATGCTATCTCTTCGGTTTCATTAACATCTACTGGCTGGTGGTCCTCACTAATGTTAGTTGCATCTGCTACTTCCACAAGATGGTCCAGCCTCAAAGCTGAATAAATACAGAGATGCCGAGAATTACATCACTAAATCAAATGATGAATCTGTGAAGTTATAAAATATTCCTTGATATGTTGAATTTTGTTCTTACCAGGATATACTTTGTTCATAAGTTTCAGCGGAATGATGGTTTTCATTATTAAATATGCTGCCCCATTCTCTGGCCTGTCACTTTGATCCACATCAACTCTCCTTAAAGCACCAAACCACGAATTGCCCACTGTGACGTTCTCCTTTCCCAGGGTTCGCAGCTGGGCTGTTACTTCTTTCACAATGATGACAAGTTTTAGTTAACGATTTTGTGCAAATTGGTGGTAATGCTTTCTCAGAGAAACTCCAGCAATGGATCCTGCACAGGTAAAATTTGTTGCACATGGAGGCACCTTTTTCACCTGGTTCAGCACCTGTGTCACTCGGACGGCTATAGCTGGCACCCCTCTCCCATTCCCGAACTTCACCATTCACCATCTTCCGTACCTGTAACAGGAAGGTGCATCTTAATTATAACCACTCACTTTGCAGTTTCTGAAGCCATGTCAGTGAAATGTAACGCCCCAGATTATGTAAAGAGGTTTTTCTCAAATGGAATATCCTACCTCATGTTTGCTGGTGTCAAATAGATATTCAAGGTGCTGCCTAAATGATATGTCTTCCTGGATGGTTTCGACAGCTTGAAATCTGTGGACCCCTTTTGGTATTATAGTACCAACGAAAAAGTCCATAAGATCATCTGTTGTCACATGTAGACCAGGGGCACACTCCAGAATCTGAAAAGTAAGATTAATTAATAAATATTAACAATTTGGCAATGGGCAGTGGGCCTTTAATTAGCTGTGTATAAAATAGTGGAATCCGATTCATGAATGATGTGCTCACCAGTTCAGCTAGGAAAATGGCTATGCCGTAGTTCCATGCCAGACGACCCTTCACTGGCGTGTCATCTAAACAGCTAAGGATGGTGTTCTCAATATCCTTCACCCTCTCTTTCCATGCCGACTTAATCACATGTTGGAGCCTTATCAGGACAGGTAGTGCTTGACTGGCCTGCTCAGGGAATACAAATAGAAAGGAAATGGTTCACTACAATCAACATTTATTGCATTATTATTTATTTTTTTTAAACTATTGTTAACACATTTTCTTCTTAAATTTGAATAAATTGAAATTTGTACCTGGTCCATCGCATCATCAAGAGCATCTTCATCTGAAGATTGATGGGGGGTCTCTACAGGCACCAGCACATTGCGGGACAGGTCTCTCATCCTGAAATCACCAAACAAGGTTGCATATATACATCCGAAGACCACAAAATGCAAAGTGCCATCACATTACGTTGTGCATGATATAATGTTATTTGTTTCAGTTTCACAATCTCAGAATACTTACTCGTGCTCGTCACTGAGGTGTTCAGAGTAATCAAGGGACTTGTCCTGGGCATCATCTCTTTGATACAGTTAGCTATCTTCCTCTGCTCATAGGTCTGAAACAAAAATACAGGAGGTATATGTTGGATGTTTAAAAAATGTGTACAAGCAAAAACTTTACCAACACTTTACCAACAATAAAAAAGCAGTTAGTGTATGAACTAATTACCTTCATGGGTAGGTCTTTTAGCTGCCTTGCATCGTCTGGGTCACTGAGGACAAAGAAGGCAGCGTGATGTAGAATCTCCTCAGATTTTGCTTCAGTCACCTGCAGTAAAATTGATGGTACAGTTGGTGTACAATGTACAAAAAGTTTCCTAAAGATTTTCCTCTGCTACTGCCAGTATTATCTATTATCTTAATATCTATTTTAATAGCAGAAGACATGATAGCCAGTATTATGGTGAGAAGGGACTCTGTGATTTATTTAACATCATAGCAAATATCAGACCAAACCAGTTATTAAATTATTTTACATGTGTTCAGTTACCTTCTTATAGATTCCGGTTCTGTGCATTCCAAGGAAGCTGGCAGCAACTTTCGCTAGAATGGATTTCCCTGTGTTGGAACTGCCCACTGCCACTGTCAGTGGCACACGGTGAAACAATGACAAAGTTTCATAATGCAGTGCACATTTAATATATCTGGCTTTTTTCATTTTCAGACATGGATTTTAGAAAAACAATGTTTACATTGTATAAGCAATATTTTTTATATCAATATAGTTCATGAATATTGCTGATTAAACAATAAAACATACCACAGATGAAGATTCCAGCCAGCAAGGTCTCCCTGGTGACTGTGACCTCGACTGTCTTCAGTAATTCGTTGATCTTCCCTTCATTGAATGTGCCTTAATGGGGAACAAGATTTGATACTTCAAAGGACAGGTTTATCAGTTTTGTATTATTTGTTCATTTCCTACACCCCAAACCATCCAATGACATTTTGCACTGAAAGATGAACTGAAAGGAACAATCTGTATGATTTACCTGCAAATGTCACCTGTGGTAGTCCCTGCCATGTATCCGTCATCCACAGGGCAGTCTGGTCCAGCTGGGACACTTCAATGTCATCATGACTCAGGTACAGGGCTTCACTTAAGTTGAAGGTGCCATCACCCTGAGCACCCTGTGCTGTCACTGCCCGCACTTTTGGTGGCCCTTCAGTGAGACCATGGTTCCTTCAAGAAAATGTTAACATATAACCATGTTTATTTGCTATATTGTTAAGATTAGTATTTATATATAAAATGGTGTATATATGGTGTATATAAAGGTTGCATTAACGGCATATGGTTAAAATACCATTAAGATCATTATTAGTGTCTCGTCGTTTTACTGAGGCTTATCAAAAGTACTAATATTGGATATAAATATAATGAAGCTTACTGGTAAAATTTCTTTAGAAGGTGAGTAAACAGCTTTCAAAGCTCTGCTGAGGTGCACCAAATCTGGAGTGGTGCTGCCTGAGACACTGCAATATAAAATTTAAAAATCAATTGTGTAAAATCAACATTGCATTTTATGAAACTTGCATCATAAGACCTACAAATTATTAGTAATGTTTTGAAAGTAGTGTATACTGATGATTCATGTATAAAATACATTTATAACTGAAAACAACTGACAGCTGTCATATAAATACTGGCCATACAGCAATAAAATATCTATGAAATGTGATGTGATGAATACTTACTTGGCCTCACCATCGAGGGCATGGGAAATCCGGACAAAGAGTCCATTTCCATCTGGCCCGCCATACACACATCTCACAACATCAATGGTAAAGTTTAGTGCCACTTCATAGAATCCGTTTTTGCTATCTGTACGCCGCCAAACAAGTGTGTATCCGTCTTCTACTTTCATCAGAGACACCTACAATATAAAAAGGCGTTTTTTATATGTTGTAGATTAAAAGTGAGGCTTGAATTTTTATTTTAAGTTTGTAAGAATTCAAGTTGAACAATGGAGTGCATATGTGACTTACCATGCTTGTTGTTCTTGATACCAGCTAATCTTCGTGTTGAAGCTTCTGACAGACTGATGTATGGATGTAAATGTCAGGGTTATTTATTTGCTCAGTCAATCTTGGGACATCCAATTACAGGCTCCAAAAAACCTGGACCAATGAAGCGAAACCTTCCTGGTGTAGCAGTTAAGTGATCAATCACAGGCTAATCAGTGGCTGGAGTGAGCAGCATAGACAGTAATCTTGTAGTCAATCAGGGGACTTCAGTGTCATACCTGAATTGGCTGGCCTAATTAACAGGTGCACCCATGTCATTGTGTATCATCATGGTACAGGGTTTCCTAAACTGGGCTCACCCTAGGTGTTATGAAAACAGTATGTTCTCTCCAATATCCTATGATTTTGTTACATAAGTTACATAACACATTATCTTATTTCAGCTAGCCATCCAGAGTTAATAATTAAAGTTGTAATATCATCTAATGTACTGCCTCAACATTTCCTGTAAAATTCTTCGAATAGAATATGAATAACTACTTTTAAGTAGGACTTAATGTTAAAGATATAAAATTCAATGTAAATTGCATGTCTGTTTATAATTTATTTATACATATTATGTCTATGTTGTTTTGTCATTGCGTACCTTAGGCAGTAAGGCTTTCTTTCCTTCCATGTAGCGGGTACATGCCGTAATGCCGAATGCCGACTACCACCTTGCCGATTCCTTTATGTCGAAACGCCGGTTTGCCGACTATGTCAATTAAACTATAATATGAAGGTGGTTTCGGGATATGATGCTTGAAATACATGCTAGTGACTAAAATTCCTAATGTTGTATGTAGAATATGAGAAAAAGTTTTATCTCGGGCTGGAATTTTAAGGTGCAAAGCAGGACTCGGCAACAGCCTGGCGGGCCCATGCGTCATGGCCGACTGACTTCGACTGATTAGCGTCTTATGGTCAAGCAAATTCAATTAAAAAAAAACCCGTGATCAGTGTTGAAAATGTTTGCTGTAATCCTCTGTGGATGCATGAGCATTAGACCATATATATATGATGGTAACACCTGATCGACGGATCGTCAAACGGCTAATATCAAACAGCTAATGCGTCTGTGTTTCATGACACTTGTATGAGCGTTTGTATGCGTATTGACCGATTAATTCATCAATGAAAAAATTTAATAAATATGCATAACTTGGAATTTTTGCCCTCTCCGTATTAAAAAAATCAGGATACAAAACGTTTAAAGTTTAATTTTCAGATAAAAACAGCAATCGGATTTAGGATTTGAATCAAGCGTTAATCCACTGTTCGATTGTATTTTATTTCGATATTTTGTTTTGTCGCCCCGTGTTATCATAAAGATTATAAATTAAAATGAAAGGTGTAAAAAACGAAGAAATAACTGCACCATGAATAGATTTTAGCTGACACAAAGAATTAGAAACTCCCAAAATGAACATCAAAAGGGAACACATTGATATGGGTTTTTTTTGTTAATTAATGGATCAATGGGATTACGAGTAACCGTGACCAATTGATTGTCGTAACAACACCAGAGTAACTGACTCATCGTGAGTACTTGGTAATCATGGTAACTTTAGGGCAACAATATGACAGAGATAATATTGAGAGAAAGAGAGAGATAACTTTATTGGTGAGGGATAGCGATTAGTAAAATATGAGAGAGTGACTTATACTTTATTATACGTAAGTTAGGGAGTGATCAATATATTATTATAAGAGAGAGAGAGAGAGAAAGAGAAAGCAGTATAATATTATAAGAGAGAATAATATTATGTGAGAGAGCTACTAAAATAATAAGTGAGAGAAAAAAAGAGAGAAAGCGATCAGTGTAATAAAAGAGTGAAAGAGAGATCAATATATTATTATTATTATGAGAAATAGAGATAGAGCAGACGAGGACTAACAATAGACTGGAACCTTGGCACAGTAGTTTTGGAAGGACAGTGGGAAAAGTCTCTCCGAATATTTTTGAATTTTATCATGCACATTAAAGGCGAACAGACGAACACGGAAATAACGATATCGAATGCAAAGTTGGGAGCACAACAAAATTCACCCAGAAGAAAATATAGGATCCGAAGCGAGGCCATTAAAACTCTGCAGGAACACTTGGTAGCCGGCGAACTCACCATCGACTCTTATCTAAGATAAATGAGGAGACCTGTGGGCTACAAGCGTTTCTAGGTCAAAATGATACTGAAAAGACTCATGCTGTGTTAGTTTTTCTAGTGTCATTTGTGTCACATGGTGATGATTTTTTATATCAATAAATTATTTCTGCAGACGGTGATTCTTACGTGTATAAAATGTGTCACATGATGATGATTATTTGTACATATCAATAAATAATTTTAGCAGACGATTTTTTTTGCATATCAATAAATTATTTCTGGAGGTGATTTTTACGTATTTATTCTTTCGTATTTATTCCCATGATTGCAAATATACCATATATATACAAGTAACATTACATATATCCCCGTCGCCCTCATGATAAAAAGATAACACATAAATATCCTCTCTTTTATATCTATCGTGTAAAATTTAGACTAATAGATATATTTCTCCATTTAGATACTTAAATCAGAATATTTTTCTCATGATAATATATTGATCTCTCTCTCTCTCCATATATTATATTACACATTAATATATATATTTTACTTTCTTACATATAAAGTATATTTAACATTACAAATAATATTTAATTAATCATTCTCTCTATCTCTCTCTCATATATTGATCTCTGTCTCTCTCTCATATAATATTATATTGATCTCTGTCTCCCTGTCTCTCTCTTTCTCCCTTATAATATTATACTGATCTCTCTTTCTCTCTCTCTCAATACTATATTGATCACTCTCACACACTGTCTCTCTCTCTCTCATAATATAATTATGATATCTCTCTATATATTATAGTACACATTAATACAAATATATTCTTTTATTATATAAAACAGTTTTTTGTCTCCTATATCTAACAATTAATACGTATATATTTTTATCGCGATCTTTCCCTCATATAATATAACATTTAATTCTCGCTCTCATAAAATCATATTGATCTCTCTCTCTTATAAAATTAAATACTGATCTCTCTCCTCTCTCTCTCTTTCTTCCTCTCTCTTTCTCCCATATAATGTTACATTTATTTCGATCTCTTTCAATCTTAAAACTGCTCTCATGAAATGAGCAATATGCATCGGAAAAGGATTAATAAATTATCGTTCCCCTTCAGTGAACATGACTATCGGTTGCACACGATTAATCAGTTACTCCGGTGTTGTTTCAACAATCTATAGGTCACGGTTATTCCTAATTACCCTCCCATAGATCCCCTAATTAAGTAGAAACCCCGATATCAAAGTGCTTCTTTTTGATGTCCATAGACTTTGTCGGAATACAATGAAAGCTAAAATTTATTCATTGTACAGATACTAATAATTTTAAAAATTTTGTATCCCATATTTTTACATATCATCAGGATACTATGGAACGCTTACACGATATATCGAACTAAAATTCATGTTTGTGACACATCCAGTAGACGACCGTTGATTATTAAAGGAAGATGTCAATTTGAAAAAAATAAAATGAAATCATAACTTTCGTTCCACGATCGGTCTAACATTCCTTTCACACATATTGTCTTATCGTATTTATGCTTCAACAAAGCTAACACAATGTAAAATATGACCATTAATAACAGTTTGATTTGTCTGAGGAAGCCTGCCTTTCACATGTTGACCTTCGTCTTCAGTCGACTTGGCGACAGCCGGACGTGGGTGAAGTCAGTCGGCCATGACGCATGGGCCCGCCAGGCCATTGCCGAGTCTGCATTGCACCTTCAAATTCCAGCCTGAGATACAACTATTTTCTCATATTCTATATACAACATAATGAATTTTAGTAATTAGGATGTATTTCAAGCTTCATATGCCGAAACCATCTCCATATTATAGTTTAATTAACACAATCGGCAAACCGGCGTTTCGGCATAAAGGAATCGATAAGGTGGTAGTCGGCATTCTGGTTTCCGGCAATCAGGAATGACACCTATGTAGCATCTCACATTGCATTGGTTGCTACGTGTCACCATCCTGTGAAGGTAAAACAGGTGGTGACACCTGGACATAGCACACATTATCTTCTTGTAACTTCCCAACCAAACAAAAGTCTGCTCTGCTGCCATGGTATTTTTAGTTTCAACTAAGTCTGGGTGAGTTTTCCCAATCCTATCTGGGTTGTACAGTTTATGACATTTTTCATCTTTGTGTTTTTTGAGGCGGAGTCCATCTTTGACTTTGTTAATAATCAGCCACATCTTATTGAATGGTGCTGGCAGTGGAAGCTCTTTCTGTGCAGCTTTTGTTTTCATTAGATTGCACATATTATCATAAGCAAGAACAAATTTTTTTCCATACCTTCTTGGGAATAGAAGTCGGTATCAAGTACAGCCATGACAGCAAAATGACGAAGACTTGACCTTGGGATTCAGGTCTATAAAACAATCATAAACATTGTTTGCAGATTATATTTTCTATGATGATTTACTAATATATAATATATATATTATTTGTCTTGTGTTTAGCCATACAATAAATAATTACTAATTGATATAATTAGTATAAAAAAAAAAAACATTTTATAAATCTTCAAAACAGAAAATAATACAATTGTATATATATATATATAAATATATATATATATATTTATAGTGAAGTTATACTCACTGATACAACGGTGACCATTGGTCAATGTGTCCACCTGCACGAACAACAAAGAGATGGACCCTGGACATCTTTCTCAGTGTTTTGCTGTCTCCTAAATCTTTGTTACGTGCTCCCCTGTGAGGTTGTGTGTTCTCTGTGATTTTCTGTATGCTTTTCTCTTGCTCTTGAATAACCTTGTGACAACCTGTTAAGATAAAAACAAAAACTTATGTGTTGGTTCTTATGTTATTGTAAGACATCATCTGACTGTATACCTGTTATTTAAGCAGCAATAATACTATTAGCTAAATACAGTACTGGTTTATTATCTGTTAGGATATCGAGTTAGAATCACCTACTTTGACTTCCTATCACAGAGGCGCCACCGCTGCTTTTATCCTATACTTTCTCCAGTGCCTTGCCAATCTTGATGTTCGCTGCTGCGTTATTCTGCTGCTCACCTGAAATAGACATTTCTCCAGTCAGAAGACACTTTCAGTAATTTTGAGACCTTTCACTTTAAAATAATGAGTTATTTTTTTTTTTCATTATCATGGTGAGCCTTTAATGCACAATAATTCGTAAAGTACATAATACAAATACAGGTTCTCGGGTAGATAAACCTCGGTATTAGCTCTCACTATCCTTGAGGCCAGCATTTTGTAGGAATTCTCTTAATTTAGTGGGGATGCCATGTTTTTCCACAACAGGGCTATGTTCAGTGCAGAAGGCATCACCATGGAGAGGCTCGCTGGTGCATATGTCAGGCAAGTTTACCAAAGGAACCCCCATTGACTGAATGAAATTGAAAACAGGATTGTTAGTGATATATTGCGTCCGGTCCGGTTGGTTAAAAAAATTGCATACCAGTCAATTAATAATAGATTGACCACATCTAAAACATGAAAAGGTATCTAGATCTAGATGAACGATTTTAATTATAATGTCCCCACTCTGCCTTTTCAAAAATAACCATTTAAATGACCATTATCTACCTTTTCATTGCACTTAAATTTAACAAAATATATTTCCAATGAAAGCAACTAGCTGCTCACCTCAGTTTCAGTTCGAGTACTTTTGAATTTCAAAAGGAATTGAATGTATGTAAATTACCTTTTTCTTGAACATGCAGTAGAAACTGCAACTTCCAAAGACCATCTACAACCCACAAGCGCCCACAACCTGATTAAAAAAAATACCATATATTATTTTGGCTGTGAAAGGGCATTATAAGGTGCAGCAAATATCTCTTTATTGTGGTAGTCCATATGCATGAGTGTTGTACCTGTATGTCTTGTTGTGCAGGCAATTTAATACATATAAATATGTAGAGTACATTATATGAGAGTGAATCATTACAAGTCTGAAATGTAAGCAGGATTCCTTACCACGTCTTGCACTTTCAGGTGGGCAGGTGGGTTGCGGGTAGAGGGTTTTCCTCCGATGATCATCAATGGCTGTCATGCAGAATTCTCGGTCAACATTATTCTTATATCGGAAATCATGCCACCCCAAGTCACGCAGCTCTTGTTCAGTTTCTCCCCACCAAAATGCATCGGCAAACAGCTTACGGTTTATTGCTCCTGTAATGAGTCAATGTGTACTTTGAAATCAATAGATATTTCTCACTTTTATTTCTCACAGTCTACCTTAAAGCTCGACTAGAATCATGCAATAAATTTGATAAAATGGGGACACGGTCCATCTAAGTCTCATGTTTAAAATATATAAATGGTACAAGTGTCCACATACCTTCTTGTTCACCTGTTGCATCCTTCTATGATTCTGCGAATGCTTCAAATGAGACCCAAGCATGTTGACTGTAAAAAGAGTGTATTTTCGTCTGAATAGTGCGTTTGTGAAGAATGTCAAAAATTATTATTCTGAAACCAACATTGATTCATAATGATTGGTTTCATTAACATTTAATATAAATTATAAAAATGGATACAAAAGGTCTATCAGTGATCTTGGCAAGTATTGGCAACATAAGAAAAGATTATAATTGTGGATTAGCTAAGGAAACTATATGTCACTCACGCAAATGCCCACTGAAGGTTGTACACCTGACGGTCGATGTAAACGGCATCTGATGCTTCCACGGCAGGTCGTGGTTGATTGTAAAATTGAAATCCTTCTGCTTTTGATCCATACATGGCATAATTATATATCAGGCCACATTCAGGGCATTTTAGACATACTTTGAGTTTTTTCAAAACTTTGCCATTTGGAGCCAAGTATTTGACATTAGTTGCTTTGTTATTTATGTTTAATTTATAAGGCTGTCCATTCTTTTGGTGACACTGCAAGCAGTGGTCAGTTTGTGGGGCCAGGCAGTATTGTTCCCGTAGTGGTACATTACAGTCAAAAATATCATCTTGGTCACTTTTAACCAGCTGAACCTCTTTGCATATCTTCAAAAATATTAAATTAGGTAAATGGCTGTTCAATGCAGCTAGGTTCCATCTGAAATTAGTAGGAACAGTCGGTGGCACTGCTGATACCATCAAGCACTGCTGAGACTGCCCTGTAACCATATTTCACGATGAGCAATAGAAAAGTTGTTTCCCAGTTGATTCCTTCGGTGACCTCTTGTATCTTCAGGGTATCAATTAATCTCTGCAGCTGAGGAAAATATTTATTATAGGATTAGATATCGGGCTTGACACAATGGTTCAGATATGTCAGCTAATGGAGCAGAAACTGAATTTCTAATATATTTATTTGACATATACGTGTATGAATATATATATATATATATATATATATATATATATATATATATATATATATATATATATATATATAAAATAACTCATATGTAAGATGTACATTCTGACATTTAAATAACCATTATCAACCTTTTCATTGCACTTAAATATCACAAAATATATTTCCATTGAAAGCAACTAGCTGCTCACCTCGTTTTCAGTTTCAGCTTGTGTTTGAATACTTTCGAATTTCTCATCAAGAGCACTTCGTATTTTTTCCGCGGCCTATTCATGATGTTGTCCAGAGAAGTGAATAAGTGTTTAAACCTTAATATTTTATGCTTTCATGTAATGGTGAATTATACACATGTATAATAAATATGGTACAATGATAGAGGCAATTGCATAATCTTCATGAATATTAAAGTGACATGACAAAACTATAGGCTGTGTTTATATTTTATGGATTATTATATATAACATATGTGTGACAAATCAAGTTATTACGCATTGATAGTACTGAGAAGTGATATGCGTGTGAATACAATTAGTGGCCGAGGCTGTGTTTATATTATTTCAATTATTATATTTAACATATGAGTGACACATCATGTTACTAAACAGTAATAGTACTGAGATGATTCTGTAAAAGGTCATTCCTAGTAATGCTTAGCTTTTATTTTAAGCATAAAATTTTAAAAAGTTACACTTACCAAACTAATGAACCGGGCAGCAATTCAGGTCAAAAATGAATTTCCAAGGAAACCTCTGACACAGGCAGGTTGCAACTTCATCAACATGTATTGGTTTCTTGGAGATGATTTCCCAGATATAAAGCAGGTAGGAAGCCAGACAGCACAATATGGTCTGGGCTATTTGGAGTCACAATCACCAGGATTATAATAGGTCACAGACAGAGTAATAGGATGAGAGGCCAGCCTTAGAATATGCTAGGCATCTAAAGTAATCAAAGGCTAATTAGTGAGCTAAGGAAAACCCCCATGAGAGGGTGCATGACTACATCATACCTGAACAACAACAGAACATGGGTTACCACAGAAAAACATATTACAGCTTGAAGATTTATTATTGTGACGTTTACATCCATTTGTGAAAGCATCTCAGGAAAGAGGGGTCAGACAGGAGAAGATAAAAAGTTTGTGATGTTTCCATCCAATTGTGATAGCATCTCAGGACAGAGGTGTCAGACAGGGGGAGCTAGCAAGTTTGTGATGTTTCCATCCAGTTGTGATAGCATTTCAGGAAAGAGGGGTCAGACAGGGGGCGCTGACATGTTTGTGATGTTTAAATCCATTTGTGATAGCTTTTCAGGAAAGAGGGGTCAGACACGGGGAGCTAGCAAGTTTGTGATGTTTAAATCCATTTGTGATAGCATTTCAGGAAAGAGGGGTCAGACAGGGGGAGCTAGCAAGTTTGTGATGTTTCCATCCATTTGTGATAGCATTTCAGGACAGAGGGGTCAGGCAGGGGAGCTAGCAAGTTTGTGATGTTTCCATCCATTTGTGATAGCATCTCAGGACAGAGGGGTCAGACAGGGGGCGCTGACATGTTTGTGATGTTTCCATCCATTCGTCATAGCATTTCAGGAAAGAGGGGTCAGACAGGGGGAGCTAGCAAGTTTGTGATGTTTCCATCCATTTGTGATAGCATCTCAGGAAAGAGGTGTCAGATAGGGGGAGCTAGCAAGTTTGTGATGTTTCCATCCAGTTGTGATGGCATTTCAGGACAGAGGGGTCAGACAGGGGGAGATAGCAAGTTTGTGATGTTTCCATCCATTTGTGATAGCATCTCAGGACAGAGGGGTCAGACAGGGGAAGATAAAAAGTTTGTGACGTTTCCATCCATTTGTGATAGCATTTCAGGAAAGAGGGGACAGACAGGGGAAGATAAAAAGTTTGTGATGTTTCCATCTATTTGTGATAGCATTTCAGGAAAGAGGGGTCAGACAGGGGGCGCTGACAAGTTTGTGATGTTTCCATCCATTTGTGATAGCATCTCAGGACAGAGGGGTCAGACAGGGGGCGCTTACAAGTTTGTGATGTTTCCACCCATTTGTGATAGCATCTCAGGACAGAGGGGTCAGACAGGGAAAGATAAAAAGTTTGTGACGTTTCCATCCATTTGTGATAACATTTCAGGAAAGAGGGGACAGACAGGGGAAGATAAAAAGTTTGTGATGTTTCCATCCATTTGTGATAGCATTTCAGGACAGAGGGGTCAGACTGGGGGCGCTGACAAGTTTGTGATGTTTCCATCCATTTGTGATAGCATTTCAGGACAGAGGGGTCAGACAGGGGGCGCTGACAAGTTTGTGATGTTTCCATCCATTTGTGATAGCATTTCAGGACAGAGGGGACAGACAGGGGAAGATAAAAAGTTTGTGACGTTTCCATCCATTTGTGATAGCATTTCAGGAAAGAGGGGACAGACAGGGGAAGATAAAAAGTTTGTGATGTTTCCATCCATTTGTGATAGCATCTCAGGAAAGAGGTGTCAGATAGGGGGAGCTAGCAAGTTTGTGATGTTTCCATCCAGTTGTGATGGCATTTCAGGACAGAGGGGTCAGACAGGGGGAGATAGCAAGTTTGTGATGTTTCCATCCATTTGTGATAGCATCTCAGGACAGAGGGGTCAGACAGGGGAAGATAAAAAGTTTGTGACGTTTCCATCCATTTGTGATAGCATTTCAGGAAAGAGGGGACAGACAGGGGAAGATAAAAAGTTTGTGATGTTTCCATCTATTTGTGATAGCATTTCAGGAAAGAGGGGTCAGACAGGGGGCGCTGACAAGTTTGTGATGTTTCCATCCATTTGTGATAGCATCTCAGGACAGAGGGGTCAGACACGGGGCGCTGACAAGTTTGTGATGTTTCCACCCATTTGTGATAGCATCTCAGGACAGAGGGGACAGACAGGGAAAGATATAAAGTTTGTGACGTTTCCATCCATTTGTGATAACATTTCAGGAAAGAGGGGACAGACAGGGGAAGATAAAAAGTTTGTGATGTTTCCATCCATTTGTGATAGCATTTCAGGACAGAGGGGTCAGACAGGGGGCGCTGACAAGTTTGTGATGTTTCCATCCATTTGTGATAGCATATCAGGACAGAGGGGACAGACAGGGGAAGATAAAAAGTTTGTGACGTTTCCATCCATTTGTGATAGCATTTCAGGAAAGAGGGGACAGACAGGGGAAGATAAAAAGTTTGTGATGTTTCCATCCATTTGTGATAGCATTTCAGGACAGAGGGGTCAGACAGGGGGCGCTGACAAGTTTGTGACGTTTCCATCCATTTGTGATAGCATCTCAGGACAGAGGGGTCAGACAGGGAAAGATAAAAAGTTTGTGACGTTTCCATCCATTTGTGATAGCATTTCAGGAAAGAGGGGACAGACAGGGGAAGATAAAAAGTTTGTGATGTTTCCATCCATTTGTGATAGCATTTCAGGACAGAGGGGTCAGACAGGGGGCGCTGACAAGTTTGTGACGTTTCCATCCATTTGTGATAGCATCTCAGGACAGAGGGGTCAGACAGGGAAAGATAAAAAGTTTGTGACGTTTCCATCCATTTGTGATAGCATTTCAGGAAAGAGGGGACAGACAGGGGAAGATAAAAAGTTTGTGATGTTTCCATCCTTTGTGATAGCATTTCAGGACAGAGGGATCAGACAGGGGGCGCTGACAAGTTTGTGACGTTTCCATCCATTTGTGATACCATTTCAGGACAGAGGGGTCAGACAGGGGGCGCTGACAAGTTTGTGATGTTCCATCCATTTGTGATAGCATTTCAGGACAGAGGGGACAGACAGGGGAAGATAAAAAGTTTGTGACGTTTCCATCCATTTGTGATAGCATTTCAGGAAAGAGGGGACAGACAGGGGAAGATAAAAAGTTTGTGATGTTTCCATCCATTTGTGATAGCATTTCAGGACAGAGGGGTCAGACAGGGGGCGCTGACAAGTTTGTGACGTTTCCATCCATTTGTGATAGCATCTCAGGACAGAGGGGTCAGACAGGGGGCGCTGACAAGTTTCTGACGTTTCCATCCATTTGTGATAGCATCTCAGGACAGAGGGGTCAGACAGGGAAAGATAAAAAGTTTGTGACGTTTCCATCCATTTGTGATAGCATTTCAGGAAAGAGGGGACAGACAGGGGAAGATAAAAAGTTTGTGATGTTTCCATCCATTTGTGATAGCATTTCAGGACAGAGGGGTCAGACAGGGGGCGCTGACAAGTTTGTGACGTTTCCATCCATTTGTGATAGCATCTCAGGACAGAGGGGTCAGACAGGGAAAGATAAAAAGTTTGTGACGTTTCCATCCATTTGTGATAGCATTTCAGGAAAGAATTTGTGATAGTATCTCGGGACAGAGGGGTCAGACATGTATATACACTTGGAATATAGAATGAGGTATACTATGTAACATTCCAAATACAAACACTTATATAGTTATAACTGTACATATATACATTGATATATACATTGTGATGTTAACCCCCCTATTGTAAGGGTCACAAAATAAATTGTTTTCTGACCAGTACCTTAAATCGTGCCACAAATGCCACATTGCCTCGGTCATTAAAACAATTGAGGAGGCCATTCTTATAATGTTCGTATTTTTTTATTCACAATAATCATTAATGCAAACATTCAAGACAATACAAAGCACATTACTACAACTTCTTACATACTCAACAAAAACAACAAAACATATATATAACTATAGCAAAAAACATATATTTCCCAATTTTTTATGCATTTTTAAAATTTGATCCTTTTAAAACAAGTTATTTTAGACTTTTTTGTATGATACCTGTTTTTCAAACAATATGTTTTTTAATATTGTTTTTAATATATGGGTTTAATATTGATTGTAATAATAATGCTTCAATGCTAGTTTTAATGTAACCCGAATAGTTAATTAAATAACTAAAGCTCACATACATAGATATTTCATTTTCTGTCCCAATCTCCGCCCCCCCCCCCCCCCCCCCCTCTCTCTCTCTCTCTCTCTCTCTCTCTCTCTCTCTCTCTCTCCTTGCAAATTGAGAGCGATAACACAATATTGATCGTGCAGGCACGGCTAGGTTGGTAGGGGAGCGCCACCGTGTGTTTGCGGAAAAGACTATCAATCGATGAAGTTACCAAATTGGTTGCTAGAGGGCGCCTCAATGTGAACTTGTCGTCTGCGAATCCACCCACCCACCAATCTCTGTTTTGGGCGATAATTAGTGAAGACTTTCACTGACAATACTGAAATGGCCGTGGCTGGCACAGAGCAGGGGAGAGCCTCAAGAATATCTTGATAGACACGTCAAAAGGTAAGTGAGGAAGATCTGCAATATGGGGTTTCCACATATATAAAAAGCTCAATATTCTAAATGTAGACCCGAAAACAGATGCTAGATGTGGGTCACTGACCGTGTGATCAGTGATCTCTGTCTTGACGATGACCTGATACTGATACTTAGGGTTACTGCCACACTGGTCACCAGTGTTTGGTTACCTCTGACGAAACACCACGAAACACTCATTAAAGTTCGAATTTGAAGCTAAAAGCTGGCATCAATGGATAAATTATCTAGATTATCATCTTTTGAATACATAACGATTCAGTAATTATTAATAGTATTGTGCCAAAACTTTGTGTAAAAAAGAAGAAAACAAAAGAGTGTTTTGTAATTGTATTGTTGAACTGACTGCAACACCAAAACACTCGTATATCCTTATTTCATAAAATTATGGCATAGATTTATTCAGAAGATGATTATTTATAGATTAGTGTTACATTTTTAGCTCAGCTGACTATAAGTCATCTGAGCTATAGTCGTGGTCCATTGTCCGTCGTCCATCCGTAGATGTGGCACGTTTTGAAACCGTAAGACCTTGGAATAAAAAATTTGGCATAATGTTAAATGTCCCCAAGATCTCCTACCAAGCCATAAACTGGGTCTTTGCGACTTGTTCCTTTGAGAAATTAAGGAAAAACCTCAATTTTTAATTAAAAACCTATTTTCACACTTCAGGACTGCCTTATGTCCAAACCACTCATCTGTTTTTCCTCATAGTTATCATAAATATTCCTCTATATAGTTCCTATGGACATGCCAGAAATTAGGTCTGTATTTATAATTTTAAAAAGTTATGGGTCCAAACATATTGCACTTTGTGAAAAATCATAAAAAATATTTGGTTACTTAACACAAAAAATTGTTAAAGCTAGGGACTTTTTTTTCAGTAATATAGCTTAAACTAATCAAAATTTAATTTTATACCCAAAATTAGATCAAAAATCTTTAAATTTTTTTAAAATATTAGCAAAAATATAAAATTGGTACCTTAAATTTTGCCCAAATTTGACCATGGCACTTTTTTTTTCGTAAGTATATTTAATTTATTTTTCACAGCCTGGATACATGTAGATTTATTCTGTTGAATTCTGAAATTTGAAATTTAAAGCTTAAAATTTATTCTAATTATTGAAGTTTTTCAGATGCTCTAATGTATTTGCATTTTGTATATCCGAGACCCCACTCTTGCTCACTACAGCCTTGCCTAGGTAACCTTATTAGTGATGCAGCATTGGCAGAACACCCCTGCTGTAATAAACATATATTTATTCTCATGGGCCCTACCCTAACTCCCCTCCCCCCCCCCCCCCCCCATCACCACCATCACCAATTATATTGCAATACATAATTTGTTATTGTCAACTGTAAAATTTCTTTAAATGTAATGCTGTTTTTGATCCAATGTGCACAACTTTTCTTGAAATATTAATTCAAGAAGTAATCCAAGAGATGCCACAATGTTCTGATGTAGCATTTTTAAGAAAAATTTCCTTTTATATAATTAAACAAAATATTATTTAACCCATCAGTAGGCATAATTTGATAATATATGAAACATATCATGGATAAATAAAGATGCAATTTAAAATTGTGAATTCTTGAGTGTAATTTTCATATATTTATTGCTTTGAAAATTAAAAAAAATATATTTTATAAAAAAAAATATATATGTGTGCATAATGTGATGTTACCTGACTAAAATAAGTATAAATAATGATGCAATTTAGATTTGTGAATCAATTTAAATATTCATATATATATATATGATATACTGTTAATATATAGTAAAATTTATAAACTTAAAAAAAATGACTTAACAAAAGAAAAAATAGGATCTTATGCAAATATTTGTTCATTATTTTCCTGTCTCAGTAGAATGGAAATTAAAGTTATTTGCTTTGTTTTCCATCTCTCTGCCTGTTTTTAAATATTTAAAAATAATTTCATTTAAATTAAATTTTATCCTTTACATATATACAAAGGTGCTGTAACTCCCACCAGTCCCTGTAAGCACCATTGAATTTAATTCCATATTCAGTAAATATATCCAAAAGTGTTTTGTTTCAGATTTGAAGTTAAGTTGGTGTTTCGTGTGTTCCATCACAGGTACACAGGTACGTTTGTTTGGGGTGTTTTGGGGGGACTTGTGATCACAGACCATGATTTACTACATTTAGCTGTAAATACCTCGATATCTGTTTTAAACGGCATTGATCCATTATCCAGAACACTTGACCTCAACCCATGGTACAACAAGTTCCACAACATGTTCTGCAAAAATTGATAAAAAAACTGTATGCATATGACTTATCTACCAGGATTCCACCATTTGGCATTATTAAGCCCTAGCTCCCATGCTCTTGCCTTATGCTACACAGGGCGAGAGACCTTTGATAAAACTGTAGACATTCAACTTGACAATAAAATTCTAACATTTCAGCTAAAAGTGTCATATTTATCATGAAACAAAGATATTTTGGAGCAAATTTACAAGCAGTATCTATATTTCGGACATTTGGATAAGATAATATTCCCACTTATTATCAGGGTTTGGCCGCATTTTCTCACCTGGAATAATCCGGTGGAATATTCCAAAATTGTCTGGCATAGAAAAATCTCAAAAAATGGCATATTCTGAAATTTTCTGGCAAAATCTATAAAATTGTGAAAGTTGGTCGCCCCCCCCCCCCCCAAAAAAAAAACAAAAACAGGTGAGTTACTGAGTTTTAATTTACAACAAACACATAAAGCACATATTGTGTCATGCGTAGAAAAAATACTGCATTTATTAAATGTATATTGAATGTTATGTATTGAATATTGAATTTGGTAACACACAAAACAACACCAAGTGATCAAGTAATCACCTGCAAAAAAATAAAACATCAGTTGCTTATATTCTTTACTGATGCTACCCATTTTGAAATCCAGAATATCTCTAATAAATTAGGAGCTTTACCAATCTCTCTCATGACTGCCTCTAAGGAATCTGAAACAGTTAACCATCTTGGCTGCCTTCTGGATTCCTAAGCTGTTCTGTAGCTTTTATTGCAGATATCCTGGCTATCTGACACAAGGCAGGACAAACTTTTCCTTTTTTTCTCAAAACACATCCACCATACAGTGGGCTCAATGCTAATTTAAAAGGTGTCTGTTGTCAGGTTGGTAGGCAGTCCCAAAGTTCCTTTGACATCAAACTTTGAAATGATCAGTGGGCTATGCTGCCCATGGTTTGTGAGAGAAGTGTTCAAATCAAAGGCCCTTTTGTCTCGAACTATGAAGGGCCAGGGCAATTCGGACTATGAAACTGAAATGCTAAGTAAGTATTTTGACCTTTATAAACAAACTTGGAAAAAAATCAAAGATTTTGCCAGATAAAACCAGAAAATTCCAAATTATGCAAGGAAATTCCAGAAAAAGCAACTGCCATTGCAAATTCTAGAAAATCCTGGCATTTTCTTAACTCTGCTTATTGTCTTCTTTTATGTTTCCTACCATGGCGTTATCTGTCAATGAAATGTAATATTATTATATAAAAGTGTTAGTACACATAGCACATTATAAACCATTAAACATGACATGAAAGAGCATTAAAAACCATATAAACAAATGAACTTAATATCACCAATTCCCATTTTATAAGTTGTTGTGGTTCCGTGTGAGTAAACACAGTCTGGCACATGTGTTTGTTTACCATAAAAGACTGCATTACTAGACCCTTAGAGACTATTCCTGAGAATTTAAAAAAAATATATATAAATAGAACATGTGCTCCAGGCTATTTAAAATATGATTTAATTTTTATTTGATTATTTAACATGTTAGAGAAAATCAGAGCAAAATATTTAAGCCTGCAAACCCCAATATGACTCAGTACTAAATTCAGTTTTTGATTTTAACATCCCTAGTGTGTGTAGGTAACTTGAAAATGTATGGTTCAGACTGCGACTTCCCCTTCCAGTCTCTGGTATAGTCCCAATGCTGTTAATTGATTTTAACTATTCACTTGTGCTGAAATACCACCCCCAGTAATATATACAGTTCAAATTCTTCTTCGTCAGCATGACTCGCTGAGAAGCTAAACTGTAGGATCAATTACAGGGAATCCTGTGTAATAAGATCACCAATGAGACTAGCAATATGTGGTCTTTAATTCACAGATTGTCTTATTAGACAGACCTGTCAGTTCAAAGGGAATACTTTCAGTGCACTCAGTTGGGGGGGGGGGGGGGCTCTTGATAGACAAGTGGTCTTATTAGGAAGGTGTTTTTTTAGCACAACTGACTGTAAGTCAACTGAGGTATAGGAATGGCGCTTTGTCTGTTGTCTGTCCGGGCGTCAGCAGGACACAAATCGTAACTGCTGGGCCTAGAAACTTTTAAGTGAATATCCAAGGAGGTCAATAAAAAATTTCCTGGGAAACCTGAAATTAGGTCATTGGGACCTATATTCTCCAAGCTATGGGACTTAAAAGTACCCCCAAGAATAAAAAAAATTTGATAAAAAACCTCCAATATCTTGGTAATTAATGCATGGATTGTCATATAATCTTGCCTAAATATTGACCATGACTAGTTTTGTCAGTTCCTGAAAAAGTGGTGGTGCCACCAGTATTTTGTTTTACCCATGTCCGTCATTCCGTCATTCCAAAATCAAACAGTTGTACGGACTTTTTTTCGCAATGCCTGCAGATATTGGCCTGATTTTTGGTGTGTGGGCAGATAATGACCAGTTACAGATCGAGTTCCTGTTTCGTCCCGGTTGACCTACTTTTGACCGTTTTACGGCTCCTAAACTTAGAAAATTTCATGAAAAATAGAAATTTTCATGACAAATACACATGTACGGACTTTTTTTTGCAATGCCTGCAGATATTGGCCTAATTTTTGGTGTATGGGCAGATAATGACCAGTTACAGATCAAGTTTGCGTTTCGTCCCGGTTGACCTACTTTTGACCGTTTTACGGCTCCTAAACTTAGAAAATTTCATGAAAAATAGAAATTTTCATGACAAATACACATGTACGGACTTTTTTTTGCAATGCCTGCAGATATTGGCCTGATTTTTGGTGTGTGGGCAGATAATGACCAGTTACAGATCAAGTTCGCGTTTTGTCCCGGTTGACCTACTTTTGACCGTTTTACGGCCCCTAAACTTAGAAAAATCCATGAAAAATAGAAATTTTCATGACAAATACACATGTTCAGCCGTTTTTAGCCCTCAGTTCATAGGCTGATGGGCTATTGTCGTCACCCAAGCTGTCCGTCTGTCCGGTGTCTGTCCGTCCGTCCGTTCCGCGTCTGTTAACTTTTACCTTGTGAGCGGGATATCTCTAAAAGGATTCACTGTTGGAATTTTATTTCATCAGTGAAGATGTATATCGATAAAATCTTGGTCAAGTTCGAAGATGGGTGACCTTGACCCATTTTTAGCTCAGCTGACTATAAGTCATCTGAGCTATAGTCGTGGTCCATTGTCCGTCGTCCGTCCGTCTGTCCGTCCGTCCGTCCGTCCGTCCGTAGATGTGGCACGTTTTGAAACCGTAAGACCTAGGAATCCAAAATTCGGCATAATGTTAGATGTCCCCAAGATCTCCTACCAAGCCAAAAACTGGGTGTTTGCAACTTTGTTCCTTTGAGAAATTAAGGAAAAACCTCAATTTTTTATTAAAAACCTATTTTCACACTTCAGGACTATCTAATATCAAAACCACTCATCTGTTTTACCTCATATTTACCATAAATATTCCTCTATATAGTTCCTATGTACATGCCAGAAATTATGTCTGTATTATTTAATTTAAAAAAGTTATGGGCCCAAACATAATGCATTTTGTAAAAAATCAGAAAAGATATTTGATCACTTAACACAAAAAATGTTAATGCTATGGACCTTTTTTCCAGTAATATAACTTTAATTAATCAAAATTAAATTGTATACCCAAAATTAGATGAAAATCTTTTAAATTTTTTAAAATATTAATAAAAATAAAAAAATTGGTACCTTAAATTTTGCCCAACTTTGACCATGGCACGTTTTTTTCCTGTAAGTACTGTGGATTTAATTTTCACAGCATGTTTTTGTTAGCATTTCAACTGTAAACACCAAAAATTTGAAACCAGTTGATCAAAAACTGTAGATTTTAATCAAGTTTTCAAGCACCATGTAACATATTGTTTACATCAAGCTAGTGTTATGCAGTTTGCAAGAGCTCAGCTCCCCAGCTTCAGCTCTAAGTTCCTTAAATTCGGCATACAGTTAGATGTCTCCAAAATGCCCTACCATGCCAAGAATTTGGTCACTAGGACATTCGAGATATTAATGAAAAACTTCATTTTTCCATTTAAAACCCATTGTTACACTTCAAGACTGCCTAATATCAAAACCACTGATCTGACTTTAATCATAAATAATATACATATTTTTCATTCTCTATGCACATGCCAGAATGATGTCAGTATTGTGTAATTGTTTTAAGTTATGGGCCCAAACATAATGCACTTTGTAAAAAATCAAGAAATATATTTACTCCCTTAACAAGAGCATTGCTGAAGCTAGAGATTTTTTTGTCAGGGATGTAACATTATTTAATCAAGATTCAATTGAATACCCAAAATTAGTTCTGAATTTTTCAAATTTTATTTAGTTTAAATATAAAATTAGTACCTTAAATTTTGCCCAACTGTGACCATGGCACGTTTGTTTCCCGTGAGCACTGTTGATATAATTTTCATATCATGCACACATAAGCATTTCAGCTTTTTAGTTTAGAAAGCTGAAAGAAATTGGCCAAAAATTGTAGCTTTTATTAATGTTTTTTATGAGACCCTGTCAGACTTTGGCTCTCTCCAGCCCCTCTTGAGTCACCTGTATGTTGACCTTGTTGACCTTTCATCAAATTATGCACGCTTGAGGCGAGGCATACATGGAATCCAGGCAGCTTATGGCAAGCCACAGTTGATCCAGGTGTCCAACCCAACTCATCTAGTAGTTTTAACCAAGAACATAACAAAAAACAATAAATTAATAAACTTTTATTGGTTTTTAATAACAAATTAAAGAAAAATAGAAAAGGAATTTGTTAGTTTATAATAACAGGAAATTAACTTGCAGTTACTGATGATATAAGAATCTTGTATCGATGGGTAGAATGTCATATATTCCAAATAACACCATGCAGTCACCTATGGCATTTTTCAGTTCAATTTTAATGATAAAGAAGTGAATCATATTATTCATTACTAATCATTAGGGATCATATGAAGGAAATTAGACAAAGATGCAGTTCATAATATTAATCTAGATTCCTGCTGTGTCTAGTGTGTACATTGATGTGAAATTAGTCCAAAATGAATTTTTTACAGTGTATTTTTTAATATAAATAAAAGCCATAAAACCAGGTACTTATGATCATTATTTAAATGTGTGAATTTTGTATATTATGGATTCTCAACATCATTGTTTGGTGAAAACTGAATAAATTCCAGACATGGTGCAAATACTTTGTAATTGTATTTAAATATGAATATGATTTTGTACTCCATTATAAAATTTCTTGCATAAAGAATGGGAATTCAGGTAAAAATGAAAATATATGAATACTCGTGCAAATACTTTCAAAATGTATTCATGAATGCATTCATGAATATATTCTTTAATAGTATTTTAATAATCATATCAGTTATATTTCATTTTAAAAAATCATATGATTCTCTTATTATTTTTAATAAAAATTATATTTGGGACAATATTTGTATTTTTTTTAATAAATAGTTAAACTCTTATATTATATGTTCTGCTTATAAGTTATATGGCCAAGTCAAAATCTGTGTGACAATAGTACTCCATTTGTTAATAAAATAAATGAAATCAATCCTCTTCCCTGTCTCCAAAGGTACTATCAAAATCATACATAAGCTAAACAACAACAACTCATAATACAGCTTATATTTATTACCACACAAAACCAGCATGTGCCTCATTTCAAAATAATATTTTTTTATCATATATAACAGCTGAGCGTCGTGACCCATAGGTCCCTTGTTCTACATTTTAGAGCTGATTATAGAAAAACACTCAGAAGTTTATATCCAGGAACCATTGTGTGGATTTTCACAAAACTTACTATGATCATTGGGACTGATGGTCTGTATGTGCTGCACAATTTTGGTGGCGCCACCTGCAATTTCTGAATATTTAATGAAATTTTATCAGATTTTTTCAATTTTGGCCTTTTGTGCAGGATATCTCCAAAGGTATTCAACACAGGAACTTCATTTCTTCAGTGCTATTGCATTATATTTACAAAATCTTGGTCAAGTTCAAAGATGGGTGATCTTGACCTACTTTTCAAGGTCACAGAGCTTAGTATAGAAAAAAACTTTGGAGCTTATTTCTCAGGAAGCATTTGGTGGATTGTTATGAAACATGGGATATACCTCTCCAATTTAAATTTATAAATGATTATCAACTTTTGCTAATATTCTAGTTTCGCAATACAATGCTTACAGATACTGACCTAATGTTTGGTCTGTGGGCGCATAATGACCACTTACAGATCGAGTTCGCGTTTCGTCCCAGTTAACCTATTTTTCACCATATGACAGATCCTGAACATAGAAAATTTCATGAAAGACAGAAATTGTCATGAATAATGCACATATATGGACTTTTTTTCACAATACCTGCAGATACTGGCCTGATTTTTGGTGTGTTGCTTGATAATGACCCTTTACAGATTGAGTTTGCATTTTGTCCTTGTTGACCTACTTTTGACCATACAACACTTCCTGAACTTAAAAAATTTTACAAAATTTAACAAATGTTTCTAATTTGCCCCAGGCGGGGGCATTTGTGTCGTTCCGACACTTCTAGTTTTAACAAATATTTTTCTTTTTTTTTTACTATAAAATGACAACAATCATGTCAGTTTCTCTGCTGTGATTACATCTAGTGTCCCAAAACTGGGCGTGTTTATTGATTACAAGTGGATGCCCTAAAGTAATCACCCTGTCTGTCTGTTTGTCTAGCTGTCTGTCCATCCATCCAAACACACAAATTTGTCTCCAGATGATTACTCCTGGTTGGATTGAAATTAGTTCAAACTTGACTTAAATATATGGCCCACAACTAAAGCAAGAATTATATGGTTTTTGGGTCATGAGGTCAAAGGTCAAGGTCACAGGACTCACTAAATTAAAAAGATTATTGCTGTATTTTAAGCTTAGCTTTTCATCCCAAACTTTCCATCTTGCACATTTAGCTGACTTGCCAGTATGGGGAGAGCATAAATGAATTTCAGGTCACAAGGTCAAGGTCACAGGGGCCATCCATTCACAAATTAGTTTCCAGATGATAACTCCAGTTTAGTTTGACATATTGGTTTCAAACTTAACTTATATATGGCTCACCACTAAAGTAAGAACCCAGTCGATTTTGGGTTTCAGAGGTCAAGGTCACAGGACCCATTTCTTTAAAAGGAATGTATATGCATTTCTAGCTAAACCTTTCATCACAACCCTTCTATCTTCAAGATATTTCTAAACTGCTAATAGGAGAAGCTTCCATTCAATTTTTAGGTCACAGGGTGAAAGGTTAAGGTGACAAGACCCATCCTTTCACAAATTAGATTATGAATGATAATTCTGCTTTGGATAGACAGACTGGCTTCAAACTTGATTTATTAATGACCCACCACTTAAGTAAATTCATTTTGATTTTCAGGGTCCAGAGATCAAATTTGAAGTTTACAGGAGCCACATTTTTTAAAAAAGTTTGTGGATGCACTGTAAATCAAACTTCATCCCAAACTTTCCATCTTTCACACATGGCTTACATGCCCAAAGTGAGGAAATCTGTTGATTTTGAGGTTACCTGGTCAGAGGTCAAGTTCACTTTTTAAAAGATTGTTACAATAATCTAAATGTTGCAAGTTTAAGGATAATAAGTTCTAAGATTTTTTGGTCACAAGGTCATTGGTTAAGGTCACAGGACTCATTCTGAAAATTTCTTTAAAAATATCCTTATAGACAAATTCAGCTGTCAATACCCATTGGTCCCTAGTTGGATAAGTTTCACTGTATCATAAAGCATTAAAAATAGGTTTAACTTTTTATGTCCATGTGGCTGGACAAGGCAGTTATTTGTAATTTTAAATATATTAAATGTAAGAATTTTTTCGGAAATCTAATATGATCTAGATGGGTCCTGTTGCAAAGAAAGGGTATATTGCCACGTAGTGTGTCTCGGTTGTAAACTCCCCAGACCCTTAAGGTAACGATATGTCTAGTAGTCGATACTGATGCAATTATTTGTGTTTGTGGTGATGGGTCAAGGTGAAGGTCAGCAATGGAGAGTGGTGTGATGTTGTGCAACAGACCTGTGATGTGATGGTGCCAGGAAATCTATTGTGTGCAAGTGGAAGGGCCAAATTGGTGTGCATTCTGTAATATAGGGCATCTGACTGATGCTGATAGCAAAACTGGTCCACTGTCATGACCTTTTTCAGCGGGTTTCTGGGACAAACAGCCAGAATTTTAGTAGTATATAGATAGATGTTACAAGGGTTAATAGACAGGTGGACTTATTAGACAGGTGATCTTTCAGACAGGTTTCACTTTAAATCACTAAATGGTTCATGCACTGTTAAGATCTCCAGCAGGTGTCAAGAGGCATTGTGTTTAACCATTGGTTATTTGGTTTGACTGTACAACATTACAAGATCAAGTGAGACCGTAATACAACAAATGAACACTTATTGTACTAGTATAAAATATAGGTTCAATGCCCTAAAAACCGACTTTAGAAGGAAATATTTATCATGTAAATTTATCTTACAAGGCAAGGGTTACATAAAAACTTAACTTATTAAAAACAATTAACCAATGCTGTGTCATGGTGGTGAACACTATTTATGTAGTATCATTGACAGCCAAACAGCAGAAGTTAGGTATTGCATGATAAATAAGCCTTTATTCTGGATAAAATCAATGGTTGAACCCAAAATTTGTCACGTTTGTATTTACATTTACCGACCTTGATGGACCCGGAAAGAACATAATGTTAGTTTAGTGAATCTGCAGAGGGCACGTTTGTGCCGAGTAGGGTATTGAAGGGCGAAGTACCAATGACATGATTTGATTTATGTTTTAAAATTAGAAAATTTAAAATATTAAGATTTAAGATATGAAAAATTATATAAATGATAACTTCAGATCTTTTTGTTGATTTGGGTTTGTTTATCTCTCATATTGTCTGCTGTCAGGTTTTTGTTTCCATGTGATAACTTTCCTAAATATTATCCAATTTCATTCGAATTTTGGTCGGTGATTGCTCTCATGTTTACCTTGGTTGGAATTGGTTTCAGAGTGTCTGGCTTATGTCTTTCTGCCAATCTCTCTGCCCGTCTCACACTGTCAATTTTTTGTTTCCATGGGATAACTTTTCGTAAAGGGGCCCAATCACCTATCTGACCTTTATGAGCTAAAGCTATTCCCCCGGAGCTTTTATAAAAATAGGCCAGAAAACGTGGATATCACCCCACGCAGGCTGCTTGTTTTGTTTATATCAACAAGTTTATAATATGTGGGGGCCCACAAAAATAATCAATACAAATTTAACAAGGGCATCTGGCAGCAAGTCAGATAAGCCAGAGCTTGGCAAATGGCGTTTTGCAACAAGTGACCTCTCTACCTTCGCATATATGCAACCTACCACCGTAGGTTACATGTTTTTCCCATTTTTCAACAATGCTGTGTTAATAAACATGTTGTTGATAAACAAGTTCATAATCCTTCACACAGGCCTTATAAGGACTTTTCACAACCAAAATTACCTTTAGATCATTAATCTATACACAGAGGAAGCCAGAAAACACATAAATTCTTTTTCAAAAGTAGTTGAATGGGCACCTTTAATATTATCTGATTTCCTTCAGATTATGGTCAGTGATTGCTCTCATGGTTACCTTGGTTGGAATTGGTTTTGGAGTGTCTGGCTTCTGTCTGTCTGTCAGTCTTTCTGTCTGTTAGTCAGTTTTTCCTTTCTGTGCAAAAACTTTCCTTAATATTATCTTATTTCATTCAAATTTTGGTATGTGATTTCTCTCATGCTTACCTTGGTTGGGATTGGTTTTGGAGTGTCTGGCTTCTGTCTGTCTGTCACTCTGTCCGTCCCTTTGTCAGTTTTTTTCTTTCTGTGCGATAACTTTCCTAAATATTATCTTATTGTATCCGCCAAAACGAAGTTTTGCGGATACAATGTTTTTGACCAAGTTCCGCTGCCGCCACGGTGTTTGTTTCCGGAGAACTGCTCTGAGACTACTGGACGGATTTTTCTGAAACTTACACCAATTATCGGGTCACATGTGAACTGGTGCCTAACCAATTGACCTATCCACCAGAGCCCAAATGCTCCGCCCTTTTAACCTAGTTATTACAATGAGCCCCTAAACGTTCTTACACAGAAGGTCTTCCATGCCCATGGTAGCGAGAGTTGCCTTACAATATAATAATGACGTCACAAAGGTCGATGTCGCATGACGTCGTATTGACTGACATCATCAACTGGTATCGCTGTCGTCATATCGCAGTCACTGTGAACTGTTTTGCAATATTTTGAAATATCTGTCTCATACGAATTACACGCCATGTAAGACATTACTATTTACTCGGTAGTCAGAGGAATGGCTCCTGCAGCCTATAGCCTTAATTTTTTTTATACTGTCTCCTTTGTATAAAGAAAATATCCAGGAAAACATGCCAACCTGGGTACTGCCTACTGGTACCTACTACATGTGTTCTGTTTGACAGAGCTCTCTCAAATTATGCAAAATTTTGTTTGTGTCAGATGATTGACGCTTTACAATGTTTTAGGTCACCTGATTGGTTGTTCGTTAGTCCAATCCTTATGATTATTCATTGAATGAATATGCGATTAAGGTCACATAGAGTTCATGGATAGGTCAATTGGCCTTGACGGCTGACCTTTCCTCTTAGCCCAGTGTCTGTTTGTGCGTCTGTTTCCACACATAAACCCACATATATATCAGGAATCGTTTGACCGATCAGGAAAATTTTTTTGTTAAAATGTAACCCTTGGATAGCTTTATAACATACACAAAAAATGGTGGCGCCACCTGCAACCATGTTTGCACAGTGTCCATCTGCTCATCTGCCTTGGGTTACAATCACTCATATCTCTGCAGTGGTTTGACTAATTCACCTGAAATTTGGCATGCCTATACATCGTAGATAGCTTTCTTGATTTTATGACAGGTGGCACCACCTACATTTACGCTTATGCTGCAGACATCCAAGCTCATATCTCGGGAACCGTTTGACCAATCAGGAAAAAAAATTTACACAAATGTAGCCCCTGGATAGCTTTATAACATACAAAAAAATGGTGGCGCCACCTGCAGCCATTTTTGCACACGGTCCATCTGTTTGTCTGCTGTGGGATAAAATCACTCATACCTCTGCAGTGGTTTGACTTTTCCACCTAAAATTTTGCATATGTATACATCTTTGATAGTTTCTCGTTCAAATAACAGGTGGCACCACCTACAATCAAGTTTACATGGCAGACATCCATTCTAATATGTAACACATGGAACTATATTTCCCCTTGCCACTCAATCCATGCCTCACTTCACTGGTCCTACTCTGATTTTGGCGGATACATGTAGTCGCTTGTCGCTTGTCGCTTGTCGACTACCCGTATTCTAGTCGAAACCAGTTGATCAAAAACTGTAGATTTTATTCAAGTTTTCAAGCACCATGTAACATATTGTTTACATCAGGCTAGTGTTATGCAGTTTGCAAGAGCTCAGCTCCCCAGCTTAAGCTCTCAGTTCGTAAAATTTGGCATACAATTAGATGTCTCCAAAATCCCCTATCATGCCAAGAATTTGGTCACTAGGACTTAATACTTTGAGATATTACTGAAAAACTTCATTTTTCAATTAAAAACCCATTGTTACACTTTTCTATACATTCTCTGTGCACATGCCAGAAATGATGTCAGTATTGCGTACCGTAAATCGAAAATCCTGACTTTTTTTCTGAACTCGGGATGCGGCCATAAATAGATGGTTTATCAGAAATTAACTGTGAGAAGAACTCTCTCCCGGACGTGGCGCTCCTTTGGGCGATAATAGAAGATCAAGCACACCAGAGAGGAAATACTCTTTTTAGTCACAGAATTATTGTATAAAATTGTATAGTCTAAATGTTCATATAAAATATAATAATTATTTGCAATCAACTGAACAATAACAATAAACATTGAACAAAAACAACACTTATTACGAGATTAAAATGAATGAGATTATTCATCGTGAGGACTGGTGGTGACGTCTGCTGGAAAAAATCGGTATTACTGGTCGTAACTTTGACGGAGCCGGATCGCCTCGGAATCTATGTTGTTTATAAAAAGAATTAAGAAAATCAAAATATGTAATTCAGAACACAATTAAATCTTTATAAAAATTCAAATTTAGCAGGTTACTTACTGACATTTTTCATCATGATTTATACATGTACCTCGATATTGAATAGCCAATGTCACGTTTCTGGAAAACCTTCATCCTTGAATGCGTATGGTCCGGTCATTTACTTCTGTTTAATCCTTCGGGTTTTTTTTTTATACAATCACGGATATATTGTATGAATGGAAATACTGTTAGAGGGGAAACCCGCTTGTAGATATAAATGGTAGAACATGTCACCACGGCCGATGGAATTTGGTGAATATACAGATTTTACATGCCGTGCCGTATTCTTGTTTGCTACCGATTTTCCAATATATTTTGGATAGAAATATCCTGCTGATCCATTTAAAGTCACTGTATATTTTAATTCTAAAAGTAATATTTTGAAAACTTAATCTATGATGAAAATTCCATTTCTTGAATTACTCGGAAGATTCGAATCATTTTCATACCGGTTACTTCGGTATTATCATTGTCACATCCTACGTTGACATCGCTCCATGTCACAATACGCTGGTGCGTTTGAAAACATCGCTGATCAACTTAACTAAATATCAAAATAACTGAAGTTACCTTGTTGAGATACGCACGTATAGCAAACATGCGCGTGAAAACGAGCGATTTTAAAGTGAAATTAAAATTGCCGGTCGCGGTAAGCAAGTTTTTTTCCTCAAGAAAGTTTCCGTTTGGGAAGCCATCTTGTCAAGGTAGCGTTCGCGCAAGGCACACTGGGACGGAATAGGTGGCTGTTCTGTTTACCACCCACAGCGCACAGCCGTTCAAAATATTCTTAGCAGAACATTAGGGCGTTTCAGCACATGGCGGTACTCAAACTTGATTTTAAAACGATCGTCAGCCATTGTGCGACTCTTTACGATGTCAGGTTTTTATTCATTTTACTTTCTAAACAAATAATCGTTGCTAAATAATGCTGCAAATGAGTTTAACGTCAATGTTGCTTGACCATGCCAAACGAAGTTGGCCGCTGCGTTGCAGCAAGGGCGTTTTAAACGTATTATTTGGTGACAATTACCAAGATTTTTATAATAAGTTATATATCGCACCAAAGATATACATGTCAAGGTTCTACATTTAAATTTTTATATGTATACCACAAGCCGTGATTAAGTACGTGCAGGTTGAAAACGTGACAGTTTCAGCAGTCTTAGCCATCATGTCGCCCCCTGAACGCTACTGCGTGATAGTGCGTAATAGTGGATAGTATTCAGGCTTTTAGCTTCAATAAATGTACATATAAACCTCCGTTCAGTGTTCATACTATGGTCTTTGACAATTGCACGTACATGCAAAGAAGCATTTTGATGCATACAAGAATCGTTTTGTGTAACCACCATTCAAACGAAACGATCATACGGGAATCTTTCTTTTTCTGATAAATGCCTGCTCATCCATGTGCAAAAGTCTTAAGTAACATACGTATATTTTGTCCCTATCTCGAGCGTTATATAATAATATATAATAGTAATATATTTAATATACGTAATCTGGCAACAAATTTAACCTCTGTAATTAAAACTTTTTATTCTAGTTTATTAAAGCAGCTATGTCGTGATTTATTTTGCTACGTGCAGCTGATTATCTTACCTTCAAGCCAGAGACGGAGTCGGGGTGTGGCCTTTAAGGGGGGTTTTGGGTATTTGGACCTTACTGGGAGCTCCTTTAAGAGACCTTGCAAACTCAGGGTGCGGCTATAAATAGACGTGCGGCCATAAAAACAAGATTTACGGTAATTGTTTTAAGTTATGGGCCCAAACATAATGCACTTTGTAAAAAATCAAGAAATATATTTACTCCCTTAACAAGGGGCTTGCTGAAGCTAGAGATTTTTTTGTCAGGGATGTAACATTATCTAATCAAGATTCAATTGAATACCGAAAATAGTTCTGAATTTTTCAAATTTTATAAGTTATTAGTATAAATATAAAATTAGTACCTTAAATTTTGCCCAACTTTGACCATTTCACTTTTGTTTCATGTGAGCTCTGTTTATATAATTTTCACATCATGCACACATAAGGATTTCAGCTTTTTAGTTTAGAAAGCTGAAAGAAATTGGCCAAAAATTGTAGCTTTTATTAATGTTTTTATGAGACCATGTCAGACCTTGGCTCTCTCCAGCCACTCTTGAGTCACATGTATGTTGACCTTGTTGAACTTTCAGCAAATTATGCACGCTTGAGGCGAGGCATATACTGGGGCAGCCAGGCAGCTTATGGCCAGCCACAGTTGATCCAGGTGTCCAACCCAACTCATCTAGTAGTTTTCACCAACAACATAACAATAAACAATAAATTAATCAATTTTTATTGGTTTTTTAATAACAAATTAAAGAAAAATAGAAAAGGATTTGTGAGTTTATAATAATAGGGAATTAAATTGCAGTTACTGATGATATCAGAATCTTGTATTGATGGATAGAATGTCACATATTCCAAATAACACCATGCAGTCACCCATGGCATTTTTCAGTTCAATTTTAATAATAAAAAAGTAAATCATATTATTCATTACTAATCATTAGGGATCATATGAAGGAAATTAATGATAGACAAAGATGCAGTTGATAATATTAATCTAGATTCCTACTGTGTCTAGTGTGTACATTGATGTGAAATTAGTCCAAAATGAATATATCACATTTATTTTTTTTAATATAAGCCATAAAACCAGGTACTTATGATCATTATTTAAATGTGTGAATTTTGTACATTCTGGATTCTCAACACTATTGTTTGGTGAAAACTGAATAAATACCAGACATGGTGGGAATACTTTGCAATTGTATTTAAATATGAATATGAATATGTACTCCATTATAAAATTTCTTGCATAAAGAATGGGAATTCAGGTAAAAATGAAAGTATATGAATACCAGTGCAAATACTTTCCAAATGTATTCATGAATGCATTCATGAATATATTCTTTAATATTATTTTAATAATCATTTAAGTTATATTTCATTTTAAAAATCATATGATTCTCTTATTATTTTTAATAAAAATAATATCTGGGACAATATTTGTAATTTTTTTTAATAAATAGTTAAACTCTTATATTATATGTTCTGCTTATAAGTTATATGGCCAAGTCAAAATCTGTGTGACAATAGTACTCCATTTGTTAATAAAATAAATGAAATCAATTCTCTTCTCTGTCTCCAAAGGTACTATCAAAATCATACATAAGCCAAACAAAAACAACTCATAATACAGCTTATACTTATTACCACAAAAACCAGCATGTGCCTCACTTCTGAATCATATTTTTTTATCATATATAACAGCTGAGCGCCGCGACCCATAGGTCTCTTGTTTTAATTTGAAAAATATTTAGATTAGAAAAAATTAAGATCTAATTGAAACATATTCTTGCTTCAGGAGAATGGAACATAAAGTGATCAGCTCTGTCTGTCCATCATCTCTCAATTATCATTAAATATATATATTAATTATGAAATTTATCCCTAAGCACTGTTGAAATAACTTTCATATGCTGTATGTGTATGGATTTTAGCTATTAAAGTCTGAAATTTGAAAGCAACTTATGTTTTCAGATGTGTAATATTGCAGATGAAAAAGTTTATAACATAAAAATATATTATCAGCTTTGTTTGTCTGTCTGTCTGTCCTTTTTTAAATATTATGTAATTGTGAATGAACTATTTAATCCTGTAAGTATTGTTGAATTACGTGGAAATCCTATATGTATATACACTATATTAATACAGAGATGTTGTAACTCCCATCATTCCAGCCCTCCTCCCCCCCCCCCCCCCCCCCCCCCAACCACCACCTTGCATCTGGGGACTGGGGACATCAGTTATATTTCAACTGTATACATTTTATAAAATAAAAAATACATATATTTAATAATATATATTATGTAAAATATATCCAATTGAGCAAATGTGTAAACTACTGAACTGTCAACAATTTATCAAAAAGCCAGCCAATGATCATGGTAATAATATACATCTTATGTTCACAAACTGCTCACATGCTTCAATTTTGACATTAGAGACTGCATGGTTTGGTCACAAAATATTATTTGCAACAATTTCTTACTCATCAGTACAAACCAATCATGTCAACCAGCCATGGCATATATTACCTTTTCCTCTTAGACTTGATCACCATTTGATATTATTTTCGATTTTTACCTTCAAAGTCAACTTCAGCTGAGCACAGTGACCCATATTTATAGCACCATGTCTTGAATGTTTACATCAAGTCATTGGTTAACAGTGTTCTAGGCTGTTACATAACACCTTCACTCCTTGCCTACTGCTTCTGTGAGTGTCTGGGTCAGGCTGGGTCAGGCAGTAATTACTAGAGAGCCTTTCTCCTCTCTTTCCCTTTCTCTTTCTCTTGCAGTCTAGCTCTCTTTCTCTCTCTCTTTCTTGCTCTCTCACCTCTATGCCTCCCTTCCTCCCTCCACCCCATTCTGTTGACAGATACTATAAACCTGATTTATTAGATATATATGTTGATGCAATTAAGAAATGTGAATCAACTGAAATATTCACATATACATGTTGTACTCTAAATGTATAGTTACATTTTCAAACCTGGAAAAAATGATGTTATAAAAAAAGGAATTTGTGTAAAAATTGTTCATAATTTCCTGGCTCAGAAGAATTGGAATTAAAATGATTTGCTTTGTTTCTCTAGCTTTCTGCCTTTTTAAATATTTAATAATTATGAATAAACTTTTTTTCCCTGTAAGCACTGATTAATTAAATTTTATATCCTGTACGTATATGCTAGGGTATTGTAACTCCCACAATCCCCTTCCCCTACCCCACTAAGTCCTTGCTCCTTGGCACTGTGAACAATAGTTCTTATGCTATAGCATAAAATTTAATAATTTGAAGAAAATATATACAGAGAGACAGAGGCGTTGTAACTCCCATCAAAACCCCCCGTCCCCATCAAGTCCTTCCGCCTGTGGAGTGGGGACTTTATAGCAACTGTATACATATCATAAAATAGAAAAAAAGTTTATTAAAAAAATTGGATCTCATTAGACAAATGTGTAAAATGTTGAACTGTCAACAGCCTGTCAGAAAGGTATCCAATGGAAATGCATGGTCAGATCTTAAAATATTATTTGCAACAATTTTTTCAATCATATCAACCAACCATGGCCTAGATTACCTCTTTCTCTCAGACTTTATCTACATTTCATAATATTTTAGATTTTAACCTTCCAGGTGTTTAAGTACTGTTGAATGCTCCATCCCTCTCTCTCTCCATCTCCTTTTCTCTCTACATCCAACCCTCCTTGCTGCCCACACTGTTTCCTTCTCCGAACCCCATCCCAATGTCAGCCTCAGTAAATGAGAACAAGATGAATCAGATATATTCATATTTTTATATATTGTATAACTATTTGTTACCTATGTACATGCCATAAATTATGTCATTATTGTGTAGTATGTAGATGTGGCGGGCATCAATATAATGTACTTTGTCAAGACCTAAGAGATATCATGTCATACAATCACAATTCATAAATCCCCTCTTCAGCATAGTTAATCATAACATTATATCTGTCAAATTGAAATCTTGCGGACTTCCATACACTATAGATCCTTCAACAAATAGCCTTATCATCATTCTACCACTGCTTAGTGTACTGTCATTGCATTCATATTTGCTCAAATATATCCCTATTTTCAACAGCTCCCAAATAAATAAAAATAAACCACAATATTTACTCCATATTAATCCATCAGACAGGTTATTTCATACATCATTTTCTCACATATTACATTATATTCCTTTATAATAGCCTAAAATGTCCATGATATTCATAAGGTTTGTCGACTAAATATAGTATCACAATGGTGATACATTTATAGTCCAATCTTGATCAGCTGAGCGCCGTGACCCATGGATCCCTTGTTTTCTCGATTTTTGAGACCTTTAAAGATGTGGTCATCTGTTAACAGGGCACAAATCGTAACCGTTGGACCTAGAATCTTCTAACTTGACATCATGAAAAATATCCTTGGATATTGATCATGGAGTGTTTCATCAGTTTCTGTAGACTGGTGGCGCCACCTGCATTTTTATGCCCCTGCCACAAAGTGGCCGGGGCATATAGTTTTACCCATGTCCGTCATTCCGTCAGTCCGTCATTCCGTCAGTCCGTCATTCCGAAATCAAACAGTTGTACGGACTTTTTTTCGCAATGCCTGCAGATATTGGCTTGATTTTTCGGTGTGTAGGCAGATAATGACCAGTTACATCTCGAGTTCGCGTTTCGTCCCAGTTGACCTACTTTTGACCGTTTTATGGCTCCTAAACTTAGAAAATTTCATGAAAAATAGAAATTTTCACGACAAATACTCATGTACGGACTTTTTTTCGCAATGCCTGCAGATATTGGCCTGATTTTTAGTGTGTGGGCAGATAATGACCAGTTACAGATTGAGTTTGTGTTTCGTCCCGGTTGACCTACTTTTGACCGTTTTACGGCTCCTAAACTTAGAAAATTTCATGAAAAATAGAAATTTTCAGGACAAATACACATGTACGGACTTTTATTTCGCAATGCTTGCAGATATTGGCCTGATTTTTAGTGTGTGGGCAGATAATGACCAGTCAGGATCGAGTTCGCGTTTCGTCCTGGTTGACCTACTTTTGACCGTTTTACGGCTCCTAAACTTAGAAAAATTCATGAAAAATAGAAATTTTCATGACAAAAACACATGTACAGCTGTTTTTAGCCCTCAGCTCATAGGCTGATGGGCTATTGTCATCACCCAAGCTGTCCGTCTGTCCATCTGTCTGTCCGCTGTCTGTCCGTCCGTCAGTCCGTTCCGCATCTGTTAACTTTTACCTTGTGAGCGGGATATCTCTAAAAGGATTCACCGTTGGAATTTTATTTCTTCAGTTAAGATGTATATTGATGAAATCTCGGTCAAGTTCGAAGATGGGTGACCTTGACCCATTTTTCTACATTTTAGAGCTGATTATAGAAAAACACTCAGAAGTTTATATCTCAGGAACCATTGTGTGGAATTTCACAAAACTTACTATGATCATTGGGACTGATGGTCTGTATGTGCTGCACAATTTTGGTGGCGCCACCTGCAATTTCTGATTTTTTAATGAAATTTTATCGGATTTTTTCAATTTTGGCCTTTTGTGCAGGATATCTCTAAAGGTATTCAACACAGAAACTTCATTTCTTCAGTGCTATTGCATTATATTTACAAAATCTTGGTCAAGTTCAAAGATGGGTGATCTTGACCTACTTTTCAATATCACAGGGCTTAGTATAGAAAAAAACTTAGGAGCTTATTTCTCAGGAAGCATTTGATGAATTGTTATGAAACATGGTATATACCTCTCCAATTTAAATTTATAAATGATTATCAACTTTTGCTAATATTCTAGTTTCGCAATACAATGCTTACAGATACTGGCCTAATGTTTGGTCTGTGGACGCATAATGACCACTTACAGATCGAGTTCGCGTTTCGTCCCAGTTAACCTATTTTTCACCATATGACAGATCCTGAACATAGAAAATTTCATGAAAGACAGAAATTTTCATGAAAAATGCACATATATGGACTTTTTTTCACAATGCCTGCAGATACTGGCCTGATTTTTGGTGTGTTGCTTGATAATGACCCTTTACAGATTGAGTTTGCATTTTGCCCTTTGTCACCCCTAACTTAACGTGAAAACTTTACAACGGATATATCCTATAAAACAATAGGATGGGTTAACGCTCGCCACTTGATTTCATTAATCAAGAAATTAGATCCCGGTCATTACAGGTGACATTTCCAGGTTCTTTTAAGGACGTGTATAAAAATACCAGACAATCATACACCCAGATCAATAGAAACTATGAGACATCAGGTTAAATTCACAAATATAATTCAAGACAATACTTACAAAGACGTAGATGTAAGTGTGTGGGCGTTGATGTGTCAATGCGACAGTCCTTCACATTAAAAATACAGGATATTTACCGAGTCCGTGGTTTGTATAAAACCCAATAAAGTCCAGTTCCTTCAGAGATCTCTGGTTACTGTTTTGTGTAGAATCTAGCGTATGGTTAGCAGCATATAGTCTTTCTGAGTTTAGCGATCTTCAACTGATCTTGCTTGTCAGCGACCCGGGTAGGATTACGTTCACATGAATGCAATAGCGCCCTTTGTTTACGTTGGGCTTAGAGTCCTTGACCTTGCTCGTGTAGCAATGGGTTCACGGCTTACAGCGGTTATGTTTCTAGTTCAAGCTGAACTAGGCCGGCAGGTGACAAAACGCGCTCTCTCTATATCGCCAATACGAAGCTCTTTCGGCAGCACGGCTGAGTTCTTATGAGCTGGGTCCTTGCCTCATGCAGAAGCTTGCTTCTATGCCGTTCCTGGCGTTTCAATGTTCGTGCGTGCGTGCTGCCACCTCAAGCTTCAAGACCCAACTGAAGGCAGCTTCCAGCGTCTCTCCCTGAACTCTGACGTCACAATCGTCGTCACAATACGGCGATCCGGTTCTCTGATTGGCTTATTTCTCAAGTGTCCCATATAAGGATATATGTGACCTAGTTTAACTGTTAGCGTCACCATGGCGACCCACATACCAAATGTAACAATTACACACGATGAGTGACACGTATAAATCAGCTGATAGCCGATGGGATTTCATACAAGAATACACAATATATACATATATATATATACAATTAAGACCTGTCAACGCTTTAGGATGACGCTTCACGTCAATATCAATAGAGAACAGACTTCGTTAAACTATGATACAAAACACCGTACATATTGTCACCGATTTCTGGTGACATCACCCCCTCCTTTTAAGGAAAATACACAGTATTTTCTCGATACATCGTATCGTTCTATCTTACAGGGTCCAGCTAAACATATTTACATGTAGCAATACATAGCAATACATAAGGGTCATGTAACAAGTTGTCATTAGTACATGCCCACGGTCTATGACACAGGGCAAAATCTTGTACATGTTTAGACTTAACTGGCTAAACATTATAGCTCATTACATCCTAACACTCAGGCAGTCTGCTAAGAAAATCAGGTCCATGGTTTAGTTTACCTGACACTGCTTCAATATCAAATCTAAACTCTTGTAGAACCAGTGCCCATCTCATTACTCTCTTATTAGCACATTTTGATTTGCTAATACACTTTAATGGTTTGTGGTCGGTCTGAATGGTGAACGGTCTACAAGCCAGGTACATCTCAAATTTCTGTACAGACCATACAATTGCTAATGACTCTTTCTCGATGGTGGAGTAATTTCTCTCCCTGGGCAATAGTTTACGACTGGCATAAGCTACTGGGTGCAGGATCCCCTCGTGTCTTTGCATCAGGATACAGCCAATACCCACATCAGATGCATCACATTTCAAATAAAATCGTTTACTGAAATCAGGTAGCTTCAGTATGGGAGGGTCTGACAGTTTAGCCTTTAGAGAACAGTACGCGTTCTCGTGTACGGGTTTCCAGTCTAGTTTGTTAGGTTGACCTTTACGCGTTAGATCAGTCAAGGGCACCGCTATTTCCGCATAGTTTGGCACGAATTTTCGATAGTACCTTGTAAGACCTAGGAATGCTCGCAAAGCCTTCTTTGTCTTAGGTCTATCAGTGCTCTGTATTCTCTTGAGCAAAACTGGATTGGTGGCCAAGTTGCCCGTGCCTACAAGGTGTCCCAAAAACTCTAGGCTCTGGTAGCCTATGAAGGTTTTAGCTGGTTTAGCTGCTAAGTTTGCACATTCTAGTCTAACTAGCACTTCTCTAAGAGTTCTTAAGTGCTCGTCCCAAGTCTCTGCGTGTATTAACACGTCATCTACATAACATACTACATTCGGCATGTCGCTGAACATTTTCCGCATCATGCGGGTGAAAACCGCTCCGGCAGTTACCAGGCCGAATGGCATAACCCTAAATTGGTAATGGCCATCGCGTGTAACAAAGGCCGTCTTATCCCTGGATTCCTCAGAAACAGGGATCTGCCAGTAACCTTTCGTCAGGTCAAGCTTTGTAAAATACTGGCTTTATGCGACTTCGACAAAAAGTGTTTCTGGATCCGGCATGGGTTCAGGATCGAACACGACTGATTGGTTCAGCTTTCGGTAGTCTATCACGAATCTAGTCTTACCGTCAGGTTTCCTAAGCAGGATACAGGGGGACGCATAGCTAGAATCTGACTGTTCAATAATGCCTAAGTTTAACATTTCCTGGATTTCTGTTCGCATTGTCTCTCGCAGTTCAAAAGGCACCCTATAGGGCCTAGTTTTTACAGGTACATCAGATGAGAGTTTAATGCTACATTCTACAACGTTGGTAAGCTTGGGTACATCTGTGAATACATCCCCATATTGCCTAAGCAGACTGAGTATTTCACGGCGCTGACACTTGCCTAGGTCAGCATTTACCTGAACATCTCGCTCAGTCTGGCGGCGCGCATACGACGGTAACGACATGTGGGCATCCTCATCAATCCCTTCTGGGTTTAACTCTCCGAACACGGGAGGCTCTGTTTCCCCGTCTACACCGTCAGGATCCTGTATAGAATCAGGTGCGCCCTTGGCTACCGCGGCCAGAATATGCTGGGGCTCGTTTCTAGCATGGTACCGTTTCAGCATATTCACGTGGAAGGATTTAACCTTATCGCCAATCTTAATCCGATAGTCTAAGTCCCCAACCCTGTTTACAATAGTATAGGGGCCTTTCCACTGTACCATTAATTTGTTCTGCTCCGTCGGGAGTAACAACAAAACTTCGTCTCCGGCCTCAAACCTGCGCGTGCATTTACCTCTATCATATAACAGTCTGTGTCTGTTCGCTGATTTGTTCAACGCCTCTCTAGCTAACGCGCATGTGTCGCTTAGTTTGTCTTGTAGGTCCAGGACGTATTGGTACGTGGTTTTAGTCTCAACGCTAGTATCTCGCTTGGTCCACAGATCCCTTAGAATCCGCATCGGTCCTCTAACAATCCTACCATAGAGCAACTCAAAGGGTGAGAACCCTGTGCTCTCATGTGGCGCTTCTCGGTACGCAAAAAGCACGGCGCTGAGGTACCGATCCCAATCTCGCGGTCTTTCCTCGCACATCCGTTTCAACATTAACTTTAACGTTCCATTGAATCTCTCCACCATTCCGTTGCACATAGGATGGTAAGGAGTAGTGGTGAGCTGTCTTACAGACAAAACACGGCTAACTTCTCGCATGAGGTCTGACGTAAATTGTGTTCCCATGTCAGTAAGCACCTCTGACGGCACTCCTAACCGCGCATAAATATCAACTAGCGCATCAGCCACAGAGACTGTATCTATGTTCTTTAAAGCAACAGCCTCTGGATATCTAGTGGCATAATCCATAACGGTCAGAATATACCTGTGACCTCTCTCAGACGCTGGATGGATCGGCCCAACCAGATCCATCGAAATTCTACGCCAGGGCTCATCAATTAATGGCATCTGGCCTAACGTAGCTCCAGGCACCTTGCCTTTCGGTATAGTTTTCTGGCAAATGGGACAGGACTTGCAAAACTCTGCAATGTCATTATACATCCCTTTCCAGAAAAACTGAGTTCTCACGCGGTCGTGCGTTTTGTCTATGCCCTGATGGCCCGCCATAACCGCTTCGTGGCCCATCCTCATTACGTCGTACCGTTACGTCTGAGGTACCACCACTCGAGATCCATCTTGATCTCCCCGTTTATCACTCACAACCCGAACTAAATATCCGTCCTCAATTCTAAATGGACTATCATTTCTAGCCTCTCTAGCTAGCCTCCAATACGGCGCTAAAGACCCATCCTCCTCCTGCGCCTTCAAAAATTCGGCCGGACTCACATCGGCAACTGGGCTTGCAACATTCAAGCTACGCGTCGGTATCTGTTTCTCTCGTGCAGCGCTCCGTGTCTCCACCGCGGACGACACCTCCTTTTGTGACTCTACACCGTCACACACTATGCCTGAGGACCGCTCAGACTTCCACGTCGGGTCCGGATCATACGGATCACGCGCTCCCGCTACGTTACCTAGCGCTAAATCACATACAGCATCCCCGACCACCATTGCCTCGATAGTACCGACAAAGTACGCACAGTCCACATTAATCCTAGCCGTAGGAAATTGTCTTACAGACCCGTCGAACAACCTACACTCGACCTGGTGTCCGGTGAACTGATTCGGCTCCACGTACGACTCACGTATTCCTGCCGAGGAACATCCCGAATCCCGCAGCACCCTCGCTGACTTACCATTCACCAGCCCTTCACACACAGGTAACGAGATTCTGCCTTCTGTCTGGGCAGCAAATCCTAACGACTGACTCGGACTCTCTACTTCCGGTTTCACCGCACCGACTGTCTCCGTTTCCGCCTCGACTACTGCCATTGACATAGTCTCCAGTTTCTGTTTTGGGTTATACGGGGGGCTAAAATTAGTCCTATACCTCTGCTGATCGCCAGCAGCACGCCCTACTTGAGGGGAAGACCTAGGCCTCGACCGGGCACTAGTCTTACATTCCCGCGCCTTATGTCCCAGTTCATTACATAAATAACATCTGATGCCTCCTGATGGCTTAAATGTCTGACCGTCCGGACTGCGCTCAACCTCTCGCTTCTCTCTAGGCTGAGATACCGGTTGCGCTGGACGCGGCACATTATTGCCATAACGAGGACCTGCTGTAAGGCTGTGTACACCGTGAGCCTCCGTATAACTCTCGGCTAAGTCTACCATACTATCAAAGTCACGACACTGTCTCTCTTTCAAAAACATAGAGAGATCCCTACTACAGCAGTTTACGAACTGCTCACACATCAACGGGTTAACTACCCCGTCGTAGTCACCTCCGACCCCTGCCATCCCTATCCAATGGTCTAGGTATCCACTCAGTATCACCGCAAACTGACTCGGCGTTTCGCCTCGCTCAGGCCTACAAGTCCGAAACTTGTGTCGATAACCCTCTTCGGTCATTTGGTATCGCTTTAACAAGGCTATCTTTAACTTATCGTAATCCATGGCCTCACTAACCGATAACTGTGTGTAAGTCCCTAGCGCCTTACCCCGCAGTAACGGACTCAGGTGTAACGCCCAATTCTCCCTATCATAGCCTTGACATACAGCTAATCGTTCAAATCGCTCAAGAAACGCATCTAGCTGATCGTGAGCCTCATCAAAAGGTGGAAGCTGGATTTTCGGGAATACATCCCTACTTCTCTCTTCTTTAACCCCAGAGTCAGACTTTAACCTTAGAACCTCTAATTCGTGGGCTCTAGCCTCTCGCTCACGCTCTAATTCCCGCTGTTCCTTCTCTATTTCACGTTGCCTGGCTCTTTCCTCACGTTCTTCATCCGCACGCCGTCTAGCCTCAACATAATCTTGTAAAGCCTGGTCCTTAAGCCCCAAGGCCTGTCCGCATCTAACAAGTGACTCTAACGTTTCCATGGTAACGCTCTAACCTAGTAAGATTCCAGTATCTAGTAATATCCGCTCTTAAAAAATCCGTAAATACGTACTGTTAAAGCCAACCTAACGAACCGGCGGTATCCGTACAATAACACTACGGTAGCTCTACGCATCAAAATCTACTTATACGGACGGACGGACGGAAGGTCGGACGAAGGGTCAGACGGATGGATGGATATCAAGATATCAATAAACACCATGCACCTATGATTACCATGCCAATCGGGAGGGGTAAACTTACCTGTCAAGAGACCCTACCACGTGACCAATCACAAACCAGTGTAGGAAAAATTATACCAGGGCGTATCTAACAACATCAAAAATGTTCACTCTAATCTGGGTTTATATCAAACCAGTAATGATGTTCAGGTATCACTGAACTAGCATTACTCACAAAACATGCATGTGTTCTAGCCAAATCTTCAAGGTATATGCTAAGCCTGAAACAATGTTGTGCTTCAGGTAATATTCTCACTGAATAAATATTAACTCCTAATAGTGGGGTAATTTCATTGAGCAAGTATACACTATAACATCAGTTTGGTGTCATTTCCAATTATTAATTCAGATCAACTCTAGTTTGAGTATATGAATGTCTGGTTTCAGTACTGTTTTCTCAGTTCAAAACTTCTGAAACTTACTGTAATTAGCCAGTTTTTTAAGGCTAATTATATCCTGGCGCGCTCGCCATACAATGTCACCCCTAACTTAACGTGAAAACTTTACAACGGATATATCCTATAAAACAATAGGATGGGTTAACGCTCGCTTCTTGATTTCATTAATCAAGAAATTAGATCCCGGTCATTACAGGTGACATTTCCAGGTTCTTTTAAGGACGTGTATAAAAATACCAGACAATCATACACCCAGATCAATAGAAACTATGAGACATCAGGTTAAATTCACAAATATAATTCAAGACAATACTTACAAAGACGTAGATGTAAGTGTGTGGGCGTTGATGTGTCAATGCGACAGTCCTTCACATTAAAAATACAGGATATTTACCGAGTCCGTGGTTTGTATAAAACCCAATAAAGTCCAGTTCCTTCAGAGATCTCTGGTTACTGTTTTGTGTAGAATCTAGCGTATGGTTAGCAGCATATAGTCTTTCTGAGTTTAGCGATCTTCAACTGATCTTGCTTGTCAGCGACCCGGGTAGGATTACGTTGACATGAATGCAATAGCGCCCTTTGTTTACGTTGGGCTTAGAGTCCTTGACCTTGCTCGTGTAGCAATGGGTTCACGGCTTACAGTGGTTATGTTTCTGGGTCAAGCTGAACTAGGCCGGCAGGTGACAAAACGCGCTCTCTCTATATCGCCAATACGAAGCTCTTTCGGCAGCACGGCTGAGTTCTTATGAGCTGGGTCCTTGCCTCATGCAGAAGCTTGCTTCTATGCCGTTCCTGGCGTTTCAATGTTCGTGCGTGCGTGCTGCCACCTCAAGCTTCAAGACCCAACTGAAGGCAGCTTCCAGCGTCTCTCCCTGAACTCTGACGTCACAATCGTCGTCACAATACGGCGATCCGGTTCTCTGATTGGCTTATTTCTCAAGTGTCCCATATAAGGATATATGTGACCTAGTTTAACTGTTAGCGTCACCATGGCGACCCACATACCAAATGTAACAATTACACACGATGAGTGACACGTATAAATCAGCTGATAGCCGATGGGATTTCATACAAGAATACACAATATATATATATATATATATATACAATTAAGACCTGTCAACGCTTTAGGATGACGCTTCACGTCAATATCAATAGAGAACAGACTTCGTTAAACTATGATACAAAACACCGTACATATTGTCACCGATTTCTGGTGACACCCTTGTTGACCTACTTTTGACCAAACAACACTTCCTGAACTTAAAAATTTTTACAAAATTTAACAAATGTTTCTAATTTGCCCCAGGCGGGGGCATTCGTGTCGTTCTGACACATCTAGTTTTCTAAATTTTTAGCTAAGCTGACTGTAAGTCAATGTCCGTCTGTCTGTCTGTCTGTCCGTTAGACTGGCACGTTTTGAAACTGTTAGACCTATGAATCCAAAATTCGGCATACTATTAGATGTCCCCAAAATCTCCTACCATACTAAAAATTGGGTCAATATGACTTTGTTCTTTCGAGATATTTAGGAAAAACCTCAAATTTCCATTAAAAACCTATTATCACACTTCAGGACTGCCTAATATCAAAACCACTTATCTGTTTTCTTAATATTTACCAGAAGTAATCTCCTATATATTTCCTATATACATGCCAGAAATCAAGTCGTTTAAATTTAATTTTTTGAAGTTTTTGGCCCAAACATAATGGACTTTGCAAAAAATCAGGAAAAATATTTATTCACTTAACATGAAAAATTTTAAAACTAGAGACTATTTTCCATAGAATATAACTATGTTTAATTAAGATACAATTGTTTACCAAAAATAAGATCTGAATTTTGTAAATTTTTTAAGTAATAAGCATTAAAATAAAATCAGTACCTTAAATTTTGCCAAACTTTGACCATGGCACGGTTTTTTTCCTGTAAGCACTGTGGATTTAATTTTCACAGCATGTGCACAAAAGGATATATTCTGTTAAAATCTGAAATTTGAAAATAAAAGCTGCAAAATTAGGCTGGTTATTGAATTTTTTTTGGAGGCTCTTGTTGTATTCCCTTATATTGTCAAGCAATCCACTTTGGTCACTGTAGGTCATTCAGTGCAGCTCTCTATGCTCCCCAGGCTGTTGGCATAATGTTATGCAATCCCATCACTAGGGCAAGCCCTCTCTCCACTAGTTTACCTTGATCAGGCTGTCTGCAGTTAATTCCATACCACAGGGAGCCTTTTTCTCTCTACCCCCCCCCCCCCCCCACCCCCCTTGACAGACCTGTACTATGAACTAGATGAATCTTAAAATCAAATTTTTTTCAGCAACGAGCAGAAACAACAGAGACCTCTACCCCCACCCACCCCTTCAATACACAGGACTAATAAACAAGATGAATCTTATAATTTTAATGTTAAATAAATTCTTTTTGATGAGACTTGGACAATTTTGATTATTTTAAAGAAAAAATTTCAGGAATTTAATCCTAATATTCAAATGTGATAAAATATTAGGATCTAATGTAAGTGCTAACTGACAAGATTTAAGAAGATATAAATACTTAGTAGCATTTCATTCATATCTCAAAGTTGGCATGGCCTAGGTGTGAATAACACTGTTAACTTAGAAAATTAGGAATAATGGTCAATTTTTGTGGGATTAATTTTTAAATCATATTGCCATATACCGTAAAATCTCCACTTAAAACCGCACTTCCGATTAAAACCGCACCCAGACTTCGCCGAAATTCCAGGCGAGACACCGCGAGGGGCTCAAATACTAAAAACCCCCCTTTAAAACCGCACCAACATTCGCTACGGAATGATTTGACAAAAGACACAATCAAGCTATCATCTAGAAATGAACACGCGTAGGTTGCGACTCGGCCATTTCTGTCAACTTTAAAATTCTTTGGGCATTTTATTTAAACACATCATAACACTTTTTTGCAGGTCACTCAAGCATGAAGTTTGGGAAGACGTAAGGGCCGGTAAACCTCTGCCTGTTTATACAGATTTTATATTCCATGCCGTATTCTTGTTTGCTACTGATTTGTCATTATATTTTGGAAAAAATATTCTGCTGATCCATTTCAAGTCACTGTATATTTTAATTCTAAAAGTAATATTTTGAAATCTTAATTTTTGATGAAAATTCCATTTTCTGGAATTACTCGGAAGATTCGAATCATTTTCATACCGGTTACTTCGGTATTATCATCGTCACATTGTACGTTGACATCGCTCCATGTCACAATTTGCTGGTGCATTTGAAAACATCGCTAGTCAACTTAACTAAATATCAAAATAACTGAAGTTACCTTGTCGAGATACGCACGTATAGGAAACATGACGCTTGAAAACGAGTGATTTTACGGTAAAATTAAAGTGGCCAGTCGGGGTAAGCAAGTTTTTTTCCTGAAGAAAGTTTCCGTGTGGGGAGCCATTTTGTCAAGGCAGTGTTCGCGCAAGGCACGCTGGGACGAAATAGGTGGCTGTTCTGTTTACCACCCACCGCGTACAGCCGTTCAAAACATTCTTAGCAGAATACCGGGTCGTTTCAGCACATGGCGGCACTCAAACTTGATTTTAAAACGATCGTCTGCCATTGTGTGACTCTTTACGATGTCAGCTTTTTGTTCATCTTACGTTTTAAACAAATAATCATTGCTAAATAATGCCGCAAATGGGTTTTAAGTAGGCTTTTATTTCAATTTTGCTTGACCATGCCCAACAACGTGGGCCGCTGTGTGTTACAGCAGGGTTGTTGTAAACGTATAATTTGGTGACAAGTACTAAGATTTTATAACAAGTTATATATCACACGAAAACTAATCAGCAATATTTAATTTACAAATAACAAATAATCATTAATAATACATTTACACACGGCTCCCATGCATGCGAGACTGCTGCTAAGAAAGGCCTTCGAAAGTTGCAATATTATCGCCCACTCGCCGGCCCAAAAACGATGTCTGTCGGGAAGATATTCAGGAAACCCTTCTAGTATAAACCGCACAGTGCTTTCAGGAAATCAACCTGATTTCAAGATTTTGAATTTCTTGATTAAACCGCGGTTTTAAGTGGAGATTTTACGGTATTTAATTTTTGGAAACTTAATTACCTTCACACATTATTTGTTTATGAAATGTTACTTTTATATAACACTTACCGTAGGCCGATTTGGTCCCTTGGTGCATCACTAAATGGTTTAGCTCATGTCCATTATTCTATAATTTACAGTGTTTCATTTTAGCAGGGCCATTTTCTCATAGCTTTTCTAATGATAATATACATGAAAAACCAAAAGTTATCAAAATATTTTGCAGTTGCTAATATTTTCCAAAATTCAGCTGAGCGATGTGACCCATGGGTCCCTTGTTTCTGAATCTTTCAGCATGTTTTTCTCTATTTTTAAGACCTTTAAAGATGCAGTTGTCTGTTAACAGGGCACAAATTGTTACCACTGAGTCTTAATGAACTTGAGCTAATATGCATTAACTATGATGTCACCTACATAATCTTAATCAGTTGCCTGTGCAAGGATATAGTGTCAACCTGCCAGTTGGCTGAGCGTCATGACCCTTGGGTCACTTGTTTTTTTTGCTTGGACTCATTTTTGTTGCAGATGTAACAGTTTATCTGAAGGCATTTTATCCTTATATGTGTTTATAAAATGTTGTTTGGTGTAGCAAATCAGTCCTTGAAGACTGAGTGAAGATGTTGTCAATAATGATTTGGTCAGTTTCATTTATGACTTTTGATGTTATAGTTGTCTGCTATCTTAATTCTGGTTTTATTTGTAACAAGGAAATCTTTATGACTTATATCATGTATTTGTGTCATTGTCCTTGTTGAAAAATTAAATGTTTGTAAAACATGAAATAACTACAGATTTAAGTGCAAGTGCAAATGTTTATGTCGGCATGTTGTTCCATGCATTGTTTCACATATTCAATATATACCTGCTGTTTAGTGCTGATGCATTTCAGACAAAATAATCAGTTTATTCACATTGCATTCAACATTTTAACCATTTTGCACAGGTAAAATGAAAGTATTTGAATGCAAGTGCAAATAAGTTCAAAATATATTCATGAATGCTTTAATATTATTTTAATATTCATTTATTTTTAAAAAATCTGTTATACTATTGTGATACTATTAGTATTTTTTAAATAAAACTATATTTAACCTAATAATTGCAATTATTTATTAAAAGAAAGGACATTCCTAAGGATTTTATTCCAGTTCCAAATCTGAGGTTTTCTAAACTTTCTTTTTTCTAGTTTTCAAATTAATTTACTTTGCAAGATGGAAGTAGAATACTATTCCCAGCCATACTAATCTGGGAAACCGCTGATAAAAGCCAGATAAGATTGTTTCCCGGCCATAATAGGAGCCAATAGAAACAAGAAAGGATGACAAAGCGGAAGACCTAGAAGCAGGTTTAATTAGACAATGGTGAACAACTCGTCCTAAAATGCCACAAGGACTGTGTTTAGTCCTATACAAGAAAGACCAAAGAATAATGAAATCATGATTAAGACACCTTGAAAAGCCCTTACCAGTGAACCGGGTCGCTGATTTTATAAACCTGCAGAAAAACATTAGGGAACATTTGCTTATTCTGTGGAGAACCTTGGATTGTTTAAAGGATTCTAAAATCTTGACTCTAAGGGGCATGCCTTTCTATGGTACACTGCCTACAGCGGGTAACACCCAGTCTGCTCTTGAGCGTATGCAGTGCCAGTTAGGATAAAACTGGTAAAGTTACTAGGGTTGTTAAGTTGCCAGTATTGGCTTTGTTTTAAGTGACCTCCACCATTGACACCAATGAGGCAGATATGTCTAGATTATGGAGCTCCATTTTCAACATTTTTATTGAAAACAATGGAATACTGTGGAACTTGTTACTCTGGCTCATCTGAAATTTTGCACTTTTTAGCGAACCTGTGAGCTTATGTGATGGCATATTGTTGTCTGTTGTTAGCCCAAGGTCATCTGTACGTTAACCCATGCTATCTGAGAAACTCTCAGAACTAGCAGCTCCGAAATGCATGTAAGAATCAGTCACATGTCAAAATTTATCTGCTTGAGCTTATTTTTTGGGGTATCTATTCCAGCCAAATTGTCGAATATATTTCACAGAAATAGTTCCAGAAACAATCTCTTAGGAGTTTGTTGGAATGGTTCCAGTTTGGTGATTTTTGGCCAAGTAACAGGAAGTTGAACTTGTCATCTGTCCAAAAAAGCATACTAAAATTTCAATCTCAAGATTCTCAGAAACTGTAGCTATCATCACCAAATTTTATGCCAGTGTTGGTCACATGAGTCATATCTGAAATTTAGGTATTGGTGGCGCCACCTGCATCAGCCTTTTTTGTACGGGGGTCATCAGTGCCTGTATCATACTGAGGGCTACAATAAACTTTTCTCTAAAGCCGTATGGCTAAATTGTTTAATATCGCACAGAAATGATCCTAGGGTAGTGCTCTCTGAAGTTTGTTCAAATGGTCTCTGTTCAGCGACTTTTGGCTGAGTTATGGTAAGCTGAATTTAGTCATATGCCATAGCAGACAATTTTAGCTCAGTGGCTACAGAGATCTTTTCAACTTGAAAACCACAGGGCCAAATTCTTAAATTCCAAATATTAATTATCCTCAGATGTTGATAATTAAAGTTTGTTCAAATGGTTTTGGTTCAGTGATTTTTGGCTGAGTGTTGTCAAGCTGAACCAAGCTGCTCTTATTGTATCTCCCTATGTGAGTTATAAACCTGCAAAATGTTTTTCGACTGACACCACTGAAGCCAATTTGTTTAATATTTTACAAGAATAATCCCAAGAAAAATTCTTATAATCATTGTCTTTAATAGTTCCACATGAATGATTTTTGGCTGAATTATGGAGATTGAATTGAGTTATTTTACCATATTAATAGCTGTTTGAAGCAGTTACATCTAGCCTTGCACCAGTTTATCAGCATCTATTACATCATGCCACTGGACATCTGGACATCTATGGTTAATATTTACAAGCATGTTTTTTAAAAGCCTTAAAAAATTAGATTTATGATTTAAATTAGTTATTATACCAAGTAATGTTATCAACAATGGGTATGCAGCTCTCTTTGGCTATATAAAGACAGCTGTTCATGGATTATAAATATCCATACTCATCTTAATTCAAGACTTTGCCATCAGTGAGATGTATCTGTAAATAAATTTTGCATTCTGCAATAATTTTTCATAAATTCCTTGTTTCTTTTTGTATAAAAAGTCCGCTAAAAAGCATTTTGTATTGGGGAAATTTATTTCAAAGATAATTCAAGTAGGGACCACTTTCATGTACAGATGGTAGCTTTTGGTTAACCATTGGCAGATTGCCAAGATTTGCCAGTGCCTGGATGTTGGCCACTGGCCAAGATTATGTCAGCTCTATAAATAGCTTAATGGCTCTGTACATAACTATAATCTATGCTTTTAGACATCTTCTCTCAGCTGTCTAGGCTCTTGATGCACCCAGACCTGCCCCTGGAGTTATAGACCTGCAGATATCGTCAGGCTACACAAACTGGCGCACTGGGCACTTGTAGATAAATTTGTCTAAATTACGTCTCAAATATGTTTGCTGACTCACAAGTCCTGACCATCTTCTGGCCAATAACCACTTCCTATTGTGCCGACTGCCAGTTATTACATGAATCTTGATATGGACAATACCCCAGAGACAAAACCATGAGGAAACAAACTAAACAGGTGCCTATCCTTTGAAGTCTACAACAAACAATCATTACTATAGAGACTGCCTGTATGCATCTTTTCCACACTGCAGGGAAGAATACAGCACACAATATACATGCTGGTACCCCCTCTGTCTGCAAAGAAAGGAACTAACTGAGAAATGGGGTCAGGCAGTGTTTAATGAGGTGAATGACCGGGAGGTTGTACTGCTGAAGGTCACAGCAGTGCGTCCTGCATTGGGGACAGCTGGGGAGCCCGCAATGACAGGACAGCACAGGGGTGTAGCTAACTCCACTGCACAATCATCTGCATTTAATGAGCTCTTCTGTTCCTCACGCAGGTGCCTTTCAGGCAATGCCAGAATATCCATACCTTCAGGACACACTGTACCTATGCTGTTATTTCTGTTGGTGTATTGTATACAGTTCTGTGTTCTGAGCTACTGTTTATCATATATTCTGATCTGTGGCAATGAAACTAGAATTTGAATCTCCCTAAATCACCAATGGCAATTGCCACACTTTCCATATATATATATATATATATATATAGTTATATTTACGTACCATATTCTATAGGTGTGTTTGTGAACTGTTAAGCGCTAGTGCATGTATACTCTTTATTATATGCTCTGCTCAATGGTAGTGAAACTTGCATTTGAATGGTGATTGATTGAAAAACATAATGCTCCTAAATTACCATTGGTAATTGTCACATTTTCCATACACATGTTAGTAGTTATATATATATACCGGTAGTTATATTTATTTACCATATTCTTTAGGACTTTTTCCTGTGCTGCATTTGAGCATACTGTTTATCATATATATCATACCATTGGCAATAGCCACACTTTCTCGTTATACATTGTTATATATTTTTATTTATTTCAGTGATGCTGAGCTGTAGTGAAAAACATCTTTGTCAAGGGTTCCTCAGTCGTGTTTAGGTTGAGATCACAAATTATATTCATAAATCTTAAAAATTAGGTTTAAATATATTTATTTAATCAGAAGTAAAAAATAGCTGTTGGGCTTATTCTAATGTTATCTGGTGACTATATAAGAACATATATACTTAACTATAAAGAGTCTAAAATTATTTGTAGTAGTCAAAGAGAATCTGTAACCACAATGTTAAATTCCAGCTTGGTTTCCTTTAGGGGATTTTCAGTCACTCGGGGGTTTTTGGAAAGCAAAACTGAAATTCTTCTGATCATGCAGACAATATGCCATCCCTGTGAAATAAGAAGATGGAAGAAACTCATGTAAGGCTTGAACAAAGTCTTGTTGTGCTTATTAAAGTTTCAACTCTGAAGCTAAGATTCCATGCAGCATGCAGTACCGTAAGGCTAAAAAAACATAAGGTTTGGTTCTCAGGCACATTATTCCAGAAATCAGTGCAGGCGGGCGTTTTTTTTTTTACTTTAAATTAGCGAACCTGTGAGCTTATGCGATGGTGTGGCGTCGTCCGTCGTCTGTACGTTAACCCATACTATCTTGAAAACGGCAAGAGGTAGCATCACGAAATTTTATGCAAAAATTTAGTCATCTAAAAAACTATATCGGATTTTGCTTATTTTTTGGCTAACTGCATTTTCTTAGATTTTATAGGGAAAAGCTAAAAAAGCTTTAAAAATCTTCTTCTCCGAAACTGTTCAGCCAAATTGTCCAATATTTCACAGAAATGATTCCTGGAACAATCTTTCTCAAGTTTGTTTGAATGGTTTAAGTTCGGTGATTTTTGGCCGAGTTACAGGAAGTTGAACATAGTCATTTGTCCAAAAAGGCATACTAAAATTACAATCTCAGAAATGGCTGGAGCTATCATTACCAAATTTTATGTCAATGTTGTTCACATGAGACATATCTGAAATTTAGGTAAAGGTGGCGCCACCTGCATCAGCCTTTTTTGTACGGGGGTCATCAGTGTCTGTATCATACTGACGGCTACAAAAAACATCTTCTCTGAAACTATATGGCCAAATAGTTTTATATTGCACAGAAATGATCCTAGGGCAGTGCTTTCTGAAGTTTGTTCAAATGGTCTCAGTTCAGTGACTTTTGGCTGAGTTATGGGAAGCTGAATTTAGTCATATGCTGTAACAGCCCATTTTAGCTCAGTGGCTACAAAGATCTTCTCCTCAAAAACCACTGGGCCAAATTCTTAAATCTCACACATTAATTATCCTTAGATGTTGATAATTCAAGTTTGTACAGATGGTTTTGGTTCAGTGATTTTTGGCTGAGTTATGAGAAGCTTAACTTAGCCATTTTGCTGTATTTTCCCATATGAGTTATAAACCAGTAAAACGTTTTTTGACTGAGGCCACTGAGGCAAATTTGTTTAATATTTTCAAGAATAATCCCCTGAATAATTCTTATAATAATTGTCTTTTATGGTTCCAAAGAATGAATTTTGGCTGAATTATTAGGATTGAATTGAGTCATTTTACCATATATGTTAGCTGTGTGAAGCAGATACATCTAGACTGGCACCAGTTTATCAGCATTTATTACATCATGCCTCTAGACATTTAGATTTCAGGTTATCTATGGTTAATATTGACAAGAATGTTTTTTAAAAGCTTTAAAAAATGTAGATTTATGATTTTAGATATTCCTCATGCCAGGCAATGTTTACAATCACAGGTATACAGCTGTCTATGGGTATATAAAGACGGCTGTACATGGTATCCATACTCAACTTAATTCAAGATTTTGCCATCAGTGAGATGTATCTGTATTACAATTTTGCATTCAATATGCATCAGTAATAATTTTTAGGGAACCTGTGAGCTAATGTGATGGTGTGGTGGCATTTGTCTTCTGTACAATAACCCATACTATTTTGAAAATTATTGGAGCTAGCATCATGAAATTTAATGCATAAAAATAGCCATCTCAAAAACTCTGCATTTTCTTAAATTTTATAGAGGAAAAGCTAAAAAACCCTTTAAAACCTTCTCCTCTGAAACACCCAAGCCAAATTGTTCAATAATTCACAGAAATAATCTTTTATACCATCTCCCTCAATTTTGTTCTAATGGTTCAAGTTTGGTGAATTTTGGCTGAGTTACAGGAAGTTGAACTTAGTCATCTGTCCAAAAAAGCATACTAAAATGACTGTCTCAGAAACGGCCGGAGCTATCATCACCAAATTTTTTGACAGTGTTGGTCACATGAGTCATATATGAAATTCAGGTATTGGTGGCGCCACCTGCATTGACCTTTTTTTGTATGGGGGTCATTGGTCATCTTTTATTATTCTAGATATTTTGATAAAAAGTTTATGAATATGTCAGCTTGAAAAAAAAATTTTAGCCAAAGTCTTTCAGTATGTGTAAACAGATATACCAGCAGGCCAAGATTGAATCCTTATCTTTAAATAGGTTGAGAAACTGCCAACTGTTTCAGATTTGGCAACAGATCAAGAGTTCATTCAGTGCAGCCAGATATAGAGCTTGATCCAAATGCTCTGGCCAAAACTGTTTGAAAAACCTTTGGATTCAGGTTTAAGGATTTAAAACGTTTTTGAAAAGGTTTGCATTTGCCATGTGAAAGGGGTATAAGTTGCATCTGGATTATAAAACCTGGAACAGGCAAAAAATTGCAACTTCTCACATCTTTTATTTATTCAATATCAATTTTTCTCCACACTCAGCATGCTGGATCCACATTCCATGTACATGTGTATATGTTAGAGACGAGATTGCAATTCCAGGTGAATTTAAAATCTGTCTGGGAGCAGGTCAGGCGAGTTCAAAATTGGCCTGATATCACTTGGGTGAGTTTAAAATCTACCTCTAGAGGCGAGATTAAAATAGTGGTCTGATCTAATTTCCTAATATAATATGCATTGTAATTGACATATGAAAGATGTTTTCAGTCAGATTTTTAATATTTTAACACTTCATGGTTATGTATAATTCACAAATTATGTAAAATTCATAAAATCCATCTAGGCAAGATCATAATTGCAATTTCTCCTAGACGAGATCACAATTACAATCTAGTCTTTGTGAATTTAAAATCTGCCATGATTTCAATCTCATCTCTGACATAAACATGTACACTTGTAGTCTTAGCTTTATTTAGGAAAATGTGTCGTTAAGAATCCATAAGGCCAGGTTGCTGTGTGTAACCTCAGCATATATTAATTAGCACAACTGGTTGAAGGTGGATTATTTTGAGATCAAATTATCTACTCAAATAAAACTTGAATTAACCCCATGTTTAAAGGCCTACTTTTTAAGGATATAATTATTTTAACCATCATTTAAATGTTTTTAGTCTGTTTTCTCTTGAATTTTTAACTAGGTTGATCTTCTAAAAGAAATTCCTGGAATTTGACATGCATATGTTATAAAAATCACATTGTTGAAATACTGATACTTTGATTAATTTGTGATCATGAGAGGCTATTGCATCTTTTATGTTTTAAGATTTTAAACAAATATTCTGATAAAATGAGTTTCAGCTGAGTGCCATGACCCACAGGTCCCTTTTTCTGTCTGTCAGCATCGGTGCATGAAATGTGTTATTAACAGGTTGTAGATATACAGGGTGATACATGGATCTGTCACAAAAGCATAAAAAAACCCTTCTAGGCAGGAATTACATACAGGTCATTAATATGTTGTCAGAGAAAGCCATAAATCACATAAAATTTGCAGGTAAAGCAGGTGAATAGCTGGCTATAATCTGTGAAATATTAATCAAGTATTTTATTTACCAATATTTTCCATTCCCAGTGTAAAATAACCATCCAAGTCAGTTGACGTGTCATCCTCATTTGCCGTATGAATAGGCTATATATTTGGCACATAAGTGATTAAATGAATAGGCTGTTATGGGCACATAAGTGGCCGAATGAATAGGCTATATTAGGCACATAAGTGGCCAAATGATAGGTTATATTAGGCACATAAGTGGCTGAGTTAACTGGCTATATTAGGCACATGTGGCCAAATGAATTGGCTATTTTAGGCACATAAGTGGCTGAATGATAAAGCTATTTTTGCACATGAGGGGCTGAATGAATAAGTTATATTAGGCTGTAAGTGTCAGAATTAATAGGCTATATTAGGCACATCAGGTGCTGAATAAATAGGCTATATAAGCCATACAAGTGGCTGAATGAATAGGTTATAACTGGCACATGAGTGGCTCAATGATAGGCTATATTAGGCACATAAGTTGCCAAATGAAATGGCTTTATTAGTTACATAATTGGCTTAATGAATGAGCTGTTTTAGGCACATAAGTAGTCGAATGAATTGGCTAAATTTAGGCACATTATGGGCCGAATGAATAGGCTATATTAGGCACATTAGGAAATGAATGATTAGGTTATATTAGGCACATTAATTGCTGAATGAAAAGGCTATAATAGGCACAAAAGTGGCTGAATGAATAGGCTATATTAGAGACATTAGGGGCTGAATGAAAAAGCTATAATAGGCACATAAGTGGCTGAATGAATAGGCTATATTAGAGACATAAGGGGCTGAATGAAAATTAAGGCTTCAATAGGCACATAAGTAGCCCAATGAATAGGTTATATAAGACACACAAATGGCTGAATAAATAGGCTATATCAGGCACATCAGTTACTGAATGAATAAGCCATATTTGGCATACAAGTGGCCCAATGAATAGGTTATATCTGGCACGTAAGTGGCTGAATGATAGGCTATATTAGGCACATAAGTGGCCTAATGAATTGGCTATATTAGGCAAATAAGTGGCCAAATGAAATGGCTATATTACATACATAATTGACTGAATGTATAAGCTGTTTTGGCTGTCTTGTCAGTAGACATTCAGTACCTTTTTAACTTTGAATACACATCAGGTTGCTTGTAAACTGCCCATATTTATGTGTCTTCTTGGAAACTGACCTTTAGCACTTGTTGATATTGTCTGTTTACTTGATAATTTTTTGTGCAGTGTCCATCTGTATGTCTTTGGATAAATTGGCATCTCTAATGCCAGAAATATGGAGAGCTCTGTGGTTTTGAGACTATCCATACCTCACTTAATGTATGTCCTTTTGATTGGATCCACACACATTTTCACTTGTGAACTGCCCATATTTTTGTGTCTTCTTGGACATTGACCTTAAGCTCTTGTTGATTTTGTCTGTTTACATAATCATTTTTCTTGGTATAAATCTACGTGTGTATTTTGGGATACTTTGGCATCTGTGATGTCAGAAATTTTTTGCGCGGTCTTGTCAAGAGACAATCAATACCACAGTGCACATAATCGCATGTCAATGGCCATATTCTCATGTCTTCTTGGACATTGACCTTTGACACTAGTTGATTTTGTCTTTTGAAATGATGTCCTATGGCTTTTTATGATTTCGTCAGTCGACTTAAAAGATTATGCTCTGTGGCATTTTGTACTAATGTGGCATTTTGTACCAATGTGCTTTTTTGATTTTCCATGTGCAGTGCACAGAACACATAAAATAAGCTGCCGTTCATATTAAACTATGAAATATTTGAATATTACCTGTAGGATTGAAAGACTATACTAATTCATAGCGGCTTTGTAGACAAAGAATTACTATAAAAAGATCTGATAATGGAAATGTACCTGTGTACTTAGTAATTAGGAGTGTGTTACAAGGATTGTTGGTCCTTTTTTAATCATAGTGGGATTAATAATTACAGCTGATATATTAGAGCAGACAAACTGCTCGTGGCATTGACAACAAAAATGCTTTGTCATAAAAACAGTTTATAATGAACAAAAGTATGCATGTAGCCAGGAGGAAAGAGCTCGGTAGAGCATTGCCTAAATCAATATGACCGCTATAAACCAGGACGCGGCTGGGTTCAAGGATCCTGAGAACGTTTAGGTAACCAGCCGAGTACAGAGAGGTCTGCATCGACCTGCCTTTAGACCATGCTCTGCCCTGGCTTATGCTAAGTGTGCTGGCTTGGTTCCTGGCTACCTAAAGCCACACCCATATACTGAGACCTGTGTCCTTCTTTGTAATTTGAGAGTACACCACCGGGTGTATCATTCAGTGTGTACAATTAGTACACCATCAGAGCTGTTACATCTACCCACACAACAGCTCCAGCCAGGCTTTTTAATGAGATTATTAATTCATGATGTCTCACAGATAATTATCACTACAGGATTACAGGAATCATGTTACCACTGTATGAAATTATCAGATTGCAGCCAGACTTCAGTATATATTTATATACACAAAGGATTTCAGACAGTGGTGGATCCAGGATTTGGAAAGGGGAGGCTCCAACCCTGGAAGACTGAAAAGAAATCCCAATATAAGGTCCTCTGGTCTGGAAAAGGGAAGGGGGGGGGGGGCATACAAAAAAACTTTTTACACCCCTATAAAAACGATCCAGCAGCTCAAAGAAGAATAAAAGGAGGTGGGATCCAGGCCCTCTACACCCACCACTGGATCTGCCACTCTCAGTGAATCATACTTATTATTGGCAAGAAGTTTCAATTATCTGACAGGGACAATTTGACACTTGTGACAAAAGAAGATAATTCTTGCAGGGTTCACCTGGTGCTCACAAAATTCATTAGATGCCAAAAATGAAAGAAAAAATATTGCCCAAAGTTTAAGTGCAAATCTATTACTGATATAATGTGACATCTGTATTAAAGAGGGATGCCATTTTAAAAAAAAAATAAGAATCTGGCAGTTCAAATACAATTATTGTGCTAATTAATAATAGATGTAAATTTCAGATGTATCAGGGCAAACCTCATGGTTATAGTGCATGTAAACCTTGAAAAATGATATTTGTATAGCTTAATAGTTTGCTGAAAAATATAACTAGAATGCTAGAATTAAGGCATTTTATGTTCATGCTTGGTGTGCGCCAGATTTTGGCTAAAGGGGTATGCATCAGCCATGATGTCTGTTGGGGATGGTGGGGGGAGGGGTAGTTCAGAAGGGCTGCCCCCTCCCACATGCAGTCTTAAAAAATTTTTGGGAGAAAAACTGTAGTCAGATTTTAGGTGCTTAAAAAGAAAATTGCATTGATTTTAGCAAATTTATGGTAGATGCAGAAATACAATTTCTTCACTACTGTAAGCCTGCTATCTGTTAAAAAATGAAAAATAAGGAAAATATGAAGTACATATGTATAAATTATCTTCTCTTTCCTTGTTGTCATAAATGAAAATGGATGCTAAAATTATGTAAACAATAGTTTCCTAGCAAAACCATCTCGGCACACAGACATAATATTTGTATCGCCAGACATAGTCTGGAGATACTATGGTTTAGGCACAGTCGCGTCGCCGCCGCCGCAGAGATTTCTTTTGGACACAATAACTCAAAAAATATTTCTCGGATCTTTACCAAACTTGGTATATGTATAGATATGGGTGAGAGGACGACGCCTATTTAAAATGAGGTCATGACCTCAACTAGGAGAGTGACCTTGACCTTGAATAGGTTCAATTTTGGGGAAAATCACACAAATTCTTAAATATCTCAAGAAAACTTGCATGGATTGATCCCAAAATCAAGTTGATGGAAGATCATGGATAGGGTTGTCATGTTCCAGAAACTGGTGGCGCCACCTATTATTCTTTACTTGTTTTCATGCCGTTTAATATCCCCAAAATTGCTACTTGACAGTACTGTGAGCACTATAAGTCAAAATCTAATGGACAGATTTCTTTCATTTTATGCAAATACATAGATATGGGTTATGGGATGATGTTTATTTAAATTGGGGTCATGACCTTTCCTATGAGAGTGGCCTTGACCTTGAATATTGCCATATATGGTGAAAATCACACAAACTCATTAATTTCTCAATAAGGGATGCATGCATTGGTCCAAAAATCAACTTGACCGAAGATCTTGGATAGTAATGTCATGTACCGGAAACAGATGGCGCCACCTGTTATTCTTTTACTTGTTTTTGTGCCGTTTAATACCCCATCATTGCCACTTAACAGTACATTTATAACCTGTGAGCATTATAAGTCAAAAACTAATGGACAGATTTCTTTCATATTATGCATATACATAGACATGGGTTATGGGATGATGTATATATAAATTGGGGTCATGACCTTTCCTATTAGAGTGGCCTTGACCTTGAATATTGCCATATATGGTGAAAATTACACAAAATCATTAATATCTCAATAAGGGATGCATGCATTGGTCCAAAAATCAACATGTTCGAAGATCTTGGAATGTATTGTCATGTACCAGAAACAGGTGGCGCCACCTGTTATTCTTTTACTTGTTTTCGTGCCGTTTAATACCCCATCATTGCCACTTAACAGTATTGTGAGCATTATAAGTCAAAAACTAATGGACAGATTTCTTGCATATACATAGACATGGGTTAGGGGATGATGTATATTGAAATTTGGATCATGACCTTTTCTATGAGAATGACCTTTTCTATGAGTGTGGTCTGATATTAATTGTTGCTGAAGATGGGGGGCCTATTCTTAAAGGGGGGGATTAATTGTCTGGGGATACTATGGCACCTGCGGTGCCAACAAATATCTAGTTCTGTTTACCTTTTTCATATGTTTTATGGTTCTGTGTCCAAGTAAACACATTCCACCTGTGTCTATCCACCATAACAAGACTCCGTGACCAGAATTCTGATATCTTAAGAATGTGCTACAGCTCCCAAATAAAGAGAAAAAACATAAAAAAAGGACACAGAAGAAGCACCAGCTGGAAACTTGAAATATCTTGATATGGTATGGCTACCAGATGGTATATTGTGCTATGTTTATTTTTATGGCAGTGATCATGCCTAGTCCTGAGCAGGTTTAAATTTATAGTCCCCTGTTTCTGTGGAACAGGGAGCATTGGCTTGGGTTTGTGTGTTTGTCTGTCTGTCCCACTGTCTGTCCGTCTGGTTTTCATTTCCATGCAATAACTTTCCTAAATATTATCCAATTCCATTCATATTTGGGTCACTGATTGCTCTCATGCATAACTTAATTGGTTGGGATAGGTTTTTGGAGTGTCTGTTTAAAATTTATTATCACCAGCTCCAAACCAACAAGATTATTCCCTTTTGTTCCCAATTCATAACAAAAATTATGACATGTGAAGACATCTTCAGGGGACAATGAAAACTAAAACACAGGCATGTGGAGACTTCATGGGGGAAAAAATCTAAAACATGTTGAGAAGGCATGGATGAAGATCACAGGAAGCAAAAATAACAAGAGGTGGAAGCGGGGGGACATAAATTCGAAGAATTTGCTTGTTGATTTTAATCTGCATATGAAGAAACTACTATCCCTGTCTATCATTTATTGGCTTTTTCAAAACAGGGCAAAATGCTGCATGCTGGTGGTAAGTGTGTTCAGTTATTTATAATAGAGTGGGAGTTGGCGGTGCTGCTCAGTTGGCTCAACCAAATTCTCGTCTTACCCTGGGTGTTGTGTCAGGAAACTGCAGTCAACAGGAAGGAAATTTGCTCTCTTTGTTCCAGGTTTGGAGGGGCATCTACAAAATTATAGCAAATAAGCTATGGCATCTTGATCTTTTCTAAATTACTCCTCACATTGGGTTCAGTAATTTGAAATATCCCTTATTTATTGATGAGTGAGCTGGGTGGGCACTCGTTGCGGCATCTCCCCATCTTCTCCTTCTTTAGCTTTAACTGGTTTAATCCTTTGAAAATGCTTTGACATGACATATGAATGCTCTTAATAGAATTTTAGAATGTAGAATGGAAGTTGTCATATTAAAACTATTGACAAATTTTCCACATCAGAGCCTGTATGACTTTTATTAGACAATATCTTGTTGCATTCATCAGTATGTTTAAGACCTGTGGCCCTGTGTCACATGACCTAAATAGTGGGCCAACACAAAAGTACACAAATTTATCTGTGGCAAAATTAAAATCCTAGCAAGTGAAAGTAACAACTTAGGAAGAAAGATCGATAAATAAAAAAAAAAAAGGGCACAGGCAACCTCACATAATGCAGCCTCTAGCTATGAACTTTCATCTATTTACAACAGCTTCTTCAAACATTTCCAAACATGCTGTTAAGGTCACATGACACAAGTCCCTCAGATTTTCAACAAGTTGAGGAAGGCAACAAAATGCTGCCAAACCTTCCTGATAAATTAAGTCATCTAAAGGCTCTAATGTTAGAATTTTTGTCATGCAGTTTAAGAATTTTTTACATGTGAGTTTCCTTTAATCATTGAGAGACATCAGCCTCTGCCTTTCTTCTGATATGTTTATTCTACAATTACCAGGTAATAGCAGTATACCCATTATTTCAACATGTGACCTGTGACATGTGGGTTTCAGTGTGTACCAGTATGCAAAATGGAAGCCCTTATGAGCGTTTTCAGAAACCTGGGAGAAATAAACCTGTCAGGTTTCAGTTGGGATGCAACATGAAGCACTTGATTTTAGGACCGCATCCTAACTTTCTAGTAAGAGAGTTTGGTGACAAAGGAATGTGTATTGGCAAATTTGGGAAATTTTTTTAGACCACACCAGTCCTCTAATTATGGTAGGATTTAACATATTCTGAAACAATTTTTAGCTCAGCTGACTATAAGTCATCTGAGCTATAGTCGTGGTCCTTTGTCCGTCGTCCGTCCGACCGTCTGGCCGTCCGTCCGTTAACAGGGCACGTTTTAAAACCGTTGGACCTACGAATCCAAAATTCTGCATACCATTAGATGTCCCCAAAATCTCCTACCATACCGAAAATTGGGTCATTAGAAATTCGTTCCTTCGAGGTATAAAGGAAAAACCTCCGTTCTCCATAAAAAAGCCATTGTTACACTTCAAAGCTGCCTAATATCAAAACCACTGATCTGTTTTTGATCATATTTAGTATTCATATTTTTCCATACATTTTCTAAGGACATACCAAAAATTAGGTTAGTATTGGGTATTATTTTGAAGTTATGGGCCCAAATATAATGCAGTTTTTTAAAAATCAGGAAATATATTTGCTCACTTAACATGAGAATTGCTGAAGCTGGAGACTTTTTTTCAGGAATATAACTTTATTTAATCAAGATTCAATTGTTCACTCAAAATTAGATCTGAATTTTGCAAATTTTTCAAGTTATTAGCATAAATAAAAAATCAATACCTTAAATTTTGTCCAACTTTGGCAATGGCACGTTTTTTCCCTGTAAGCACTGTTGATTTTATTTTCACAGCATATATACATAAGGATTTAATCTTTTAAAATCTGAAATTTCAAAGGAATTGTTTGAAAAGAGTAGCTTTTATTCAAGTTTTCATACACCATGTCAAGTGTTGTTTACATCTGGCCCACCTAGTAATACAGTCTTCACTTGCATTATGTAACCCGCCCCAGGCAACTTGCCTTGGCTAAGCTTGGCCACTACTAGCAAGCTTCCCCTCTGCCCTCCACTCCCCCTCCTCCCCAGCTGGTGCATAAACTAGATGAATGTTATAATTTTCTGTATTTTATTTTATTCTTGGCTATGCTACATTTTAGATTTTGTATTGTACCACCAGGGTTACAATGATTAAAGGGCACATTTAATTGTGTCCACAAAGTGATGTATTGCTATGAAAGTGTGGATGTTCATCAGAGTGCTCATTAAAGATTTTAATTTGTTTGACTTATAACTCATGGTTGTATCAGTTGTTACATGATACTGGCTAAATAATCAAAATTTATATTGCTGATCCTTTATATCAGTTCATAAAATTAAACATTCCCAACTCCAGTTTGCTCCTGGTATAATATAGTGGGTGTTTGATCCTTGGATTGATTTTAACACATGTATTAGTTTCATAGCTGAGAATACTTTTCCTTTTTTCCTGATACCATTTAAAAAAATATAAATATTCAAATTTTACCTGTTAGTGCTGTGGATTTAATTTTCACAGCATGTACACATTAGCATTTCATCTGGTAAAATCTGAAATTTGAAACTAATTGATCAAAAATGTAGATTTTATTCAAGTTTCCAGGTACCAAGTCTTCATTGTTTACATAAGATCAGTAAAAATGCAGTGTACTGGGCAGTTACATAACACCTTCAGGTGTGACCTACTGCAACTGTGAGTGTCTGGATCAGGCTGGGTCAGGCAGTAGTTACCAGAGAGCCTCTCTTTCTCTCTCTCTTTCTCTCTCTCTCTGGCAGTCCAGCTTTCTCTTTCTCTCTCTCTCTCTCTCTCTCTCTCTCTCCTCTGCTTTTTCTCTTTCTCTCTTCATCTTTCTTTCTCTCTCTCTCTCTCTCTCTCTCTCTCTCTCTCTCTCTCTCCCTTATTGCCTCCCTTCCTCCCTCCATCCCATTCTGTTGACAGGTACTATAAACTAGATGCATTAGCTATAAATGTTGATGCAATTTAGAAATGTGAATCAACTGTTATATTCACAATCACATGTATGTTATACTGTAAATTTATAGTAACATTTGTAAACCTGGATAAAAATTATGTAATGAAAAAAAGGAATAAATGCAAATATTGTTAATTTTTTATTGGCTCAGTAGAATGGGGAAAAAATTATTTGCTTTGTTTCTCCATCTTTCTGCCTGTTTTAAATAGTTAATGTTCATGAATAATTTTTTTTTATAAGCACTGTTGAATTAAATTTCATATCCTGTATGTATATGAAAGGGTGTTGTAACTCTCACCATCCCCTTCTTCATCCCACTGAGGCTTTGCTCCTTGGCACTGTGAACAATAGTTCTATGGCTATAGCATAAAATTAATAATTAAAGAAAATATCTACAGAGAGACAGAGGCGTTGTAACTCTGATCATAACACCCCCCCCCCCCCCATCAAGTCATTGCACCTGTGGAGTGGGGACGTTATGTCAACTGTATACATATAATAAAATTGATAAAAAAGGTTTACCAAATAAATTGGATCTCATCAGACAAATGTGTAAACTGTTGAACTGTCAACAACTTATCAAAAATGTAACCGATGGAAAGGTATGGTCAGATCTAAAATATTATTTGCAACATTTTCTTCAATCATATAAACCAACCATGGCCCAAATAACCTCTTGCTCTCAAACTTGATTTACATTTCATCATATTTTTATGATTTTAACCTTCTAGGTGGTTCAGTACTGTTGACCATTTGTCCATAGGTACCTATGTACATGCCAGAAATTATGTCAATATTGTGTAATATGTAGACGTGAGGGTCATCAAAATAATGTACCTTGTCAAGACCGATCTTGTCAAGGTATCATGTCATACAGTCACAAATTCATAAATCCCCTCATCAGCATAGTTAATCATAACCTTGTATCTGTCAAATTGAAATCTTGCAGTTTTCCATACACTATAGATCCTTTTACAAATAGCCTTATCATCATTATACCACTGCTTAGTATACTGTCATTGCATTCATATTTGCTCAAATAAATTGTTTTTTCGACCCCTCCCAAATAAATAAAAAATAAACCACTATATTTTACTCCATATTAATCCATCAGTCAGATTATTTCATATATCATTTACTCACATATTACATTATATTCCTTTATAAAAGCCCAACATGACCATGATATTCATAAACTTTTTCTACTCAATATAGTATAACAATGGTGATACATTTATAGTCCAATCATGATCAGCTGAGCGCCGTGACCCATAGGTCCCTTGATATTTGCTTGTCTCATAGATGAGTCACATTAATATGTAGTAATGGCTTTGTCTGTCTGTGTCCAGATGTCCCTGTGATAACTTTTCAGGGTTTAATCGGTTTTCCAAATACTCGCCATAAATAGATCAATATTTTTAGAGAGAAAAAAACATCCAATTTAGGGACTCAGACCCTGTGGAAGAAGATGCTGCTCAAAGAAAATATCTTAAGATGGTGACCAGAAATGTTTGACATTGTTCCTGGGAATGTTTACTTTTCAAGAAAAATTTGTCTTGAAAAAATACCCCTGGGCATTGTGATTTAGGTGCCCCAGATTATATGCACACTTAGGGGTTGGGATTATATCACTTTTCTATATCATGATAATGAAATAGAATTTATCACAATATATCATAGTATCATAATATAAGTATCTGGCAAGAGTTCTCCAGCATTTGTTGCCACATCACAAATGTCAGTGCTGTCTGCCATGTCCAACTACGTATAATCGCCAGTTTTCAGAGAATGTTATTCTGTCAGTTTGTCCACCACTGTCATTTTGAACATACCCATATTAAAATAAATGTTTTCTTTGAAAGTATATGATTTTCTGAAAACAGAAAGACCCTAGTGATGTCATAATCTTTTGTTAATAACCCTAAAAGGGCATGTGTGTGTTCCAAAACTGTAGACAAATAAGCATATCATGATATCATGATAACAGGGAAGTTAACAATACAGTTATTGCAGCTTTCAGATATCATGATAATCTATGATATCAGTTATAGTCCCAACCCTATACACTGATCAACATTCATGAAAATGATGAACATCCAGTCAGTGCCACCTTTCCAAGAAATGTTGCATGGCTTGAAGTCATTGTCCCCATGCATTTGACATCACAATTCAAGCTAGATAGGTGTGTGGTCACATGTTAAAGTCCTAGTTCTAAACAGTCCTGCCAAACCCAATAAAATGCACATTGTGGGTTTATTTTGCATGGGATTTAGACTCAAATTTAATTCTGTAGAGATTTCTATGGGTACTCCCAAACTATTACTCAAATTTCAATAAAATCCATAATATTGTTCTTCAGATATTTTTCAGATACACATACGCACAGTATCAACTGATAACTTTACCCTTTGCTTCTCACAGGGTTTTTCACCAAAGTTGGATAGATTCTTGGCAAAATCTACACATAATTTCATGAAATCAGAGAGAACACGAGCTTTCATTGTAATATTGCTGCAGTAACTTTCCAGGAATTCTATGGATTTTTAGGAAATGTGGTTTTGAATGTTTACCAATAAAGATTCTCTCAAAAGAACTTTGGTTCTCTGCAAAATCTGCACAAGTTTAATGAGGTCAGAGGTCGCAAGACTTGCAATGGGCATTTTATGCACTCTAGTGGTGTTCTTGTCCATATTGTTTGAGCCATAAAAATTCATTCTGTTGATCAGATTCAGAAGTGGTAATTTACTGTATAATGGTGAACGGCATTCAATGTGTTATGCTGGCAGTGAACCACTCTGCAGTCCTCCACAGACAAAGGTCAGACAGACGCTGCCTTGTTGATCAGCGCCTGGTTCCAAGAACTGTGACAGCCACTGGCAAACAGCAGCAGCACTTTAATGGAGTCAGCAGTAAATACTGAACCAGATAGACCTATTCCTGTAAACACTTCATTTCTCTGACCTGGCTGTTGATTCATGTAAACAGAAATAAAAAACATTTAGAACATGACAGGCAGCATCATGGTTCACAATAAAAAATATAATTAAAAAAAATGTTTCCTTGTGATTGATAGTAGTGGCTTTAAATCTTTGAAATTGTGTGATTCTATGTGTATATATATATATATATATATATATATATATATATATATATTTATATGTGGATAATCATTATCCATTAGGGTATTCATGTTTGTATGTGCTTCTAATAATCTGATATTTGCCACATGAGTCATGTTTTAGCCCAGCTGACTGAAAGTCAACTGAGGTATAGGAATGGCTCTTTGTTTGCATCTGCCCTGGCATCAGGTCGTCCATTAGCAGGGCATAAAAAGTAACTGCTGGACCTAGAACCTTCTATGTGAACATCAAGGGAGGTAAAATAAAATCTTCTTGGAAACCTAAAATAAATTCAGTGCGACCTATATCCTTTGAGCTATGGGGCTTGAAAGTACTCCCCCAAAATAATTTAAAATTTGATACAAAACAACCGTCTTGATAATAAATGCATGGATTGCCATTAATCCTGCCTTTAATATTGACCATCACTAGTTTTGTCAGTTCCAAAAAAACTGGTGGACCCACCTGTATTTTTTTAGCGAACCATGTGAGCTTATGCGATGGTGTGGCGTCGTCCGGCATCCGGCATCTGTTGTCTGTATGTTAACCCATACTATCTTCAAAACGGCAAGAGTTAGAATCACGAAATTTTATGCAAAGAATTAGTCACCTAAAAAACTCTATCTGATATTGCTTATTTTTTGGGTAACTGCATTTTCATAGATATTATTGAAAAAGCTAAAAAAGCTTTAAAAATCTTCTTCTCCGAAACTGTCCAGCCAAATTGTCCAATATTTCACAGAAATGATCCCTGGAACAATCTTTCTCAAGTTTGTTCTAATGGTTCCAATTCAGAGATATTTGGCCGAGTTACAGGAAGTTGAACTTTGTTAACTGTGCAAAAAAAGCATATTAAAATTTAAATCTCAGAAACGGCTGGAGCTATCATTACCGTAAAATCTCCACTTAAAACCGCACTTCCGATTAAAACCGCACCCAGACTTCGCCGAAATTCCAGGCGAGACATCGGAGGGGCTCAAATACTAAGAACCCCCCTTTAAAACCGCACCAACTTTCGCTACGGAATGATTTGACAAAAGACACAATCAAGCTATCATCTAGAAATGAACACGCGTAGGTTGCGACTCGGCCATTCCTGTCCACTTTAAAAATTCCTTGGGCATTTTATTTAAACACATCATAACACTTTTTTTGCAGGGTCACTCAAGCATGAAGTTTGGGAAGACGTAAGGGCCGGTGAACCTCTGCCTGGTTATACAGATTTTATATTCCGTGCCGTATTCTTGTTTGCTACTGATTTGACATTATATTATTGAAAAAAAATTCTGCTGATCCATTTCAAGTCACTGTATATTTTAATTCTTAAAGTATTTGTGTGACTCTTTATAATGTCAGCTTTTTATTCATTTTACATTTTAAACAAATAATCATTGCTAAATAATGCCGCAAATGGGTTAAAGTAGGCTTTTATTTCAATTTTGCTTGACCATTCCCAACGAAGTGGGCCGCTGTGTGTAACAGCAGGGTTGTTGTAAACATATTATTTGGTGACAATTACCAAGATTTTATAACAAGTTATATATCACACGAAAACTAATCAGCAATATTTAATTTATAAATAACAAATAATCGTAAATAATACATTTACACACGGCTCCCATGCATGCTAAGAACAGCCTTGGAAAGTTGCAATATTATCGCCCACGTGCCGGCCCAAAAATGATGTCTGTCAGGAAGATATTAAGGAAACCCTTCTAGTATAAACCGCACAGTGCTTTCAGGAAATCAACCTGATTTCAAGATTTTGAATTTTGAATTAAAACCGCGGTTTTAAGTGGAGATTTTAAGGTACCAAATTTTATGCCAATGTTGGTCACATAGGTCATATCGGAATTTAAAGTATTGGTGGCGCCACCTGCATCAGCCTTTTTTTGTACGGGGTTCATCAGTGCCCATATCATACTGACAGCTACAAAAAACTTCTTCTCTGAAACCATATGGCCAAATTGTTTAATATCACACAGAAATGATCCTAGGGTAGTGCTTTCTGAAGTTTGTTCAAATGGTCTCTTTTCAGTGACTTTTGGCTAAGTTATAGGAAGCTGAATTTAGTCATATGCCATAACAGCCCATTTTAGCTCAGTGGCTACAAAGATCTTCTCAAAAAACCACTGGGCTAAATTCTAAAATCTCACACATTAATTATCCTCAGATGTTGATAATTCAAGTTTGTTCAAATGGTTTTGATTCAGTGCTTTTTGGCTGAGTTGCGGGAAGCTGAACTGAGCCAGTTTGCTGTATCTTCCTATATGAGTTATAAACTTGCGAAACGTTTTACGACTGATGCCACTGATGCCATTTTGTTAAATATTTTACAAGAATAATCCCTACATAAATTCTTATAATAATTGTCATTATTGGTTCCACATGAATGATTTTTGGCTGAATTATGGAGATTGAATTGAGTCATTTTACCATATATGTTAGCTGTGTGATGCAGTTACATCTAGCCTGGCACCAGTTTATAAGCATCTATTAGACATCATGCCACTAGACATTTAGATTTCAGGTTATATTTGGTTGATATTGACAAAAAAATTTTTTAAAGCTCTTAAAAAATATTTAGATTTATGATTTAAGTTATTCATCATACCAGGCAATGTTACAATCATGAATATTCAGCTCTCTGTGGCTATATAAAGACAACTGTATGTGGATTGTAAATTATTGGTATCCCTACTCAACTTAATTCAAGAATTTGCCATCAAAGAGATATATCTGTATTTTAATTTTGCATTCAGTATGCATCCGTAATAATTTTACATATATTCCTGATTTCTTTTTAGCGAACCTGTGAGCTTATGGGATGGTGTGGCGTCGTCCGTCGTCCGTCTGTACGTTAACCTATACTATCTTAAAAATGGCAAGAGTTAGCATCACAAAATTTTCTGCAAAAAATTAGTCATCTAAAACACTCTATCGGATTTTGCTTATTTTTTGGCTAACTGCATTTTCTTAGATTTTATAGTGAAAAAGCTAAAAAAGCTTTAAAAATCTTCTTCTCCAAAACTGTTCAGCCAAATTGTCCAATATTTCATAGAAATTATCCCTAGAACAATCTCTCTCAAGTTTGTTCGACTCTTTTAAGTTTGGTGATTTTTGGCCGAGTTACAGATAGTTGAACTTAGTCATCTGTCCAAAAAAGCATACTAAAATTACAATCTTAGAAACGGCTGGAGCTATCATCATCAAATTTTATGCTAATGTTGGTCACATGAGTCATATCTGAAATTGAGGTATTGGTGGCGCCATCTGCATCAGCCTTGTTTTGTACGGGGGTCATCAGTGCCCATATCCTTCTGACAGCTACAAAAAACTTCTTCTCTGAAACCATATGGCCAAATTGTTTAATATCGCACAGAAATGATCCTAGGGTAGTGCTTTCTGAAGTTTGTTCAAATGGTCTCAGTTCAGTGACTTTTGGCTGAGTTATGGGAAGCTGAATTTAATCATATGCCATAACAGCCCATTTTAGCTCAGTGGCTACAAAGATCTTCTTCTCAAAAACCACTGGGCCAAATTCATAAATCTCACACATTAATAATTCTTAGATGTTGATAATTCAAGTTTGTTCAAATGGTTTTGGTTCAGTGATTTTTGGCTGAGTTATGGGAAGCTTAACTTAGCCATTTTGCTTTATTTTCCCATATGAGTTATAAACCTGCAAAACGTTTTTTTGACTGACGCCACTGAGGCCAATTTGTTTCATATTTTACAAGAATAATCCCCTGAATAATTCTTATAATAATAAATTGTCTTTTATGGTTCCGAAGAATGAATTTTAGCCGAATAATAAAGATTGAATTGAGTCATTTTACCATATATATTAGCTGTGTGAAGCAGATACATCTAGCCTGGAACCAGGTTATCAGCATCCGTTACATCATGCCTCCAGACATTTAGATTTCAGGTTATCTTTGGTTAATATTGACAAGAAGGTTTTTTTAAAAACTTTTAAAAAATGTAGATTTATGATTTTAGATATTCCTCATACCAGGCAATGTTTACAATCACAGGTATACGTTAACACATACTATTGGATTGACTGGAACTAGCATCATGAAATTTAATGCAAAAAATTAGCCATCTGAAAAAATCTGCATTTTCTCAGATTTTATAGAGAAAAAGCTAAAAAACCTTAAAAAATCTTCTCCTCCGAAACGGTCAAGCCAGTTTGTTCAATATTTCACAGAAATAATCTTTTATATCATCTCTCTCAAGTTTGTTCAAATGGTTCAAGTTCAGTGAATTTTTGCCGAATTACAGGAAGTTGAACCTAGTCATCTGTCCGAAAAAGCATACTAAAATGACAATCTCAGAAACGGCCAGAGCTATGATCACTAAATTTTCTGCCAGTGTTGGTCACATGAGCCATATATGAAATTCAGGTATTGGTGGTCACCTGCATTGACCTTTTTTGTACGGGGGTCATCGGTCATCTGTACATAATTTCTCAGAATAGCAGGAACTACCATCCCCAGATTTTATGCAATAATCTGTCATATATTAAATGTTGTGGGATTCAGCTAATTTATGAAAAAAACTGCATCTTTTATTATTCTAGATATTTTGATAAAAAGTTTATGAATATGTCAGCCTGAAAAAAATGCATTTTAGCCAAAGTCTTTCAGTATGTGTTAACAGATTTGCCAAGAGGCTAAGATTGTGTCTGTATATTTAAATAGGTTAAGAAACTGCCAACTGTTTCAGATTTGGCAACAGATCAAGAGTTCATTCAGTGCAGCCAGATATAGGTCAAGAGTTCAGTCAGTGCAGCCAAGCACAAGGCATGTGATCCCCTCATGGGTGACATGTGAACACCTCATGGGCACCATGTGATCACCTCATGGGTGTCATGCCTCTCATGGCTGCATGTGGAGCCAATCTATTGATAGCTTTGGCAGACTGCCAACTGTATCAGATAAGGCAACAGGTCAAGAGTTCACTCAGTGCAGCCAGGTACAGGTCAAAAGTTCACCCGGTCTAGCCAGGTGCAGGTCATGAGTTCACTCAGTGCAGTAGCCTGAGCAAGCAAATTTGTCACAGTTCACTTGGGGCAACTGCCTTTCTCACCTAAGCGTGGTCAGCCCCATGCATCAGACTTAAGGTAAGTTTGATGTATTGGCCTGATAATTTGACCTGTCTATGCGTCTTTGATGGGTTTCTCATTCACAAGACAGGTGTCACCACCTACAATGACTTTTGCACAGTGTGTGCCTGCTTATTTCTATAGAGGAATTTGATATATCATCCTGAAATTGGGCATATTTATACCTATCGAATAGCTTTGTCTTATACAAGACTGGTGGTGCCACCTACAATAATTTTTGCACAGTGTGTGTCCCTGCTTATTTCTCAGGAGGGGTGTGATATAACAGTCTGAACTTGGGCATATGTATATATCTGTGATAGCTTCATTGTATACAAGACTGGTGGTGCCAGCTACAATCATTTTTAGCTCAGCTGACTGTAAGTCAACTGAGGTGTAGGAATGGCGCTTTGTCTGTCGTCCATAAGGATATCCGACCATCCGTTAGCAGAGCACAAATCGTAACAGCTGGTCCTAGAAACTTCTAAGTTATAATCCAGGGAGGTCAATAAAAAATCTCCTTGGAAACCTGAAATTAGGTCACTGCGACCTATATCATTTGAGCTATGGGGCTTGAAAGTACCCCCCAGAATAGTAAAAAATTTGATACAAAACCTCCAATATCTTGATAATTAATGCATGGTTTGTCATGAATCTTGCCTTGAATATTGACCATGACTAGTTTTGTCAGTTCCTGAAACGTGGTGGCCCCACCGTTTTTTTTTCTATTTTAACATATATTTTTCTATTTATTTACTAAAAATAAACTTGCTTCAAACTTGTTTTAATAATGACCAACCACATAAGTAAATTCATTTTGATTACCAGGGTCCAGCGATCTAAGTTGAAGGTCACATAAGCCACATCTTTAAAAAGATTGTGTATGCACTGTAAATCAAACTTTTCATCCCGAACTTTCCAACGTTCACACATGGCTTACTTGGCTTAAAACCTGTAGAATTTGAGGTTATCTGGTCAGAGGTCAAGGTCACTTTTTAGCTCAGCTGACTTTCAGTCATGCTGAGCTATAGCGATCACTCTTTGTCCGTCGTCCGTCTGTTCGTCCGTCTGTCCGTCCGTCTGTCCGTCTGTCCATTAACCTGGCACAAATCTTAACTGCTGGACTTAGAATCTTGTAACTTTACATTCTGAGAGGTCAATGAAAAATCTCCTTGGAAAACAGAAATTAGGTCTCTGTTACCCATATCCTTGGAGCTATGGGGCCCCAAAGTACCCCCCAGAAAAGTCAAAAATTTCATACAAAAACTTCAATATCTCATTAACTACTTGACTGATGGTCATGATTTTTGGCATACATATTGATCATGAGATGTTCCATCAGTTCCTGAGGACTGGTGGCGCCACCTGTATTTTTCGATTTTTTACGAATTTTTTTCTCTATTTATGATACCTTTAAAAATGTGAACATCTGTTAACAAGGCACAAATCATAACGACTCGACCTAGAATCTTCATTCTCAACACACTGAGAGACCTATGAAAAGTCTCCATGGAAACCAGAAATTAGGTCTCTGTTACCCATATCCTTCCAGCTATGGGGCCCCAAAGTACCCCCCAGAAAAGTAAAAAATTCATGCAAAAACTTCATTATCTCATTAAATACTTGACTGATGGTAATGATTTTTGGCATACATATTGATCATGAGATGTTCCATCACTTCCTGCAGACTGGTGGCGCCACCTATATCGTTCAATTTTTTACTAATTTTTTTCTCTATTTTTGAGACCTTTCAAAATGTGATCATCTGTTAACAAGACACAAATCGTAAAGACTGGACCTAGAATCTTAATTCTTGACACACTGAGAGGTCCATGAAAAATATCCTTGGAAACCAGAAATTAGGTCTCTGTTAACCATATCCTTTGAGCTATGGGGCCCCAAAGTACCCCCCAGAGTAGTAAAAAATTTTATACAAAAACTTCAATATCTCAATAACTACATCACTGATGGTCATGATTTTTGGCATACATATTGATTATGAGATGTTCCATCAGTTCCTGCAGACTGGTGGCGCCACCTGTATTGTTCGATTTTTCACGATTTTTTCCTCTATTTTTGAGACCTTTAAGGATGCTGTCATCTGTTAACGTGGCACAAATCGTAACAACTGGACCTAGAATCTTCATTTACAACACACTGAGAGACCTATGGAAAGTCTCAATGGAAACCAGAAATTAGGTCTCTGTTACCCATATTCTTTGAGCTATGGGGCCCCAAAGTACCGCCAAGAAAAGTAAAAAATTTCATACAAAAACTTCAATATCTCATTAACTACTTGACTGATGGTCTTGAATTGTGGCAAAACTATTGATCATGAGATGTGTCATCACTTCTTGTTGCAGACTGGTGGCGCCACCTGTATCGTTGGATTATTTATGAATTTTTTTCTCTATTTTTGAGACCTTTCAAAATGTGAACATCTGTTAACAAGGCACAAATCGTAAAGACTGGACCTAGAATCTTAATTCTTGACACACTGAGAGGTCCGTGAAAAGTCTCCTTGGAAACCGGAAATAAGGTCTCTGTTACCCATATCTTTCGAGCTATCGGGCCCCAAAGTACCCCCCCAGAGTAGTGAAAAATTTCATACAAAAACTTCAATATCTCAATTACTACATCACTGATGGTCATGATTTTCGGCATACATATTGATCATGAGATGTTCCATCAGTTCCTGCAGACTGGTGGAGCCACCTACATTGTTTGATTTTTTTTACAATTTCTTCCTCTATTTTTGAGACCTTTAAGGATGCTGTCATCTGTTAACGTTGCATAAATCATAAAGACTGCACCTAGAATCTTCATTCTACACACACTGAGAGACCTATGAAAAGTCTCCATGGAAACCAGAAATTAGGTCTCTGTTACCCATATCCATCGTGATATTGGGCCCCAAAGTACCCCCCAGAGTAGTAAAAAATTTCATACAAAAACTTCAATATCTCAATAACTACATCACTGATGGTCATGATTTTTGGAATACATATTGATCAAGAGGTGTTTCATCAGTTCTTGCAGACTGGTGGCACAACCTGTATTTGTTCGTTTTTTTTTTTACGATTTTTTCCTCTATTTTTGAGACCTTTAAGGATGCTGTCATCTGTTAGCGTGGCACAAATCGTAACAACTGGACCTAGAATCTTCATTCTTGATACACTGATAGACCTATGAAAAGTGTCCATAGAAACCAGAAATTAGGTCTCTGTAACCCATATCCTTTGAGCTATGGGGCCCCAAAGTACCCCCCAGAGTAGTCAAAAATTTCATATAAAATCTTCAATATCTCAATAACTACAACACTGATGGTCATGATTTTCAGCATACATATTGATCATGAGCTGTTCCATCAGTTTCTGCCGACTGGGTGCCCCACCTCTATTTTTTCAAATTTTTACGAATTTTTTTTCTCTTTTTTTGAGACCTTTAAAGATGTGGTTATCTTTCAACAGGGTACAAATTGCAACAACTGGACCTAGAAACTTCATTCTTGTCATGCAAGGAGGCCCATGAAGAGTGCCTGTGGAAACTTGAAATTAGGTCTCTGTTACCCATATCCTTCAAGCTATAGGACTCTGAAGTATCCCTCAGAATAATGGACAATTTGATACAAAAGCTGAAGTATCTGAACAACTAATGCGGAGATCACCATGATTCTTTGCATGGATATTGACCATTAAGTGTTTTTATTAGTTTCTGCAGACTGGTGGAGCCACCTGTATTTTTGTATCCTCCAAAACAAAGTTTTGCAGATACTATGTTTTTGACCGGGTTCCCACGCCGCCGCCACGTTTGTTTCCAGAGAGCTCCTCTGAGAAAAATGGAACGATTTTTCCGAAACTTACACCAATTATCTAGTCACATGTGAACTAGTGCCTAACCAATTTGTTGACCTCTGACCTTTCCCCTCTATCCAGCGTCCATTTGTGCATCTGTTTCCACACAAAACCTCATATCTCGGGAACCTATTGACCAATCAGGAAATAAAATTTATACAAAAGTAGCCCTTGGATCGCTTTATAACATACACAAAAATGGTGGCGCCACCTGTAACCATGTTTGCACAGTGTCCATCTGTTCATCTGCCTTGGGTTAAAATCACTCATATCTCTGCAGTGAATTGACTAATTCACCTGAAATTCGGCATGCATATACATCCAGGATAGCTTTCTTGATTTTATGACAGATGGCACACCCTACATTCACGTTCAAGCTGATCACATCCAAGCTCATATCTCAGGAACCGTTTGACCAATTGGGCCAAAATTTTGCATGTGTATAGATATCACATAGCTCTTTATCATACGCAAAACTGGTGGCGCCACCTGCAACCATTTTTGCACAGCGTCTGTCTGTTTTCTGCCGTGGGATAATGTCACTCATATCTCGGCAGTGGTTTGACATATCTGCCTAAAATTTTGCAGTTTTATACATCCTGGATAGCTTTCTTGATTTTTTGACAGGTGGCGCCACCTACATTCTAGTTTATGCTGCAGACATCCGAGCTCATATCTCGGGAACCGTTTGAACGATTGGGCCAAAATTTTGCATGTGTATAGATCTCACATAGGTCAACTGGAGGGGCCACCTGTAACCATTTTTGCACAGCGTCTGTCTGTTTGTCTGCCGTTGGCTAAAATCACTCATACACATGTAGTGGTTTGACTTTTCTGCCTAAAATTTTGCATATGTATACAACTTGGACATCTTTCTGGATTTGTGGTAGGTGGCACAACCTACATACACATATAGGCTGCAGACATCCATGCTAATATGCAACATACCTCACTCTATTTCCCCTTGCCACTCAATCCATGCCTCACTTCAACCGTTCCACTCTGATTTTGGCAGATACACGTGGTCACTTGTCGGCTATCCGTATTCTAGTTTTTAAAGTTTACACATTTTTTCTCTATTTTTGAGATATATAAATAAAGACTAAATCTTGGCCTGTTGGTTAATCTGTTTGATGCTTCAGTTGAATGGGTATATACTACCATTCTGATGATAAAATTTCCTTTAGCGAATGTCTTCCCTGTCAGCTGAGCGACATGACCCATGGGTCACTTGTTAAAAGATTGTTACAATAATCCTAATGCTGCAAGTTCAAGGATATTAAGTTCTAAGATTTTTTGGTTACAAGGTCATTGGTTAAGGTCACAGGACTGTCATTCTGAAAAATTTCTTTAAAAATATCCTTATAGACAAATTCAGCTGAGTGTTGAGACCCATGGGTCCCTAGTTGTGTTGTGTGCACCCATGCCAGAATTTCATTAGTGATGTTTGTGTAATTGTTTCTTATTCAAAATGTTTAGTACCTGCCTTGGTCTATATACATTAGAAGTCATGGTCCAGCAATGAAGCATTATACCTGGTATATTTCCCAATGCACAGGTTCGCATTAGGCCTGTAGGCCTTGTTTATAAAAAGTCAGTTGAAAAGCATTTTGTATTGGCAAAAAATAAATTTCAAAGTTATTTCAAGTGGGGACCACTTTTGTGTACAGATGGCAGCACTTGGTTTACCATTGGCAGATTGCCAGTGCCTTGATGTTGGCCATTGGCCACGATGATGTCAGCTCTATAAATAGTTTGGCAATCTGCCAGGATTGGAAGAAGGGCAGCCAGGTATAGGTCAAGAGTTCACTCAGTGCAGTAGCTGCATTCTAGTTATAGCTTTGGCAGACTGCTCACTGCATCATATTTGGCACCAAAGTTCAGCCTGAATCTATTTATAGCTTTGGCAGACTGCCAACTGTGTCAGATTATGCAAGAGGTCAAGAGTTCACTCAGTGCAGCCAGGTACAGGTCAAAAGTTCACTCAGTCTTGCCAGGTGCAGGTCAAGAGTTCACTCAGTGCAGTAGCTTGAGGCAGCAATTTGTCACAGGTCACTCAGGGGCAAGTGCCTTACTCTGCTAAGCCTTGTCAGCCCAGTGCATCAAACTCTGGGGAAATTTGATGTATTGGACTGATACCTGTCTATGTGTCTTTGATGGTATAATTCTCGTTTACAAGACAGGTGGTGCCACTTTTGCACAGTGTATGTCCCTGCTTATTTCACAGGAGGGGTTTGACATATCAGTCTGACATTTGGCATATGTATATATCTCTTCCTTGTATATAAGACTGATGATACAATCATTGTATCCGCCAAAACAGAGTTTTGCAGATACTATGTTTTCAGTTGGGCACCAACGCTGCCACCATCACCACATAGGATTCCGGAGAACTCCTCCATAACCACTGGGTAGAATTTTTAAAATTCGAAATTATGATCGGTCACATGTGAACTGCTGCGCCCTCATTTTTGGTTGACCTCTGACGTTTCCTCTCTGCCCAGCGTCCATTTGTGCGTCTTTTTCCACAAATAAACCCACATATCTTGGGAACCGTTTGACCACCTACATTCATATTTACGCTGCAGACATCCAAGCTCATATCTCCGGAACCATTTGACCAATTTGGCAAAAATTTTGCATGTTTATAGATCTCACATAGCTCTTTATTGTACGCAAAACTGGTGGCGCCACCTGCAATCATTTTGTACAGCGTCTGTCTGTTTGTTTGCCGTGGGATAAAATCACTCATATCTCGGCAGTGGTTTGACATATCTGCCTAAAATTTTGCATGTTTATACATCTTGGATAGCTTTCTTGATTTTGTGGCAGGTGGCGCCACCAACATTTATGTTTACGCTGCAGACATTCAGGCTTATATCTCAGGACTGGTTTTACATACCCCCCGGAAATTTTGCATGTGTATAGATCTCCCATAGTTCTTTATCATATGCAAAACTGGTGGCGCCACCTGCCACCATTTTTGCACAGCGTCCATCTGTTCATCTGCCTTGGGATAAAATCACTCATATCTCTGCAGTGGTTTGACTTATCCACCTGAAATTTTGCATGTGTATACATGATTGACAGCTTTCTTGTTTTATGACAGGTGGCGCCACCTACATTCAAATTTATGCTGCAGACATTCAAGCTCATATCTCAGGAACCATTTGACCGATTTGGCAAAAAATTTGCATGTATATAGATCTCACATAGCTCTTTATCATACGCAAAACTGGTGGTGCCACCTGCAATCATTTTTGCACAGCATCCGTCTATTTGTTTGCCGTGGCATAAAATCACTCATATCTCGGCAATGGTTTGACATATCTGTCTAAAATTTTGCAGGTTTATACATCTTGGATAGCTCTCTGGATTTTGTGGCAGGTGGTGCCACCTACATTTATGTATACGCTGCAGACATTCAGGCTTATATCTCAGGACTGGTGTGACATACCCCCCTGAAATTTGCATGTGTATAGATCTCACATAGCTCTTTATCATACACAAAATTGTAGGCGCCACCTGCCATGATTTTTGCACTGCACCTGTCTGTTTTTCTGCCGTGGGCTAAAATCACTTGTATCTCAGTAGTGGTTTGACTTATCTGCATAAAATTTTGCATGTTTATACATCTTGGATAACTTTCTGGATTTTGTGGCAGATGGCGCCACCTACATTTATGTATACGCTGCAGACATCCAGTCTATTATGCAACACACCTCACTCTATTTCCCCTTGCCACTCAATCCATGCCTCACTTCACCTTTCCTACTCTGATTTTGGCGGATACACGTAGTTGCTTGTTGAATACCCATATTCTTGTTTTTGTGTTGTGTGCACCCATGCCAGAATTGAAGCAGTGATGTTTGTTTAATTGTTTCTTGTTCTAAGTGTTTAGTACTTGCATTGTTCATATACATGTTACACATGTTCTTGAAAAGTAATGGTCCAGCATTGAAGCATTATACCTGGTGTAATCTCATTGCACAGGTTCGCATCAGGCCTGTAGGCCTTGTTGTTATTTTATAGATAAAATTGCACTAGTGTTGATGTTAACATAAAATGAATAACATGCAGTGAGTAACCACAGGATATAAATTTATACATCATAGGTAAGATATAAATGTGAACAGAAAATAAATTTGAAAAAGATTTGTACTTAAATAAATTAAAAATTTATATGTGAATTAATCATACCGGTAAAATGATTTGATATATGACAGCAATAGGAAATTCTAAGTAACAGTACTTTATGAATGATGATTTAAAAGTGTAAATACATTGTGTCTTTCTTAAAACATTTATTCTTTATTTGAGGATTTGAATTCATGATCGATCATCACTAAAAAACTGGTTGAATTCAAAACCTACTGATATATTCGGTTGTTTTAAAGTATGAACTTTCAGACCATATATAGACTGATCTGGTTGATCATCTCAACTGCTATGTATCTTAGGGTATGTAAGCAGGCCTAAGTTAGTTGAAAAATTTGCAAATGATTATGGCACTGCAAGATTAATCATCAGATTGTTTGCATCAAACTTACTGACTATCAATTATAATCGATCATCAGCCAATCACTACCATGAAGACCAAGTTGGTGTTATTAATGTTTGTTCTAAGATAAATGAAAGCATAATTTTTGAGTGCCCTTTGCTAGAAGGTTCAATCGGTGTTAACTGGGCCTTGTATATATTTGCCAGTTTGAATGGTATGCAAGTGGTACAGTCTTTAGAAAGTTGTTAGACTAAGTTAATCATTAGACAAACATATTTAACATTACTCTGAGGCCAGAAAGACTCATCTTTTGGTCACAAACAGCCATATCAATGAGAAAATAGAAATAATAAAAAGAAATTAATTTAGCCAACATGAGTTCAGTTAAATGCACCATTTTATAGGCTGGTTAACTTGTGTATCATCTCTGTATCTCATGTAAATAGTACCCTATAATTTATTCAAATATGGAATGAAACTTTTCCTTAAAGCACAAATATTGTGTGTTATGATTGTCCTGCAAAGGATTTCCTATGTATATACTCAACAGTCAGACTTTAGGTCAATTGTGAAATGAATTAGAATTGAAGGGGAAATCATATGAATTGGATATGGAGGGCAGGGGGATTAAATTAATAGAATTGTTGAATTAGAATTTAAATTAACAGGCTTAGATGAATTGAGTTGAACAAATTTATGTGAAGAATTACTCCATAAAATGTCCTTTTGTCTTGGAGGAGTTTATTTTAAAAACTGGGTAGCTGGTCAAAAATGGACTGAATTAACAGCTGTTAAATATTTCAGTGTGAACTATATATTTCCCCTGTGACAATTAACAACATATATCTAACTGAATTTTGTGTATCTGCACACTTGACAGCAAAATGTTGCCCTCTGAAGTTTACAACTTTTGTTTTTATTTTGTGAATTGAATTTGAATCAGTTGAATTAAATTGGAATTACTATTTCCTCCAACAAATTGAAATTGAATTGGATTTTAACAAAAACAAAATATTAAATTGGAATGAAATTGACAAAAATCCACCCCCCATCTCATGGTATAGGTTTAAAGATCTACTGCAGCCTTATGTTCTCAGCAATGTTATGTTTGGTAGATGGTATAATTAGATCACTGTACAATTACTAAATAACCTGTATAGGTAAAATACTGTCAGTCCATAAAACACACATTATTTAAGCCAGGATTTACAACAGAATTTAATCAGTTTAGATGTTCACACTCCCTACCTATATTCTTGTTTATTTATTTTAAAGTGAAATTATTTTAAGACAATACAATAAGATAATTATAGGAAACTTCTTATGACCAAATAAAAGAACACTTTGGCTTAACATCAGAAGAATTAAAACAAATAACAGCTGTAATTTCCAAATTGTTTATGTCAAAACTGTGTACTGGTTAGCAACTAGCTCTGTGGCAGATGTTATGTACAGCCAGTCAAATTAACATGACCTTGCATAGAGTACAGTATATTATTAACATTAGGTGTTGCTATTTGATATAATAGTTATACTAAACATTGATTTAAGCCGGTATACCCAGGATCCTTTGTGACCGTCAGGGCAGGGAGGGTGCGTCACGGATGTGGAGCACGGCTGATTTGTCCTCAGATGCTGGGTCTTAATACAGGAAAGTTGGCCCACTGCCTGGCAGATTGCCATCAGCCTTGGAGAGTATTGGGTCCATTTGTTCTCAGTACATAAAGTTGGCTGTCTGTGTACCAGCACACTGCGTGATATTTGACACATCACTACGTCAGCTTACTCCCTGACATTGTCTCTTACAGCTTCATTTTAAAAATCTTTGTGAGACCTGTCAAGACATTCTTCAAGACTTGGACATTGTTATTGCTTCAAGACATAGACATTGTTATTGGACATGACTGTCACATTGAAGTTCAGATCCCCAGGATTGTCAGTCAAAGTTTACCTGGACAGTGACAGGGAAATGCCATATAAATAACCCCAGGAGGTTGAACTGTTTTTGTTAAAACCTTTGTAAAAATAGATTGACTTAATACCTCTCTCTATTTTTCTGTCTTTCTCTCTCTGTCTCTCACTCTCTGTAGATCTCTTGTCTTTGTCATTCTCTCTCTAGCTAGCTGTCTGTCTTTGTGTCTTTCTGTCTCTCTCTTTCTCTCTCTCTGTCTCTCTCTGTGTTTTTGTCTCTGTACCTCTCTCCCTCTCTCCTACACCAGAATGTAATAGATAATTGTATCCCCTGACAAAGTCGGGGGATACTTTGTAAAATGCCGGTCCCCCTGCCACCCCTGCATATAAATCTTGTCGGTGTGATAACTCAAAAAATATTTCACAGATCTTTACCAAACTTGGTAAAGGTATAGATATGGGTGAGAGGACGACGTCTAGTTAAAATGAGGTCATTACCTTGACTAGGAGAGTGTCCTTGACCTTGAATAGGTCCAATTTGGGGGAAAATCACACAAATTCTGAAATATCTCAAGAAATCTTGCATGGATTGATCCCAAAATCAAGTTGATCAAAGATCATGGATAGGGTTGTCAATTCCCAGAAACTGGTGGCCCCACCTATTATTCTTTACTTGTTTTCGTGCCTTTTAATACCACCAAAATTGCCACTTGACAGTACTGTGAGCATTATAAGTTGAAAACTAATGGACAGATTTCTTTTATATTATGCATATACATAGATCTATGTTGGTTATGGGATGATGTTTATTTAAATTGGGCTCATGACCTTTCCTATGAGAGTGGCCTTGACCTTGAATATTCCCATATTTGGTGAAATTCACACAAAATCTTTAATATCTCAGTTAGGGATACATGGAATGATCCAAAAATTAAATTAACCAAAGATCTTGGATAGCTTTGTCTTTTGCAGAAGACAGGTGGTGCCGCCTTATGTCGTTTTCTTGATAAAATGATGTTGACGCAATAACTTTGTAAGAATTTGAGGTACAGTCACCAAACCCACAGGTTTGATGCATCATATCAATAGCTAGGTCAAGTTCGAGCATGGATGACCTTGATGCATTTTTTTACGGTCACAGCAGCGATTATGCTAAAATGATATTAGGGCAATAACTCAAAAAGAATTTGTGGTACAGTCACCAAACCTACAGTTTAGATGCATCTTTGATATGGATGGCCTTGATGCATTTTTCAAGGTCACAGAGGCCATAATGCTGAAATGATGTTAACTTTAATATCTCACTGAGGGATGCATGGATTGGTCCAAAAATCAAATTGACATAAGATCTTTGACTGCATTGTTTTCTGCAGAAGACAGGTGGCCCAACCTTATGTTGTTTTCTTGCTAAAATGATGTTTAAACGGAATAACTTAGTAAGAATTTGAGGTACAGTCACCAAACCTACAAGTTTGATGCATCTGCAGAATACAGGTGGCACCACCTTGTGTCGTTTTCTTGCTTTAACACCTTGTAATACTGCCACATCACTAGTTAACATTTGACAACAAAACTGCCAACATTATCTAGAAATTAAAAGTACATTTATAACTTTCACTTACATTTCAATTTTTTAGGATTCCCGATTAACCTCATGTGGAAGAAAAAGGAAATGGCAACAGGAATTAAAGCGAGGTGCACAAAGAATGAATCGTACATGCACACATCATAATCAACAGGAGATAGAGTGAAAAAAAGGTAGGCAAATGTTAATTTGCATCCTTAATCAAATTAAAATTAGCTGTTCTGTTAGCTGATTCAGTGATGTAATATCCTCTGGCCATCTGTTTGCCAATTTTAAAATATTTGTTTTAACATTATATCTAGGTCAGTTGGTCTTATTCTTGGTATTTCTGACTGCAGACCTGGATGACTTTCGAGTCATGGGTTCAAATCTGATGCTGGCAGGTGTCAACTGAGGCCAGACTTTCAAAAAAAGTCTGCAAATATATTTGATGGATAGAGCAAAACTGTCTAATATCAAACATAGCATAGTCTAATCAATGACACATAACCTGTAGATGACAGGCTGTGGGATAAACATGGCTGGTCTCTCCAGGAAGAATTAGTGGTAGGTCAGTGTTTTGGAGCAAGCTATACATCAACTTTTTCTGGAGAATTTAAGTAATATCTCGCTTATTCTGTCTTCATATTAATGGACTGTAGGTGGCCTCTGTTAAGTCCTTAAAATGCATGTATGACAGATATATGAGCTCGTTTATATACCAGCAGTTAGTAAAAACAGCACATACGCCAATATTGACAAAACAGAAAACCCATTTAACCAAAGGTGGTTGGTTGCATTGTGCCTAAGCTGCAGTGTCACTTGTAGCAAGACGCTCTTGATTTTGCCAAACTCTGGTTGCTCTGACATGCCACCATACAGTGTTGCTCCTAGAGCGCGGCATTGCGGCATTGCCGCAATTTTATTGGCCGTGTCCCTTTATTTTTAGGCAGGCACATCCAAGTGGACGCACTATTTTCCCACGTGTCCCTCATAATTTAAATTATGCGACCCTTAAACGAACGTAGTTACATGAAAATTTATTCAGATTGAAAAAAATCGATGTACGTATCCCTTCAGAAAGATTTGGGGAAATCCTCTGGTATCTGAATCCCTGATAAAACTATACGCGGGATTACATAATACACACAGGTTTAATGGTCACACCATTGATGTCTTGAATGCATTGCCTCAGGGTTGGTCCATACACACGTAGGTGTTGCAGCTTTTCTGACAAAGATCGAAGTTCTAGTGGTTGGAATAAAGTTGCAAGCGATCATCCAGTGCTCGACACTGACGTGATTTTCTTGAGCCTACATAGTCTCACGATAATGCATTTTAATTATTCTTAAACATGAATATGAAAAAGCAGATATTTTTAGGATTTATCGAAGTTAAGAAGGTGTGACCTGGTCAATATTTACGGCGTTTCACCCCTAAGTTAATCCGCAAAGTACTGTTAGAAACTCGTCTACCCAGTTTTCGAAAGTTCGTGTGTCTTGTCAAGCAGTTCTCAATGACGTAAGACTGTTTTCAATTATCAGATCGATCATTTCATTATAATGCCTTAGATTACTTTACTACGATAAGTCAGACGATTATTTCCCTCAAAGCACTTAGGTTAGGTCTTCCACAATGATCTCAAACAATTTGCCTGTATAGTGACATCGTTTTATGGCAGGCCAGCCAACCGACGGGCCCTCTTTTTTTAATGCATATTCCTATTCTGGACTGAACAGGTCATAAGCTTTAATTTGAATAGAAATTCCCTTGTTTGTAGAGCCTCAGGGTCATGTGATTTTGCTGCAGCCCGGTACGAAATTAAGCCCAAGCTGGGGAATATACTTCTTCGAAAATGTGATGTTTCTCGTGACTAAATGACTCACTAACGCAGTATATAATCAATATGTAAATGTCATTATTAAGAAGAATCAATCTATTTTGTTATCGGTTGCTTTATATTTCTTGGACCAATAATGCAGATGTTTTAAAATCTTTTGATACTAGTCAAACAAGTATTATATGGCGGCTATCGGCAGCATATTTTCCCGGTTAAGCTGACATCGTTTCCGCGGATATAGGCGTAGGTTACGTAGGTTAGCACGAAAATTTCAGAAATCAAGATGCATTGATCAAAATATTCTGAGTACAGTTTCTGTAATAAATAAAGTACGATTTTTTAGAGAAATTGTGATTTCTAGTAGTTTGATACTTACCTAACAATTATAATAAGCCTATAAGGCAATGCCGGCCGCAAATTTTCCCGGCTGACAAGTAACATCATTCCACGGCTATACGCCTACGCATAAATGACATGGAAAGGTCACTTAAGTTTTAGTTACCGATTGTTTTACTTTTATTGGGAACAGAAATTTGGATATTTATTGTATTCCTTTCATTCTTGTCAAACTAAAATTTTATATTAACATGCCCGTAACAGACTTAAACAAACTGATGTTGTACCACGGCAACTTACGCTGGTGCGGTTGACTTTCTTAATAGCCTCTCTTTATAACATTAATCGACGGTGAATAAAACCTTATGTAAATGTTTGTTTTATCCCCCGTTAACTGAGTTGTTCAAAACATGTTTCGATACTGACTTGCCACTTTGAATGGTACAAGCTGACTCAATCAAAGATGATTGTGTGTAAGCAGTTTGCAATCTGTACATGGTCATCTATGTATAATGTTGTTATTGAGACAAGAATTTCCTAGGCTTAAGTTTCATGAAGACTTGAGATAGGTGACCTGTAATATATTTAACAATTCCAGCCTTTACAATACCTATTATTCATTTCAAAATGCGCAAGACTTAAAACATTCATATAACATTGATTATTTTAACATAAAAAAGTGCTTCGAAGAACATGTCCCCACCTAATTTTGGTTTGTCCCCCAGAATTTTCATCAAGAGGGCCCTGTGTCCCTTTGTGTTTCATGCCTAGGAGCAACACTGACCATATGTCCTAGGATATGTTAAGACTATTGTTGCGGGCCCCACATGTTATAAACACATAGATATAAACAAAATGAACAGCCTGTGTTTGGTGGGATCAGGCCTAGACGTATAAAATGTTCAAAGGGTTATTTTTGTTGATGAGCAATTAAAGCATCATGCTGATATCAGATACAGCCCTTTAAACCAGAAATGGCTGGCCTGTGGTAACACCAGGGATAATATGACTCTTGACACCAAGATGCCAATCTGGCACAACCTGAATCAGAGCCAGTATGAAGTATGAGTACGTCAGGTTAATAAGATTAAACATAAACAAAATGGAGGGATTTTCCTTCACAAAGGAGACTTTATACATATTACACTGGTTAATCACATTTAAGGTTTGAAGTTATCCTTCAGCCTAATCCATGATTTTTGTATCACCACAAATGTTAGGATGTATTGCTATTCAGAGATTAGTTCTGTTGTGGTTGTAGTTAATATAAGCACGTCTTAGCTGCACCCAAGAAATCTTTGGAACCATATATTGTGCTTCGATTTTTTAGCTTAGCTGACTGTAAGTCATCTGAGGTATAGATTTGGGGCTTTGTCCTTCCAGCTGTCTTGCCATCAAGCCGTCAGGGCGTCTGTTCGTCTGTTAGCAGGGCACAAATCATAACCTGACCTTAGAAGCCTGTATCTAAAAATCTTGGTTGGGTCATAAAAAATCTCCTTTGAATCCTGAAATGAGGTCACTGTGACCTATATGCTATGGGGCTTGCAAGTACCCTCCAAAACAATCCAAATTTGATACAAAACCAATTTTATAATTAATGGATGGATTGTCATGAATGATTATGTAACCTTGAATATTGACCATGAATAGTTTTGTCAGTTCCCAAAAAGTGGTGGTGCCTCCTGTATTTTTGAGCTAAAGCGATCACCCTTTGTCTGTCGTCCGTCTGTCCGTCTTTCTATCCGTCCGTCCGTTAACCTGGCACAAATTGTAACCTCTGGACCTAGAAACTTGTAACTTTACATTCTGAGAGGTCCATGAAAAATCTCCTTGGAAACCAGAAATGAGGTCTCTGTTACCCATATTCTTCGAGCTATGGGGCCTCAAAGTACCCCAAAGAATAGTAAAAAATTTCATAAAAAAAATTCAATATCTCATTAACTACATCACTGATGGTCATGATTTTATGCATACATATTAATCATGAGATGTTCCATTAGTTCCTGCAGACTTTTTTTTACGAATTTTTTTCTCTTTTTTTGAGACCTTTAAAAATGTGAACATCTGTTAACAAGGCACAAATCGTAAAGACTGGACCTAGAATCTTCATTCTGTACACACTGAGAGACCTATGAAAAGTCTCCATGCAAACCAGAAATTAGGTCTCTGTTACCCATATCCTTCGAGCTATGGAGCCCCAAAGTACCCCCCAGAATAGTCAAAATTTTCATACAAAAACTTCAATATCTCATTAACTTGATCACTGATGGTCATGATTTTTGGCATACATATTGATCATGAGATGTTTCCTCAGTTTCTGCAGACTCAGGGTTCGTGCGCAGTCTTACAAAGTCTTACAAAGTCTTACTTTTCATTTTGCAAAAATAAGGCCTTAAAAAGTCTTACTTTTCTTACATTTTAGAGGCTAGATCTTACAAAAGTCTTACTTTTTGTATCACAGAAACTGAAATAATTTTTGAAAGAGGCAAATAATTGGATACCATAAACATGAAAGTAGCTAATTTTTCAAAGCTTGTTCCCGTATTTAACTGCATGTCAGACATCATCTGCACATTCAGACTACCATGGGTCTCATGACCATAGGGGCACCTGCGGAGTATTTTCAGTGCGGACAACTCAGAATAAATGCGAATCGGAACACATGCTTTAACAAGTTTCAGTGGCGTGAAAGGGGACTCGAAAGTTGTGCGCCAGTTCATCTCCAGTTATTATGGTATTTTCCTCTGCTGTACACTTTCCCTAAATCATGTAAATCTCTGCAGTTTCTGCATGTCGGTAGATGTGCATTCACTTTGTTGGGAACTGAAAGTAACGACGCGCTGTGTTTGTTGACATTGCAAACAAAGTAGAAGAAATTCCGGAAACTATGACTTAATCATGAAAGAGTTTGACCCTAAAAAATCACTTGAGTGTCTTTTTTTTTGTTTCATGTTTGCTATGCAGGTTCATGTATATGCAGGTTCATGTATGAATATTGACAGCACTGAAAAAGTTAATTTTTTTGCTTGACTCAGGCACATCAGGATATAGCGGGGCAAGGACCATTAACAGGTGTTTGAAAGCGCAATGGGTCTATTTGGACACGTGCTTGAAACTGGAAGTTGAAATAAATACTTGTGTGTGAATTGGTGTACAGAAGATGCATCAGTGATTTCTAAACCAGCCAGCATTAATATAACCCTGAAAGCCAGAATATGGCATGAACTGACATGGGTTTTCTGTAACTCTGCATGATTTAGGCTCGTCCTGCTCGTCGACATACCTGTGAGCTCAATTTTTCCAGGAAAGATATCGATGGGGTTTGAATGTTTGTCCCATTAGAAGTTAATACATTTGAATATTTACGTCGATAGTCTTGTGAAATATATCGTTGACAAATTTACCGCCTTTGTGGTCAAGGACATCTTTTCGGGCACATATGACCATTGTTTAATTAATTTAATTGACTTAAAATCAGCTACAGTGAATCATATTTTGTCAAATTTACGGTATTTAAGTATGAGCTACTTCAGGCTGCTTTGAAAAATTGGAGCGCGGGAAAGTACAACGGTGTTACCATTTTGTGTATAGGCCTAGATCGGTGAGCTTACACTGCATTTATATAGCAAGTTATAAGTCTGTAAAATATGTTCAAAATTTTTGAGCATTGAAATAACGCTCTATAATTGCACCGCAGATGCACATCTAATTTCTGTATGGCAATAAATGCATTCGAATTAGAACATTTTTAATTACGTATTGTGCCCGCGTATGCAACGGAGCATATATATCGGTGTCAGCAATGATGGGCCTATAGGCTGTATCACCAAATAAGGCCTACTGCATGTATCATAAACTCGGTATTTGCAAAATATGCATGACCATCAAGAAATCTATTACTTATCGTAAATTATTTTTTATCATATTGCTCTCGTATATATCAGAACTCATTTTGCCCACGTATTATACGGTCTGCCCGATGCAAACGATGTCAGTGTCATCCAACTGCATTTTTCCAAACGTTTCCCCGTAAATTTTTGAACGTCCAAGCACACCTGCTCTCTTTACAAATGTCTCACTCTTGAAGGGGACACGTGGTTTTTGCAGTTGATCATGCTAATACAGAGGTATTTCGAAAATATACATGAAGATCAAGAAATCTATATTTTGTTGATCATAAATTAATTTTTATCCTATTACTCTCGCATTTCAGAACATGTTTTGCCCACATATTACGGTCTGCCTGATGTAAATGATGTCAGTGTCTTCCAAGTACATTTTTCTAAACGTATCCCCATGGATTTTGGAACGTACAAGCTCACTTGGTCTCTTTACAAATGCCTCGCTCTTTGGCGGGATACCTGTGCTATTACAGCAGGATATCCAAGGGTTTCAAATTGGAAACTGGTCACTCTCTCGGCTTACACCTTACGGTAATGCGTCAGAGAATATGCCATCATATCAAATTTACCGCTGCATTGTTTTTTTTTGCGGATATTCTCCGAACTCGAGTGAAGGAAGTTATCAGAACACGTCCATGAAAATGTTTGACTGGCTTGCACGTGTTCTTTGATTTTTGCGGGAAAATGAAGTGCCAAGGGACAAAGTGGGGCCTGGCGATCGTGGGGCTGCAGATGTCAAGTTACAACATTGCCGTTCTACGGCTGACCACTGTTTATAGATATGGAAAACTTAAGTGACAGATTTATGGATAAAAAGATGCATGCTTTGCCATGTATAATATAGGCCTACGGGAATGAACTCCGCTCGTAACGACATATCTATATATAAAAGTATACGGCATCAGCCGGCAAAAGAGTAGAGAATATACAGGCATGTAAATGAAGGCCTATTTATTTATTTATGTGTCATTTGAAATTTGGATGGGTATTAAAACGAATATATTTTATATAGGGTTTGTATTTACCATGAGAAAATGGTCTCATTTTTCACGAAAAAAGGTCTTACAAAGTCTTAAAAAGGTCTTACTTTTTTAAATTGAAAAGGCGCAAGAACCCTGAGACTGGTGGCGCCACCTGTATTTTTCGATTCTTTACGAATTGTTTTCTCTATTTTTGAGACCTTTAAAAATGTGAACATCTGTTAACAGGGCACAAATCGTAAAGACTGGACCTAGAATCCTCATTCTTGACACAGTGAGAGACTTATGAAAAGTCTCCATGGAAACCTGAAATTAGGTCTCTGTTACCCATATCCTTTGAGCTATGGCACTCCAAAGTACAGCTCAGAATAATGGAAAATTTGATACATAAGCTAAAGTATCTGAACAACTAATGCAGAGATCACCATAATTGTTTGCATGGATATTGATCATGGAGTGTTTCATCAGTTACTGCAGACTGGTGGCACCACCTGTATTTGTTCAGGTTTTTTTACGAATTTTTTTCTCTATTTTTGAGACCTTTAAAGATATGAACATCTGTTAACAGGGCACAAATCATAACAACTGGACCTAGAATCTTCATTCTTGACACACAGGGAGACTCATGAAAAGTCTCCATGGAAACCTGAAATTAGGTCTCTGTTACCCATATCCTTTAAGCTGTATGGCTCCAAAATAACCCCCAGAATAATGAAAAATTTGATACATAAACTGCAGTATCTCAATAACTAGACATTTCTTGGCACTGCAGGTGCCAGAGTATCCCCAGACATAATAGCCCCCCCCCCCCCTTCAAGAATAGACCCCCATTTTTAGCAGCATATACTGACACTTGGCATATTTATTGTTTCTTCCATCTAACAATCAACAATCTTGTTGAAGATGTTGGTCCTGTGACCTTGGTCTTTTTAAAGATGTGTCCTGTGACCTTGACCTTTGACCTCATGACCCCAAAATCAATTCGGGGCTTGCTTTCCAATGGGACATATACAAGTCAAGTTTGAAATCCATACATCAATAAAAGATATTATCATCCAGAAACTAATTTTTGGACAGATGGCTCCTGTGACCTTCACCATTGACCTTGTGACCTCAAAAATTGATAGGGGTCTTCCACTCTTGGTGAACTTTATGTGCAAGATGAAAGATCTGAGATGAATTGTTTGGCTGAAAATGCATCCACAATCTTTTTGAAGATGTTGGTCCTGTGACCTTGGTCTTTTTAAAGATGTGTCCTGTGACCTTGACCTTTGACCTCATGACCCCAAAATCAATTGGGTTTTGCTTTTCCAATGGATCAAATACAAGTCAAGTTTGAAATCCATACATCAATAAAAGAAGATATTATCATCCAGAAACTAATTTTTGGACAGATGGCTCCTGTGACCTTCACCTTTGACATTGTGACCTCAAAATTGATAGGGTTCTTCCTCTCTTGGCAGGTGAACAATATGTGCAAGATGAAAGATCTGAGATGAAAGGTTTGGCTGAAAATGCATCCACATCTTTTTAAAGATGTGTCCTGTGACCTTGACCTCTGACCTCATGACCCCAAAATCAATTTTGGTCTTGCTTTTCCAATGGGACATATACAAGTCGAGTTTGAAATCTATATATCAATAAAAGCAGGAATTATCATCCAGAAACTAATTTTTGGACAGATGGCTCCTGTGACCTTCACCTTTGACGTTGTGAACTTAAAATTGATAGGGGTCTTCCACTCTTGGCAGGTGAACTATATGTGCATGATGAAAGATCTCAGATGAATTGTTTGGCTGAAAATGCATCCACAATCTTTTTAAAGAGGTTTCCTGTGACCTTGACCTTTGACCTCATGACCCCAAAAACAATTCAGGTCTTACTTTTCCAATGGGTCAAATACAAGTCAAGTTTGAAATCCATACATCAATAAAAGTAGGAAGTATAATCCAGAAACTAATTTTTGGACACATGGCTCCTGTAACCTTCACCTTTGACCTTGTGACCTCAAAATTTATAAGGTTCTTCCTCTCTTGGCAGGTGAACTATATGTGCAAGATGAAAGATCTGAGATGAAATATTTGGCTGAAAATGCATCCACAATCTTTTTAAAGATGTGTCCTGTGACCTTGACCTTTGACCTCATGACCCCAAAATCAATTTTGGTCATGCTTTTCGAATGGATCAAATACAAGTCAAGTTTGAAATCCATACATCAATAAAAGCAGGAATTATCATCCAGGAACTAATTTTTGGACAGATGACTCCTGTGACCTTCACCTTTGACCTTGTGACCTCAAAACTGATAGGGGTCTTCCTCTATTGGCAGATGACTTATATGTGCAAGATGAAAGGTCTGAGACGAAATGTTTGGCTGAAAATGCATCCACAATCTTTTTAAAGATGTGTCCTGTGACCTTGACCTTTGACCTCATGACCCCAAAATCAATTGGATTCTTGCTTTTTCAATAGGACATTTATAAGTCAAGTTTGAAATCCATACATCAATAAAAGCAGGAATTATCATCCAGAAACTAATTTTTGGACAGATAGCTCTTGTGGCCTTGACCTTTGACCTTGTGACCCCAAAATTTATATGGATCATCCACTATTGGCAAGTGAGCTATATATTCAAGATGGAAGATCTAGGATGAAAGTTTGGCTTAAAAAATCCACAGTATCTTTTAAAATGCCAGTCCAGTGACCTTGACCTTTGACCTCATGACCCTAGAACCTATAGGGTTCTTACTTTAGTGGTGGGCCATACATAAGTCATGTTTGAAATCCATATGGCTATCAACACTGGAGATATCATAAGAGGTGTGTAATTTTCACCATATACGGCAATATTCAAGGACAAGGCCACTATCATAGGAAAGGTCATGACCCCAATTTAAATAAACATCATCCCATATAACCCATACCTATGTATATGCATAATATAAAAGAAATCTGTACATTAGTTTTTGACTTATAATGCTCACAGTACTGTAAAGTGGCAATTTTGGGGGTATTAAACGGCACGAAAACAAGTAAAGAATAATAGGTGGCGCCACCAGTTTCTGGAATATGACAACCCTTTCCATGATCTTCCATCAACTTGATTTTGGGATAAATCCATGCAAGATTTCTTGAGAATTTGTGTGATTTTCCCCAAAATTGGACCTATTCAAGGTCAAGTACACTCTCCTAGTAAAAAAGTGAAATTAGTCCAAAATGAATATATTACATTTTTAGCTCAGCTGACTATAAGTCATCTGAGCTATAGTCGTGGTCCATTGTCCGTCGTCCGTCCGTCTGTCCGTCCGTCCGTCCGTCCGTCCGTCCGTCCGTAGATGTGGCACGTTTTGAAACCGTTAGACCTAGGAATCCAAAATTCAGCATAATGTTAGATGTCCCCAAGATCTCCTACCAAGCTGAAAACTAGGTCTTTGCGACTTCGTTCCTTTGAGAAATTAAGGAAAAACCTCAATTTTTTATTAAAATCCGATTTTCACACTTCAGGACTGCCTTATATCAAAACCACTCATCTGTTTTTCCTCATATTTACCATAAATATTCTTCCATATAGTTCCTATGTACATGCCAGAAATTAAGTCTGTTAAGTATAAATTCTTTAAGTTATGGGCCCAAACATAATGGACTTTGTAAAAAATCAGGAAAAATATTTACTAACTTAACATGAAAAATTTTGAAACTAGAGTCTATTTTCCCAAGTATATAACTATGTTTTATTAAGATTCAATTGCTTACCCAAAACTAGATCTGAATTTTGTAAATTTTTTAAGTAATTAGCATAAAAATAAAATCAGTACCTTAAATTTTGCCCAACTTTGACCATGGCACGTTTTTTTCCTGTAAGTACCATTGATTTAATTTTCACAGCATGTAAACATAAATATTTAATTTGTTTAAATCTGAAATTTGGAAATAAAAGCTTGAAAATTAAGCTAGTTATTGATTTTTTTCTTGAGGCTCTATTGTAGTCATTTGCTTTGATTAGAGGTTACAGATGCAGGGTCCCACTCCAGGTCACTGGAAGTCAGCTATGTCAGGGTTTCTGATTTGTTACAGTCACTGGGGGAGATCCCCTGCTGTGACAGGTGTACAGTAATTCTCATATCACCACCCCAATCACCCCCCCCCCCCCCCCCAACCCAACCCACCAAGTGTTATGCAGTATTGTTATTGTTTTCACTGTATCTCCTTAATTGTAATGCTGTTTCCACTCTGATATGCAAAAACTTTCCTTGAAAAAGTAATTCAAGGTGTAATCCAGAAGATGCAATGTTGTGTAATGTAGCATTTTTAAAGAAATCATTTTTCTTTTAAATCATTTTACCAATCATAATGGAACCCATCAGTATGCTTAAATTATGATAAAATATGAAGCACATTATGGATAAATAAAGACACAATTAAAAATTGTGAAATCTAAATCAAGTATTTTTTTTAGATATTTATTGTTTTGCAGATTTAAAAGATATATTTTTGTGGTAGAAAATAAATAAACATTTGAATGCATGATGTGGTGTTATCTGACAAGATTGAGATTTATGATGATGCAATTGAGAATTATGAATCAACTTTTATATTCAGATATATATGTTATATTGAAAATGTATAGGAATATAAACTTAAATTTTAAAAAAAAAATTGATGTGATAAAAAAATGAGGATTTATTACAAACATTTGTTCATTATTTTCCTGCATCAGCAGAATTTGAGATCAGGCTTTGTTTGCCATGTTTTATGTTGTTAATTAGTTATATTTCAACTGTATACATTTCATAAAAAACATATATTTAATAATATATATTATACAAAAAAAAGATTTGATCGAACAAATGTGTAAACTACTGAAATGTCAACAGTTTATCGAAAAGCCAACTAATGATCATGGTAATTGTACAGATCATTTGTTCACATACTGCTCACATGCTTCAGTTTCAACATTAGGAAACACAAACCAATCATATAAACCAACCATGGCCTTTATTACCTCTTCCTCTTACACTTTATCTCCATTTGATATTATTTTAGATTTTTACCTTCAAGGTTAACGTCAGCTGAGCACAGTGACCCATAGGTCCCTTGTTTTTTAATATGAATAAAAGCCATAAAACCAGGTACTTATGATCATTATTTAAATGTGTGAATTTTGTATATTCTGGATTCTCAACATCATTGTTTGGTGAAAACTGAATAAATACCAGACATGGTGCGAATACTTTTCAATTGTATTTAAACATGAATATGAATATGTACTCCATTATAAAATTTCTTTCATAAGAATGGGAATTCAGGTAAAAATGAAAGTATATGAATACCAGTGCAAATACTTTCAAAATGTATAAATGAATCCATTCATGAATATATTCTTTAATATTATTTTAATAATCATATCAGTTATATTTCATTTTAAAAAATCATGATTCTCTTATTATTTTTAATAAAAATTATATTTGGGACAATATTTGTAATTTTTTTAATAAATAGTTAAACTCTTATATTATATGTTCTGCTTATAAGTTATATGGCCAAGTCTAAATCTGTGTGACAATCGCACTCCATTTGTTAATAAAATAAATGAAATTAATCCTCTTTCCTGTCTCCAAAGGTACAATCAAAATCATACATAAGCTAAACAACAACAACTCATAACACAGCTTATTTTTATTACCACATAAAACCAGCATGTGCCTCATTTCTAAATCATATTTTTTTAACATATATAACAGCTGAACGCCGTGACCCATAGGTCCCTCGTTTTAAAATTCAGGAAATATATTTTCTCACTTAACATGAGAATTGCTGAAGCTGGAGATTTTTTTTACAGGGATATAACTTTATTAAATCAAGATTCAATTGTTAATCCAAAATCATATCTGAATTTTGCAAATTTTTTAAGTTATTAGCATAAATAAAACACCTTAAATTTTGTTCAACTTTGGCTACAGCACGTTTTTCCCCTGTAAGCACTGTTGATTTATATTTCACAGCTTATATACATAATGATTTAAAAAGAAGCTTTTATTCAAGTTTTCATTCCCCATGTCCAATGTTGTTTACATCAGGCCCACCTTGTAGTACAGCCTTCACTTGTATTATGTAACCCTCTCCAGGAAGCTTGCCTTGGCTCAGCTTGGCCACTATTAGCAGGCTTCCCCTCTGCCCTGCACTCTCCCCCCCCCCCTCCAGCTGGTGCTTAAACTAGATGAATGTCATAATTTTCTGTATTTGATTCATTCTTATTCTAGGCTGTGCTACATTTTAGATTTTGTATTGTACCGCCAGGGTTACAATTATTAAAGTGCAAATTTAATTGTGTCCACATAGTGGTGTATTGCTATATGAAAGTGTGGATGTTCATCAGATAAGTAATTTCTTTATTTCTAAGAGTAAAAACTTCACCAGGTGAGAAATCGACTATAAATTCCAGTAAAAAAATATAGCTGAGATACTAATTAGCACAATGATGATGTTTGTCCCTCATTCAACTAACAGTGTGTATACTTTATTTGAAAAGATGGTTTTATTTTATCAGATTAACTGAATCTTTTATATCGGTGAATAAAATTAAGCATGTACTGAAAGCTCCAATGTACCAGACTGTTTGATAGTGATTCAAGGAATATTCTTGAAGATGCAATGTTGTGGCATTATTGTATCCCCAGACAAAGTCGGGATACTATGGGTTCACGCGGTCCCCCCGCCGCCGCCACCGCCTGCAGAAAAACCTTGTGAGCAGGATAACTCAAAAAATATTTCCCTGATCTTTTTCAAACTGTACATTTGTATAGGTATAGGTAAGGGGACGAACCCTATTTAAAATGGGGTCACGACCTATGCTAGGAGAATGACCTTGACCTTGAATAGGTCCATTTTTGCTGAAAATAACACAAATTCTTAAATATATCAAGTAAGCTTGCATGAACTGGTCCAAAAATCAAGGTGACTGAAGATCTTGGATAGCCTTGTGATATACCGGAAACTGGTGGCGCCACCTATTATCCTTTTCTTGTTTTTACGCCTTTTAATACCCCCATCATTGCCACTTGACAGTACTGTAAGCATTATAAGTCAAAAACTAATGGACAGATTTCTTTCATATTATGCACATGTAGAGAGATGGGTTATGGGATGAGGTCTATTTACATATGGGTCATGACCTTTACCATGAGAGTGGCCTTGACCTTTAATGTGTCCATATTTGGTGAAAATCACACACCTCTTATGATATCTCCAGTGTTGATAGCCATATGGATTTCAAACATGACTTATGTATGGCCCACCACTAAAGCAAGAACCCTATAGGTTCTAGGGTCATGAGGTCAAAGGTAAAGGTTACAGGACTCACATCTTAAAAGATACTGTGGATTTATTTTAAGCCAAACTTTCATCCCAGGTCTTCCATCTTGAATATATAGCTCCCTTGCCAATAGTGAATGATCCATATCAATTTTGGGGTCATAAGGTCAAAGGTCAAGGCCACAGGAGCTGTCTGTCAAAAAATTAGTTTCTGGATGATAATACCTGCTTTTATTGATGTATTGATTTCAAACTTGACTTGAACAATTCAAGGATTTTTTATTGATTTCAGCAAACAGCCGTGAGTCGCTACAGCTTAAAAGCCCCCACGGCTCTAAGAACAATTATAGGTCAAAGGTCAATCGGCAACCCTAGAAGTTCGTAAATCAGCCGGTAGATGTCGCCCGAAATAAAACAAAGGAACGAACTTCCGGCGGTCGATTAATCTTGATAAATGATACTTTAACGAGCCTTTAAAGATATATATATATACTTGTTTCATTATTTGATCTTTAAGATAAACAACGTGAAGGTGAGTCGTCAATTTTGTATATTAAACATACTATGCAAAAGAATATAATGAAAATTTAGGCGACTCATCATCCGTTGTAAAGGAAACAGAACCGAACCTGTCGGATGTAAACCTCAAAGCTCAATCAAGGATTAAACTTTTAAAGCATACAAAATCAAACTTCTTATCTAATGCTTTTATGATACTACTGAACTTGTTACTATTACTCTCTAACCGTTCTATCTGGTAACATATACGGTTATTATCTATATTTTACTATCTAGAATATTTATATAAACCTAATTCTAAGATCCTAACTTCTATACTTTTGACCACAACTGTTACCTCCAAACAGTCGCTCTTTAGTTCCCTAGTGGGTTAATTATTATTATTAATTTTAATCAAAGCATGTCAAATGAAGCAGACATATTAAAAAACTTTGGAGGAATAGCCAACAATAATTTATCAAAAATCTTAAATTCAATTGAAAACAAGACAGATAAATAATACACACACACAATCCAAAACCCGAACTCATTCTACTACACTACAGATACACTTAACCAAACCTTAAAACAACCAAATAAATTTACATTAATATCACTGAACTGCCAAAGCATAAATGCAAAACATGACAAAATATCACTACTACTAGAAGAACTAATATCAAATAATATCGAAATCAGTGCTCTATGCTTACAAGAAACGTGGTTACAAAATGACTCGGACATAAGTACACTACAACTAAACAATTATAACTGCATACACAAAGGCAAACACTGCACAGAACATGGAGGACTAATAATATATCTACATAAAAAATTTAAATATGAAATATACCAACCAATTATCAAAACAGAAAACTGGGAGGGATTATTTATAAAGGTAAAGATACCTGAGACAAATAAAATTATCAAACTAGTCAATATATATAAACCACCATATAATAATAATATAGAAGACATCAACCAATTTATTGAAGAACTAACTATGCATCTCTATCACATCAATAAACACAACTCAGACATAATTATAGCTGGTGACTTTAACATAGATCTACTCAAAATAAAAACCAAAACAGCACACCGTAACTTTTTGGAATCAGTACACGCACATGGACTTCACGCAAACATAACCATACCGACCCGCATCACAGACACCTCAGCTACACTCATCGACAACTTATTCTCAAACGTCCCACCACGCCACAGCCAGTCAGGTGTTCTTATTAACAACATATCTGATCACCTACCATGTTACATATCCATAATTATAGCTGCTCAATACAAAAAAACTAATAAACAACACTACAACCTCAGGCGCAACATCACCCCACAAACCATAAACTCCCTCCATAATGACTTGACAAACGCTAAAATTGTTGATAAAATAAGTCTAGACATGTCCTCTAACCCAAATATAAATTACAATATTCTAGAAAATATTCTGACTCAAGCAATAAATAAAAACATGCCTTTAAAGAAAATAAAATTTTACAAATACAAGACAAAAAAAACAAACTGGATAACTTTTTGGACTCATTAAATCAATCAAATATAGAGATACATTATATAAATCAATGAGAGCTGCAGAAACAAATAGCATAGAATTCACAATAAAAAAACACCAACTTAGACAATACAATAAAATTCTTAAAAAACAATACTTGAAGCAAAACAACATTACTACAACAATAAATTCAATAAGACTAAAACAGATATTAAAAAAAACATGGGAAACAATCAATGAAATAATACAAAGAAAAGAGAAAAAAAGCCTTCCCGAATACGTAATAATTAAAGGCGATAAAATAAATAATCCCACAAAAAATAGCTAATCATTTCAATAATTTTTTTGGCAATATAGGAGTAAAAATGGCAAACAAAATAAAAAACAGTCACAAAATAGACTACAAGAAATATCTAAACACACAAAAAAAGCAAAGTACAAACATTAAAAACCTTTTAACTTTTAAACATGTAAAAGACACGGAAGTACAAAACATAATTGACAATCTCAAGCCAAAAAATAGTACAGGATATGACGATCTTTCCAGTAATCTACTTAAGAAAATTAGTCCTGCCATTATCAGACCTCTTAGTATAATCATAAATCAGTCACTCACTACAGGTATATTTCCTGATAAACTAAAAATAGCTAAAATAACCCCTATTCACAAAAAAGAATGTATTCATGAACCTGAAAATTACAGGCCAATTTCACTATTACCAACATTTTTCAAAATTATTTGAAAAACTAATATACAATCAATTATACGACTTTCTTCAAACAAATGCCTTAATATACACCAGCCAATATGGATTCAGAAAAAAACACTCGACCGAACACGCAATATTAGAATTAGCAGACAGACTATATAAAGAAATAGACAATGGAAATATGCCACTCGCAATATATTTAGACTTATCAAAAGCATTCGACACCTTAAATCATGACATATTAACACATAAACTAAAATTTTACGGTATTAAAGGAAAAACTCTACTATGGCTTACTAACTATCTAACTAACAGAACGCAATACGTTGATTACAAAGGACACAAATCAAATAAACTTCCAATAAACACTGGGTCCTCTATTGTACTTAATATATATGAATGACATACATCAATGCAGCAACTATTTTAATTTCATACTATACGCTGACGATACAACATTATTTAACCCCTTGGCAAGTTACAACAAACTAAAAGACCAACACATCATCAACAAAGAATTAAATAAAGTACATAACTGGTTAAATGCTAATAAACTCTCATTAAATCTACAAAAAAACAAAATTTATGATCTTTCATACTAAACATAAAACTCTAAAAGATGGAAGCCCTGATCTCAAAATTGATAAAACACCAATAGAAAGGGTATCAGATTTCAATTTCTTGGGTATAACAATAAATGAACACATGAAATGGCAGACACACACAAACAAAATTGCATCAAAAATTTCAAAATACATAGGAGTACTAAATAAATTAAAACAATACCTACCAATACACATACTTAAAACCATATATGATACACTTATTCTGTCTCAATTAAATTACGGAATCCTAATATGGGGTTCTGACACAAATAGATTAGAAAAATTACAAAAAAAAAAGCCTTAAGAATAATTACAAATAACAACTACAATGCACACACAGAACCAATCTTTAAATCATCAAAAACCCTAAAAATCAAGGATATTTTCAAATTAAACATAATAAAATTTTATTATAATTATTGTCCTGCAGCACTTCCAAAATTCTTCCTAACGTTTAATATATCGACAAGAAACATGACGCACAGACACAACACAAGACACAAAGACACCCTAGCTACAAATAAAACAAGAACCAAAATAGCAGACAATAGTCTGTGGAACAAAATACCAAAAGTCATAAATGAAACTGACCATAACATTGCTGATAAAATCTACACCCACAGCCTCCAAGGATTAATTAATTACACCAAACAACATTTTATAAATACATACAAAGAAAAATGCACACAAACAAACTGCTACATCTGTAACAAAAATTAGAATTTTTCGTTGTTTTTCCTTTCCTCCATTAACAAACAAACATATAAATACCCATTAATTCTTTCAATCTCCTTCACTATTTTTGTAAACAATTATTATCATCTAATTGTAAATGTATCAAACATGTTCAATCATCCATATTTATATAGTTATATATACTTTCTTATACCAAATGTTTGCAGGTGGCTGTTGTGTCAGCGGGAAAAAAATCCTTACATCAGTCTCCTGACATAGTAAAAACGAAAATATAAACAATTGAATATACAATATATGGATATGTGCAATTTTATGTCGAATAAACTTCTTCTTCTTCTTCTTCTTCTTCTTCTTCTTCTATATGTCCCATTGAATAAAGCAAGACTCCAATTGATTTTTGGGTCATGAGGTCAAAGGTTAAGGTCACAGGACACATCTTTAAAAAGATTGTGGATGCATTTTCAGCCAAACATTTCATCTCAGACCTTTCATCTTGCACATATAGTTCATCTGCCAATAGAGGAAGAACCCTTTCAATTTTGAGGTCACAAGGTCAAAGGTGAAGGTCACAGGAGCCATCTGTCCAAAAATTAGTTTCTGGATGATAGTTCCTGCTTTTATTGATGTATAGATTTAAAACTTGAATTGTATATGTCCTATTTGGAAAGCAAGCCCCGAATTGATTTTGGGGTCATGAGGTCAAAGGTCAAGGTCACAGGACACATCTTTAAAAAGATGTGGATGCATTTTCAGCCAAACATTTCATATCAGATCTTTCATCTTGCACATATAGTTCACCTGCCAAGAGAGGAAGAACCCTATCAATTTTGAGGTCACAAGATCAAAGAAGCAGGTCACAGGAGCCATCTGTCTAAAACTTAGTTTTTGGATGATAATTCTTGCTTTTATTGATGTATAGATTTCAAACTTGACTTGTATATGTCCTATTTGGAAAGCAAGCCCCGAATTTATTTTGGGGTCATGAGGTCAAAGGTCAAGGTCAAATGACACATCTTTAAAAAGATCAAGGTCACAGGACCAACATCTTCAAAAAGATTGTGGATTGATAGATGGAAGAAACAATCATTGCTTGCCAAGTGTCAGTATATGCTGCTAAAAATGGGGGCCTGTTCTTAAAGGGGGGGGGCGTACTATGTCTGGGGATACTCTGGCACCTGCGGTGCCAAGAAATGTCTAGTTTTCTTTTAAATTCAGTTTAAACATTTGCGATTTAAAAATAATAAAAATTTATGTGTATGCATAATATGACCCGATACAAGGTACACTCTGGATAAATAATGAGTGCAACTTAGAATTCTGATATTTTAATTTATATTTTCAGATTTTTTATTTCAAATTTATAAAACTTGTAAATAAAAAAAATGAATATGATAAAAACTGTTAATGGAACAAGTGGATATGCTTAATAAATAGGCTTAAATGTAAAATTAAAGCATTATACCCTTGAAAGTGAAATAAAGGTATTAGTCCATTCTGTCCACTTGCCTGTCCATCTGTAAATTTTTCATATGCATCCCAGTATCTCAAAACTTTTACTGTTTTTCTTCATGACAATCTTGTCAGAGTATTAGTTTTGCAATCATATATTTAGATCTTTACTTTAACCAAGTAAGAGGGTCACTTTCCTCTTAGCTTCTCATATGCTTGTATATATGAAAAACCTAACAATAGAATATTTTGCATATTTTGTATTTGGAAAAATTTCAAACTTCAGCTGAGCGCCGTGACCCATGGGTCCCTTGTTTAAAAGATTGTTGCAATAATCTAAATGCTGCAAGTTCAAGGATATTGTTATTGTTTAAGGTCACAGGACCATCATTCATGAAAATTAAAAAAAAAATATCCTTACAGATAAATTCAGCTTAATTTCCTTGTTGTTTCAAATTTGTCTTGTTCAATCAGGAATTTATAATGAAAGTCTTCTTGAATACAACTCCTCATCTACACAAGTAAACAACCATTCATGTTATACAAAAGGTAAAGTCAGAGGAATGATATTAAACAAAAGACAAACATTTTGTGTTACCTGTTAATTAAAGATTGGTATTTATAAATATCATCAGATCTTTTATAATAACTGCCATCTTAGATTGCTGTCAACATTTGAGGATCTTATTATTTATTAAAAATAATGATTTGAATAATGATTATAATAATCACTAATCTCTGTGAAGGTTAGTGTATGGTGAATTTCCAAAAACTGGAAGCCTACTGAAACACTGAAAAAGTGGCTATTGTGAATATTAATTAACCCCCCCCCCCCCAACCCCCCATATTTAGAAGCCAACCACAATATTCCTGTTGGGGCGAATCCATTGTTCAGTGATACGGGTCATCTTTAGTTCAGGGCTGTCCTTCATACAGCACACAGTTACCATTGTTTTAATGTTAGCAGAATTGATTATTATAACCTTTTATGTTTGTCCAGGATTCATTGATGTTTCTATTCCTCGATGTTTCTAATTGCTTGACAAGACCTGTCACGTTCGTGCTGGATATAAAAATTTGCTTTTGGTTTTCTCTGAGTGTCCCTAGTGTTGGTTAGGAAATGATGTCATGCTGTATTAGATGAACTGATTAAACTTTTGTTGAAGTATTTCTAGGATTGCTTGATGTTTCTTGATCATTTACATGAGAGGACATGTCGTGTTCATGCTTGGTGTATTTGCTGTTTGGTTTCTGTGTAGCCATGATGGGGGCAAAGTTATACTATATTAGGTGAACTGATTAAACTTTTGAAGTATTTCTAGGATCACTTGATATATTTAATTACATGACCAGTCACTTGATATCTTTAAGAAAGTTAAATCAATTACCTTAATCAAGATCTTTCTTTTTCCTTCCATTTTTCAAACTAATGGCATTACATTGATTAATTCAAGATAGTAATATAAAAAAATAAATAAAAATTAAGCAACTGAAATGATCTTTATTTCTCAACACTTCATGTAGTATTCAGATGAAGTAGTATAATAAGCACTTGTGTGTGAAACAGGCCAAACATAATAAGTAAATAAGTATTAATTAAGCAACTGAAATCACCTTTATTTTTTTACACTTTTGTAGTATTCAAATAAGTAGTTTAATAGGCATGAGTGGCTGTGAAACAGTAAAAGTACTAACATTGATGTAAGTGGTGAAACATCCACGTAAATTGTGCAATTCTTGCTAACCCCAATTAAACAATGCATGTATGTCTTCTGATACCATATACCACCCTGATTTTACTCTTTTGGTTGATGGATCTCTGTGTTTGAAAGTAATTGAACTGACAGTTGACAGTTTTGAAAGCTTTTCAAGTGTCATATTTCACTTTCAATAATAAGTTTTTATTTAAACACTGATGAATCTTAAAATTTAAAAAAATAAAAACACTGTGCAAGATAAAACTGTTAAATCAGACCGTTTTTACTTAATCATCCTAATGTGTTTGTTTTAATGGTATAATATCCTAAACAACAAGCCTATGCAAATATTTAAAAAAAAATGAGAGGAAAATAAAAAAAAAATAAATTTTTTTAAAATAATAACTTAAATATATTTAACTATATATGTATTGTTTAAGCTATATTCTTCATATCTAAACGATCATGGATGTGTATCATGTATTGCCAGTTTCCTAAATATAACATTTACTTGTCAAATGGACAAGGAAAAGGTCATGATTTTTTTGTAGCAGGTCCTGAAAAAGTCATGATAAAATCATGAAAATTTGATTTACCCAAAGTGTATGAACCCTGTTTGATGTATGTCCAGGATTCCTTGATGTTTCTAATTTCTTGACAAGACCTTTTTTGTTCGTGCTGGGTATAAAAATTTGCTCTTGGTTTTCTCAGAGTGTCCCTTGTGTTGGTTAGGGAATGATGTCATGCTGTATTAGATGAACTGATTTAACTTTTGAAATATTTCTAGGAGTTCTTGATATTTCTCATTACCTGAGAGGACTTGTCGCGTTCATGCTGGGTGTACTTGCTGTTGGGTTTCTGTGTAGCTGTGGTGGTGTCAAAGTTATACTAAATTAGATGAACTGATTTCACTATTGAAGGATTTCTAGGGTTGCTTGATATATTAAATTACATTACCAGACCGGTAGTTCATGCTGAGTATATTTGCCTTTGGCTTTCTCTGTGTAGCCCTGGTGTTGCTGAGCTATACTGTATTAGGTGAACTGATTACATTTTTGAAGGTGTTTCCAGAATCTCTTGATGTTTCTCATTACATGACTAAACGCAAAGTTCATGCTGGGTACACTCACTCTTGGTTGTCTCTAGCCTAATTAAATCCCCTTTGTTCATCTTTGACAGTGATGGAACAAAGGTTGTTCGTGTGAGTTAACCTGAATTCCAATAACTCAGCAAATCATTAGTATGTACACTGCATTATGAGTTAGTTTCATCAAATAGGAACTAGCTGACTCACTTATAGCCTCTGGTCTGAGTCTGTGTCAACTTTGAAAAGTCATGTGACTGAATATTGAATATTTTGGAGAGTATATTAATTACATATCGTGTTCATATATTCCTTCAACTCAATTATATAACAAAGAAAAATATAAATAAAATATATGAAAAATTTTTCTCATTGTTTCATTTTCTTATAAATGATAACAATTCATTTAAATCCAAACAATTAACCTTTGTTCCTGTATGTACATATTTTATTTTGGCTCAGAAGTTGCCAGACACTGTTGAAATAAATCCATTTACCAAGTATATAAATCTCTGAGATATATAACCCATTGTATGCAGTCAGAAATTCAAGAAATGAAAAGATAGATTAACCAGTATGCTGAATTATTAGCTGATTCTTTTTCACATATGCTGGGTATTGTCTGAATTAATAAACCTAACTATATTATGGTTGATTTGATTTATTAAATTTATTTAAAATTACAACACCTCCCCCCAAGAGGTATTGTCAAAAATAACAAAAAAATGTATGTTTCTCCAATCAGTTTTCAGTATGATTTAAATAAGACCTTAAAGAATGCCCTATCACCTACCATTTGAAAAAGAACTTATATGATTTCTGGCTTCCTCTGTGTATATATTAAAGATCTAAGGATAATTTTGGTTTGGAAAAGTTTGTATAAGGCCTTCATGAAGGATGTTTGAAATTGCTTATCAATATGTTTGTAAACACAGCAATATTAAAAAAAACAGGAAAAACATGTACCCGGTTGCATAATTGCGGAGGTAGAAATATCACTTGTTGCAAAACACCATTTGCTAAGCTCTAGCTCATCTGATGTGCTGCCAGATGCCATTGATGAATTTTGTTTGTTTAATTTTTAGTTGGCCTCCACATATTATAAACACATTGATATAAACAAAACAAGCAGCCTGTGTGCAGTGATATCCAGGTTTATGGCCTATTTTTATAAAAGCTCCAAGGGATTACCTAAAGTTTTTAAGCTGCCAGGATTGACCAGTAATGATGGACCTAGACACCAGTTTGCAGGTCGGTGTCTGCTGAAGAACATTGTGCGTATGATGTGACTAGCAGCCAATCAAATGCCAGTTAACAAACACTCAACAGGCAGCATGGCTGCACCCATTGCTGCGCTTTAAGCACCTCTTGATCAAGTTGATGGCATGCAGTTTATGGTATTTTTCAAAACTGTGCAATCATTTTTGTTGCGCTCTTGACTGTTATTAATTAGCAAACATTGTAGGTTTTCCGGACCACTAATGAACACGCCCTGATAATAATGCAGATCCTTGTTGCGTCAGTTGTTTCAGCCAGTCATAGAGGATGTTACTTCCAGCGCTAGGTCTCATCTGATTGGTCCAGCATATAGTGCTCCCCTCTTGTGTAGCGACCGAGAAAAACCGGGCCTAAACAAACAGCACTTGAGATATAGGCAGAAGGCCTACAGGTATTTAGCGCTGTGAAAAGAGCCTAAAGGTGCAAATCTTCTGCAATCTGCACAGGTGTCTGAAGGTCTCTAATATTTGGTCTTTGACCTGTACACTTGGTCTGAGTGGAGCAGCAAAGGTACCACTAGCCATCACATGCAGATGATCATGAGCTTCAGTCGCATCCAATTTCTGTAGCGCAGCCATCTGGAGCATCTCCTTAAATTATACACAGTGGCTGGTCGGGTGTCCTTCCCTGTCTATTGTGCTTTACTGTGATTCCCAGCATTTTAACAGTGTACACATTGAGACAGCATGCACCAGCACAAGCATTACTGAGTGGTCAATGCCATGCAAATAAATAGCTGTCACCTTTTTTCCCATTAACATTTTAGAAGCAAGGCAGTCAGCAGTGTGTCCATTAAGACTGCAGAAACAAAAGCAATCAGTTGTTTGTCCATTAAAACTGCAGAAGCAAAAGCAGTAACTTGTTTGTCCTTTAAGACTGAAATCCTCAAAACCGTTTGCTAGTAAGACTTCAGGATAGCAAAGGCTGAGTGACAGTTAAGACTTAATACCTCAAAAGAAGTCAGCTGTTTGTCCATTTAGAATTAAGACCTCAAATGCAGTCAACTGTTTGTCTATTAAGACCTCAAATGCAGTCAGTTGATTGTCTGATAAGACTTCAAATGCACTAAGACTTCAGAAGCCAAAGCAATCAATTATTTGTCAGTTAAGACCTAAAACCTTAAAAACAGTCAACTGTTTGTTTATTAAGACTTCAGACGCAAGAGCAGTCAACTGTTTTGCTTATTAAAACCTCAGAAGCAACAGAAGTCCATAATTTGTCCATTTATTTAGACCTCATAATGCTACGGTCACAATGTGAAACTGCTGCCTGCCAATTTTTAGACATCGGCGGATTCTTAAAGTTACATGCTGCCGGCCGATTTTTTGCAAATCGGTGCGAGTGGTCATAAATAACTGCCAGTAAAAGGTCGCCTGATGGGCTCCGGGTGGCCCAAGGCAGTGTCTAAGTTCGAGGGGGTGTGTGACGTCATCAGGGTGTTGGCCGGTGGCAGTTAGGCGACAGGCCGGCAGCCGTCAGATTTTACCTGCCACCTCCTGGTGACCTGGCGGACACCCGCCATTTACACCTGCCACGGGCCAACGATCGGGCGTTCTAATTGCCACCGGCCGGCGCCCGCCCGATAATCTGACGGCGGCAGTCTGGTTCCCGGTTGGATATATAAACCTAGATTGCTCTCATATCACTACAAAGTGTACCATCAACCATTTATTATCAACCATTTTCCATCAACCATTATTATCAACCATTTCCTTCCAACAAGATGCCCCCTAAAGGCAAGGGAAAGGACAAGGCGCCAGCCCCAAAGCGAGTATGTTGTATGGTGGATGGCCTCGGATTTATATTCAGGGGTCCGGGAGTCTGCAATCGGCAGATCGCCGTCCTGCCACCTACCAACACCGACAGCTGCCTCCCAGCTGGCTTTCAATCTCCGCCCTGCCGCCGGCAGATATTTTGAAATCGTACGGTGGCATGTCGGTAGCATAACGGCAGCAGGCCGGATGCTAGAGAGTGGCAGTTAGATCCTACCGATCGCCGGCAGAAGTTTGAAGGACCTCGAGCCCCACAACCGAATAAAAATCACGCTGCTGCCAGCCTGCCCCTTGATAGCCACCGCGCGACTTTGAAATGCGCCCGGCCGGTGACCTGACGACTGGCATAATTGGAAAAAATCGGCTGGTGGCAGACAGAATTTTAACTTTTCTTAAAATTTCAGCGGCGTCCTAGCCGCGTCTAAAATGCCAACTGCCGCCTGCCGATTGTGCCTGCCACCGAGCTGCCACCTGACGAATTTTAGTGAAAACTGGCAGTTACCACACCGGCAGGCCGCATTTAGTGATTTGTGACCGTAGCATAAGCAATCACTTCAAAAGCAAAAGCAGTCAAACGTTTATCAAGACATAAGTAATGAAAGCAGTCAGTTGTTTATCATTGAAACTTCAAAAGCGAAAGTAGTTAACTGTATGTCCATTATAGCTTCTGAAGCAAAAGCAATCAACTGTTTTTCCATTAAAACTTCAGAAGTAAAACCAGTCATCTCTTTGTCCATGGAGACTTCAGAAAAGTATAAAAGAAGTAAAAATTTATGCAGATTGATTACAGACCTGAGTTGTAAACAAAATGTGGATTTGAAGACAGTAAAACAGTCTTTAATGTTGTTTTTGAGGAACTGGGGTGTACTAATGAAGAACAAAATTTCTTGTTGAGTTCTAGACATGTCTGTCAGCTAGTGGTAGGGGTGCTCTGGTTGCAGCATCAAATAGCCATGGCTGCTGTTGCTCTCTGGACTCCTGCCACCCCTCCCCCCCCCCCTCTGCCCCACGATTTCTCTGGCTCCCAACTGGGCAGTCTTGTCTTATTTCTTTTTTTTGTGCAGGACAAGTAGTGGCCTTATCAATTTTTAGCTGTAAGCTATCTCAGCTGTATCTTTTCAAATATTTTCTTTAATTCTAGTCACTATAAACATGCACCCAGGGTGCATGGCTGAGCTCGGTATTCAACCCAGTGCAACAGTGCAACTGGGGCGCCATCAATCCCTTGTTTAATTAAATTATTTAGAATATGCATGTATACTGCAATCATGGCTGAATGAGTTCTGCCATAAGTGTTGTGGATTTTATGTGAACAGTGGAGGAAATAAATGCTGGGTCAATAACCTCCGTGTAGCTGACCTCTGTTGAGCTTGTGACTAACATAGGTCTGTAGTCCAGAAACTAACAATCAGAATGTATTAAGTAAGGTATGTCCTAACAGTCCCCTGTTGTTCAATATGGTTGACAAAGCTAATTGAGTTTATATTAAATGGAAGTTTTCAAACCTATCTGTGTTTTCTTATTGAACATGGTTATGACTCTCCATGTAAATTTGGCTAAAAACATTATTTTGGAAACCATTTACAGTTGGTGTGTGGGAGTGGTATAAAGTATTAACTGTGATGAATTTCCGGCAGTCTCTTGCAGAAGCTAGTGTGGTTTAATCATTCTTCACAGAGGGAGTGAATGGGCAAATTGTCACTGATATATATATATATAGATATGTATATTTAGAAATGATACATTATTGATTGACACTATACAGCATGAGTATAATGATATGTTAATAAGTGTAATTTTATGTCCTTTCTGTGCCTTCTGGAAATATAGATTCCCTTTATTTGGGTATCTTTAGCTGATATTATTTGTCTGTTGGTGTCAGAGATCTTAATATGATGTGACGATGTAAGAGGTGGAGATGCCCTAGTCAAACAGTGTATCCGGTTAATCACCACAGTATAATGTTAGTATGACCATGTGATGTAAACAGCACAGGTGGTCAGTCAGAGGCTCATTGGTCCAGCCAGAGAGTTACTGTATTAACAGTGATGTCTTAATGCTATGATGGAAATGTTTCCCCGTGGGCTGAATTATGAAGCCACTGGTCTGGTTATGTGGCAGAAGACCAACAAGTGGGCCTTCAAGGACGAAGCAAGCTCAGTATGCATTAATTAACAAGGCCAGGTTTATGTATATGGACTGGCCACCACTGGCTGGTTGATATGTGAACTTTATTCACCCAGCCAGTGCACCAAGGCCATGTGAAGACCGGCAACCTTTCACGGCACTTGCACATGTTCTGCAATAACAGGGGCTCAGTATCGAGTGGTCATCTGGTTACGCAGGGACGGCTTATCCATTTCTTAACCAACTGGTTGTTGTGCTGTATGTGAACAAAAATATCGGTGACAGCTGACTAATATTGTAAACAAGGACTTAAAATTCCTTATCAGAAGGGAGTGAAATCCAGCTGAGGAGTGTGCAGGGATGTTATCCATTTACTAGAATGAAGTGGCAAATTTTTACTCGCCGGGCCAACGCAGGTGAGCTAAACCATTGATTGTGTAATTGATTCCCCCCTCCCTCCCCAAGGAGCAGGAGTTTGTTAATCTTTAATGGGCTTATCTAATCAAAACAGAACAGATGCACTGACCAAACCAGATGAGTCCACGGTGAAATTTTACTCTATCAAAATCACAGGGACTCACAGTTCCTAATTTTAATATATTTTGTGGTTAACTAAAGCAGGGTTTATTTACTTACACTTTAACTATATTTTTAAAGCTTAAGGAACTCATTAACAAACTTATTAATTTATTAATTAAACTCAAGGAAGGTCGACATAGCCAGGTTTTGCTGTACCTTTATCATACAGCAATTGTTCAGGTGACATATCTGAATACATAGAATTCTTTTAAATATATATTTAGGTATTATCAGATTTGATAATTATTCAAATTATTCTTTTTTAATTTTCAAATGTTCATTCACTTAAAATGTGGAGGTTTGTAAGGTTAATCAGTGCTCTGTATTACAAGAAAGATTCACCGACTGAAAGGCACTAGCCCTCATACGAAACCAGTTTTTTTCAGTTTATTCATATACTTTCTCTTCAAACTTTAGTCACGTCAGTATTAAGTTTGCCAATAACTTTGAATCATATTACTATTAATATAGATTAAGTTCATGCATTTGAAGATTAAGAACAGTAGGAAAAACATCAAATTCAGTGTTTGTCAAATTCATTTACTTTTTGTTAAATTAACAAGAATTAAATCTAGAAAACCCCTTCAATAATTTTTATATATTATAATATCCCAGGGGTTTTCTTTGACATATTTGTATTTGTTTGGCAGGAAGATTTCTGAAAACAAGTCCATGAATGCAATTGTAAAGACTGATGCAGTTAACTGCATTAAGTCTAAATGAAATGAAATAAAATCTACAGTGCATAGCTTTTCAAACAATAGCACTGAAAATGTTTCAATAAAATTGATTAGAATTTAATTTTAAAATATTTAATTTGAATTGAAATAATTAAAAAATAAACATTTCTCATAAACACTGAAACTTGCCAAAAATGTGTGAATGAAGAAAAAAATCCTTATTTTTATAACACCTGTCTTATGGACAGATTGTATTGTGGTAAACGCTGCTTCAATTTGTCAGTATGTCCATCTGTCTAATAACGTTGTATATTACCATTGTAACTGCACAGGGGTTTGATAGATTTTCATTAACTCAATATGAATATTTACCAGTGAAATATAACACCTGAGTATGATTTTTAGCAAAACATGTCTCTATTTAAATAGGTCAAAGGTCACCAGACTTCATAGTAGTGTTGCCATAATAACTTTCAGGTCATAAGACTTACAACGGGTATTATGTTGAACTTATGATTATGTTTTTTGCAGTGCTTATTTTATTCTTTTCCAAGGGAAGATAGCTTGTATGATGTGTATTTTATAACCATCTGTTAAATGACAAGAAGTGTGTGACAATAAATCAAACCTGAGTTACTGTCATGATTTAAATGTACATTTTACCTGAATATGTAAATTATATGTGATTCATTATCAGGATCTATGTCCAGTTTTCAAATCCTTGTGGATGGCTTGTAATTAGTTCTATATTATTTTAAATAAATTAAAATTAAAGCACACATCAGACTGCTACAAACACTACAAAGGTCAAAGGTTAGTCTGAATTAGACATCTGCCTTGAATTAATTAATTAAAAAACAGCGAGCTGCTGACTTGTACTGATAAATAAAAAAAATTAGCATGTATTATGAAAGGGAAAATATGACTTCCCAGTGATATAAAAGGATTTAAACAGATGAGATTGGTTTTGAAGGAAACGTGCAGATCAGGTTAGCAGGACTTAATTACCATGCGTATATTATCCTATAGAAAAGCCCACTGCAAGAAAGGGTCATGGGGTACATTCATATAATTGTTTCACCATAGGCCTTGATACTCTTCCTTATATTATTTCAATAAATATCATTTTAAGGGAGTTCATTGCCTGGTTAGGACCTATGTTCAAACCTGACAAATATGTACAGCTGACACTTGTCATTATAATTGCAAATTTTCATGCCCATGTTTGAGTTTCCCATGCTCATATTTTAGCTCAGCTGACTGAATCTCACCTGAGCTGTAGCAATGCCCCCTTGTCTGTCATCCATGAATCATAACTGTTGGACCTAGAAAATTCTAATATAGGATCTAGGGGGCTCTCATGAAAAATCACCTGGGAAGCCAAAAATTAAGTCACAGTAATCTAAATTCAGCAGTCTTCATGGCGAAACCATGATTTTTATCTCATTAAAAGGCCAGCTTATCTCAGTCTTCAAGGCTGCTGAACAAATGTTTTGCATAGCTATGAACACCTAAGTTTACAGGCATATTGATTCATTGATGTACTTGTATGTCAGTGTAAGCTTCAGATGATGTTGGCCTACTTCCTGTAAGCTGAAATGAACTTTTCCACCTCTTCCTTATCAGAAAAGAAAAAAACAAGCCCTTGAGCTTTTACTCCAAGGTTGCTGTTCCTAGAGCAGCTCTGTAGGACTTTAGGACAAGTTTTGCTTATTGAGGTACCAGATGATTTCTGTCTTTGATAATAAAATATAATCTTTGATATCAAGTGTAATATGACTTAATTGCATTTGTGTATGAGCAACAGGTGCCTCCTTTATGTTCACCTGTTTTTGCCAACAAGAATAGTACATACTGTGGTTGCCTTTTTATTCACAACTATTTCAAATTCGTGAAAGGGAATAGATAAAAACTTCATTAATAATATGCCCAATCTACATAGGTCAAAATCCTTTATACCACAGCCTTATTGGCATCACATGTACGTTATCTATTTAGTTGAAAGACTGGTATTATAAATAGGAACATACAGTTCATGTTATCTGTAAAGTAAAGACTGATATTATAAATAATATCAGATCTTTTGTATTATCTGCCAGTAATGAACAAGTATTTCCATACCTTATGTTTTCCATGTTCTCTAATTTTTTTAACAAATCAATATGATTTTGCGATATTATATTATTCATATATTAATGGAAATAATCTGTTTAGATACTGTTTGGCAAAATGGGGAAAATGGAACCTTTGCAAAAACACTGAAAAGATGAAAACTGCAAAAAGTTAACCCCTTGTATGTGAAGCTAACCACAGTATATCAATTTTTAGTGTAGCTGACTGAAAGTGATCAACCTTTGTCTGTTGCCAGTCTGTCTGTCTGTCTGTCTGTCTGTCCATCTGTTAACCAGGCACAAATTGTATTCACTATACCTTGAATCTTCTTATTTGACACCTAGGGAGGCCATGAAAAATCTCCTTTGAAATTTGAAATTAGGTCTCTGTTTTCCATATCCTCAAAGCTATGGGGCTCAGAAGTACCCCCAGAATGATTAAAAATTTGATACACAAGCTCCAGTATCTGAACAACTAATGCATTCTCACGATGATTCTTTGTATGCGTATAGATCATGGAGTGTTTCATCAGTTCCTGCAGACAAATAGTGCCCCCTGGATTTAAAAAAAAATTTAAGCATTATTTTTTTCTATTTTTGAGACCTTTAAAGATGCAGTCGTCCATTAACAGGGCAAAAATCGTAACCACTGGACCTAGAATATTCTAACTTGTCATCCTGGGAGGTCCATGAAAAGTGTCCTTTGAAACCTGAAACTAGGTCTCTGCTACCCATTTTCTATTATTAGAAAATTCTAATATAGGATCTAGGGGGCTCTCATGAAAAATCACCTGGGAAGCCAAAAATTAAGTCACAGTAATCTAAATTCAGCAGTCTTCATGGCGAAACCATGATTTTTATCTCATTAAAAGGCCAGCTTATCTCAGTCTGTCAGGCTGCTGAACAAATGTTTTGCATAGCTATGAACACCTAAGTTTACAGGCATATTGATTCATTGATGTACTTGTATGTCAGTGTAAGCTTCAGATGATGTTGGCCTACTTCCTGTGAGCTAAATTGAACTTTTCCACCTCTTCCTTATCAGAAAAGAAAAAAACAAGCCCTTGAGCTTTTACTCCAAGGTTGCTGTTCCTAGAGCAGCTCTGTAGGACTTTAGGACAAGTTTTGCTTATTGAGGTACCAGATGATTTCTGTCTTTGGTAATAAAATATAATCTTTGATATCAAGTGTAATATGACTTAATTGCATTTGTATATGAGCAACAGGTGCCTCCTTTATGTTCACCTATTTTCTGCCAACAAGAATAGTACATACTGTTGTTGCCTTTTTATTCACAACTATTTCAAATTCGTGAAAGGGAATAGATAAAAACTTCATTAATAATATGCCCAATCTACATAGGTCAAAATCCTTTATACCACAGCCTTATTGGCATCACATGTACGTTATCTATTTAGTTGAAAGACTGGTATTATAAATAGGAACATACAGTTCATGTTATCTGTAAAGTAAAGACTGATATTATAAATAATATCAGATCTTTTGTATTATCTGCCAGTAATGAACAAGTATTTCCATACCTTATGTTTTCCATGTTCTCTAATTTTTTTAACAAATCAATATGATTTTGCGATATTATATTATTCATATATTAATGGAAATAATCTGTTTAGATACTGTTTGGCAAAATGGGGAAAATGGAACCTTTGCAAAAACACTGAAAAGATGAAAACTGCAAAAAGTTAACCCCTTGTATGTGAAGCCAACCACAGTATATCAATTTTTAGTGTAGCTGACTGAAAGTGATCAACCTTTGTCTGTTGCCAGTCTGTCTGTCTGTCTGTCTGTCTGTCCATCTGTTAACCAGGCACAAATTGTATTCACTATACCTTGAATCTTCTTATTTGACACCTAGGGAGGCCATGAAAAATCTCCTTTGAAATTTGAAATTAGGTCTCTATTTTCCATATCCTCAAAGCTATGGGGCTCAGAAGTACCCCCAGAATGATTAAAAATTTGATACACAAGCTCCAGTATCTGAACAACTAATGCATTCTCACGATGATTCTTTGTATGCGTATAGATCATGGAGTGTTTCATCAGTTCCTGCAGACAAATAGTGCCCCCTGGATTTAAAAAAAAATTTAAGCATTATTTTTTTCTATTTTTGAGACCTTTAAAGATGCAGTCGTCCATTAACAGGGCAAAAATCGTAACCACTGGACCTAGAATATTCTAACTTGTCATCCTGGGAGGTCCATGAAAAGTGTCCTTTGAAACCTGAAACTAGGTCTCTGCTACCCATTTTCTCCAAGCTATTGGGCTCATAAGTACCCCCCCCCCCCCCCAGAATAATTGAAAATTTGATACCAAAGCAGGGCACAAATCATAACCATTGGACCTCGAATCTTCTAACATGACATCCTGAAAGTTCCTCAAAAGTTCTCCTCAGAAACCTGAAATTATGTCACTGTGACCTAAATTCTCCAAGTTATGGGGCATAATTTCCGGAAATAATACAAAATACACACATAATGCCAGATTCCTTAGGAACAGCTAAATGGATTGTCATCAAATTTCGTGTGCTTATGGGTCTTGTTGAACTCAAGCTTAGATATGCATGAACAATCATGCCACCTACATTATCTTAATTGATTGCCTGTGCCAGGACATTTTGTCAACATGTCAGTCAGCAGAGCATCATGACCCATGGGTCACTAGTTAAAATTTTCAGTTTCGTTGTATTATTTGAAATTTATTTAATTTTTCCCACTACCATGCAAAGGTTTAAAGTTATCAGTGTGATGCTTAGCTGGGCCTATAAACCACAAAGGAGGTCACCTAGAACCATATTTACTACTGTGACGTATCCTTCATTAGTGTGTCCCAATCTAGTGCACTTCATGGGCCACAGGTGAACTATGCTTAAACCTGATTTAATGTGAAAACCATGAAATAAATAAATCCACAATCAGCTTTTAGGACACAACCTCAGAAATTTCAATCCTGAATCCACATTTTGTTACCACATTAATGTCTTTGTGACTTCCCATAGAATGTATAAAAAAAGTTTGTAGTAAATTTATGCTTATTTTTTGTTTATAATATGCAAATAAAAGCACAAAACCCATGTGCACACATATGCTAATGTCATATGCATAAAAAATTGCTTCAAACATATGTGTGCATTAAAACTGGCAGATAACTGTGTGGTACAGTGAGTACGTGGATCTGGTAGTCAGTCCTTCACAAATGACACTTACCAGCATAATTTGTCAGGAAACTGTAAGTTTACGTGCACCCAATGTGTGAAAATCATTCTTTGTGTGATTTAAACAAACATGTATATACTCTTTTGGACACATATTTAATTTACACACTTTACAGACTAATATGATTGATGTCACAGACACATGCAAGCATACTGATGTTTTCATGCACATGTATTTTGACTATAATTAAATATCATTTAATTAAAAAAACTTTTATCTCTTTTTGATTATGAGATAGTGTAGCTGTCTAGTTGAGCACAGCCATCATGTCACCATTTGAACCCTTTACTATGGTCCAGCAACTGGTCATGTTGGCCTGGGTTGTATGGTAGAAGGCACTTTGCGTTACCGGTCGGTAATTTAGCGTCATCTCTGGCCATAAATCATTCTTGAAAATTGAATTCCTAATGTGATACAGAGCCTGGTTGTTTACTTGGATTCACACGACCGGAGCCGTGCACCCTGCCTGCCTGTTCTGTTATTATTCATCGGGCAAGTTCTAAACATATTTTCTATAGTCCATTCTGCGTGTGGGTGCCCGTTGAAGTTTGATGACTGCATGTTCTCTCAATTGTTATTATTACTACACAGTGTTGCTCTAAACTAGATGAGAGACAAAAGCTGTATAGGGTATGAAAATCTTGATTACAAAGAACTACATCTATATAAATTATATTTAACAACTTTCCTGATTCTTCTGAGTCTACAAGTCAAGCAATGTAATGTCTCCCATAGGTCTTTCTATCCCACATTGCTAGCTACATTTTTATTGATACACTAAAAAACATACTTCTAAACAAACTGCACTCTGCTAACACTTAATACACTAAAGACAGAAGCTCTTGAATTTAGTAATTAATGCCTGTGACTAATAACCTTAACCATTGGTAATTTTACAGGAATGTTGTAAAAATGAGACTACTTTCTTATGATAATGATTTTTTGGTATTTCTAAAACAAATGGAAGATATTTTTGAGATACATCTTATTAGTAATATCGAGATAGTAATAACAAAGGGGCCCAATCACCTATAAAACATGTTTACTGGAAAAATAGCTTCTTCCCATTAAAATAAATCAGTACCTGCCAAAATATTGCCTTGAAAACTTTGCTTGCTCTGTAAATAAGTGTTAAAAACAATGGTCCGGGCTAGTGGTGGGAGTCGGTTCCTTTTTCATAATTGATCATCCGTTTGAGCAAACCGATCGATGATCAATTAATAATTGGTTCAGGCAAATTTAAAGAAACATGCAGTTTTCTGTGAAACTGGACTTTCTTAACCTTGCCCGCATGTCTTAGTAATTCTATCTTAAGAAAAGAAGTTTTTGCTTTTTTTATATTTTCCTGTTATTAGTAAAATTTGCTTATAAAAAGTTTTATTTTAATTATTTATAATAATCAAGAATTTAACTACAATCCAGGACATCTACTTGCTGCATAGACCCGGAGAATTTATGGAGCATTTTAATGACATACTGCCTATATTGTGCAATGTACATCTCGTTACAAAACTCTCCCCTTATTCTGCAGCTCTGCCAGTTCACAGAGGTTTATTACGTCCTCTGTTCTCGCATCTACCCTGATAAACTCAGTTACATACGGAAGTAATTTGGAAACAAAGACTCATTATCATGATTATGATGTAATCGATAGTTGCCTTTGGTAATCGAGCACCTGAAAGTGGCAGCAAACCGACTGACTTTCGATAAAACTTGATGATCGGCCCAACACTAGTCCGGGCACAAGCAAAGGTGTCAACATAAACGAAGTGCATGGGGCCCTGTGCAGCGCACAGCCACAACACGTGTCAATCAGGAGATGCCCTGGCTGAATTGACCCAAAAAATGTAATACATGTTCCCGCTGGCTAAAACAACTAGCTAAACAACACGTGTTGCCCCTCATAATTGGATCCACTGGTCATGCGGCCTTGTCATGGTAAACAGGACACAAATTGACTGTGTTTACCAACATGCAGACCCATAACAAGGTGTTAAACAGCCATATGGGAGGAACTGAGACTATGTGCTGGGATGGTTTTGCTGGGAAACCTATGTGTAAAGCAAAACTGAACTGATAGTGTTAAAGAATAGGCATAATATTGCTCCTGTTAATATCCCTTTAAAATATGTCTCTATATATATACTGTCTTTGATATAGGCGTGTTTGATATGTTTTGTAATTTGATATGTATCAGTGTGTGATATATTCTGTATATTGATATGAATCAGTGCTGTTGTGCTGTATATTATTTGAAGCATTCTCTGCTTTGCTTCTCTGTGATGTCTACTGCAATCAGATTTGGTCTGTGTAGAGGAATACAATACAGTCCAGGGCTCAACATTAGCAGTTAACAGCTTGCCCGGGGCAAGTGAAAGTTCCAAAAAATAGTGGGAGGGCAACTAAAAGTCACCTCCTACTTGCCCAGTTGGTCCAACATAAACCTTTATTCAAAGGCCTGAAAAAGGATGATTGTATTCTTAAATACTAGCAATGATTTTTGTAGGGCAAGTAAAAATTCATGTAGGGCAAGTTAAAGCTAGATGTTATTTGCCTGACTGAGCAAGTACTTTCAAAAGTTAACATCGAGCCCTGCAGTCATATAATATCATACAATAGTGCATCGTTGCCATACTAAACATGGAAAAAAACAGGACCAAAATTGACTGAACTCTCTCTCTTGTGTAATGAGAAAAAAAGTTACATAACATGCACTAATATATTAGGGAGAGACAGAGACAGAAGGAGAGAGAGAGAGAGATAAAATAAAGAAAAAAAAGGAGAAGAGACAGATGGAGACAGACAAACAAGAAATGAGAACACAAATGAGAAAGAATAAGAATGAGCTCTAGAGAAAGAGAGAGAGAGAAAGAGAGAAAAAGAGAGAAAGGAAAAGAAAAAAGAAAGAGAGAAAGAAGGAAGAGAAATAGAGAAAATAAAAATGAGAAGAAGAGAGAAAAAAGAAAAAGAAAGAATGGGACACTACACACACAAATAGAGAAAACAAAACCCACTGTATGATGGTATTGGATCAGATCTTGATGTGGAATGAGTAACTGAAGTCTTTATGGAATTCTGTCCTTTCATAGGAAGAAATTTATATCAGTAAACTGTAAACAGTCTGGCTTTTCCTAATACCTTTTTATAATAATATGGTTAGACTCTAGTGTAGATATTGTAGCTCATTCTATAAAATGTCATTGTACAAACCTTTAGGTGTCTGACTAAATGCACCAGTCAGGCCTTGGTTCACATGAAGTCATAACCCCAGGTTAGCATGTGCTGCCCTGTAGTGGAGAACTATTGTACTATTATGTCAAGTTCACTGACATCCTATACATACATCATCACTTGCTGCAGTAAAATGCAGTTAAATTCTGCTGTTATTGTTTTTTTTTGTGAATTTTCCATGAAATTAATTTTCCTTCAGAATTATAATGTAGTTTTCAGACAATCACAGATGTTTCACTGATAAGCACTACTACAAGCAATAAGTTAAAATAACCCAGAATCAAAACAATCCAGATTTTTTTTTTAACTTTTAGGAATAGGAGTTGATGTATATAACTTGACCAATTAAGGATGTATATACATACTGGCAAGCCCCTTTCTGTGTTATATTGGCCACATGAAAAACACTTTTTATTTACTTTTATTTATTTTCTGTTCCCAGACTTTTTGGTAAAGATAATACTTGCACAAATTGACCCTAAAATTTCAATTATAAACTGAACCACCATAAGCAAAGGAGATATTTCACTCTTTCCATACTGTGGATATCTTTTCTTTCATGAAGGTTTCATGCTATATTTGAGAAAGTGAAATTATAGAGAAAATAAATTTAAATGATTAAGATGCTCAATTTGTACCATTGAATAGTCTGTTATACATAAACTGTTCCATTAGCATCTCATACACACTTGCTATGCCTGTTTTGTTGAATTAAGAGGCAGATAGATAAATGTAATAAATAAGATTGGATCTATTATATAGTGTCTGTCAGCAATTAATGACAACAGTTTTTACTTGCTTAATTTTCTATTGGATTCTCTTTATACATTCATGTAGGTTTTCTATATGGTGATATTGCAAAACTCGAACTCTCACCAAACACTGACTATATGAAAATCGTAAACATTATTCATGGAATTATATAAGTGGTGTGCCAATTAATTAATTAAATCAATGATTGGTCATTTTCTTTCAAAATCGATTAAATCATTTGCTATATATAATCAGTTATTATGTTAACGATTATGTATGCACATACAAAGAATCTTACATTAGTGTGTCAGAGATATACCAACACAAAGTAATGAACAGCGTCAAAACAGAACCTTGCGCAGCCAACGATCATCGGACAGCATGTTGACCTTGGATGTGGGTGGATTAAGGGTTTCATTATGAAAATCAATGTACATGTCAGAATACGTGGTCAGTATTTTATTTTCAAACATTGATTATGATTTTAAAACCAATACCTACCACTATATAATATAAAGTCAACCAAAGTATATTTCCTGTCTTTGTACCCAGATTCCAGGGGTGAAACCAGGAATTATGAAAGGGGGGGTTTCAACCCAGAAGGACTAATGACAAAGGCTGAGAAAGGTCCTCATGTCCGGAAAAGGGGGTCCAAGTGGAGAAAATTTGGCTGAAACCCTTTAAAAAAGGTTGTGGCAGCTGAAAAAGGGGTAGAGGGGTTCTGGAACCCCCCCCCCCCCCCCCCCCCCCCCGGGTCCACCTCTGGGTTCACCAATGTCTTGTGTTTGGCCATGAAATAACTGGGACATTCACTTAGATTATGTAGGTTTTAGTACTGTCCCTGTTTGTTCAAATGCATTATTCAATTGAAGTTACCTGTTCAGGAACACAACTTGACTTACTCAATGTACACATATATATAAACAGAACCTTGAACTGTGGAGAACATTCTGGTCAACAAGTTTAGTACCAGTGAAGCAAGGTGAATGTAAATAGCACATTTCTTATGTACATATCAAACAGATTTATCTCATGTACTTTACAGTTTTTATACATCCATCTATGATGAGGACATATTATAGTATAAACCCACAGTATGTCCGTCCGTTAACTTTTAAGTGTTGGCATGATAACTTACCAATACTTCAGGGGCCTTTTGGCAAAACTCACCATAACTACTGACATATAGATTATCTCATCCAAGTTTGATTATAGGGTTCAGAGGTCACTAGGCTACTTTTCAGTGTTGTCACAATATTTCAACAGGAATATGATGGATATTTATAAAACTCAACAGAAGTATTAATTAATAGAACTGTAAGTTCAATTTCCAGCAAAATCCATGAATATTTAAAGAGGTCAGAGGGGATCAGACTTTGGTGGCACTGTGATGACTTATAAAAATCTGATGATTATTAATGAAACTCATTATAAATATTAATATATTATAAATATTAATCCATACAGTTTCTCACCTGAATTTAATTCTTTGCAAATTTCATGCATTTTTAATAAGACCACAGGTCACAAGACATAAGACCAGCATATCATGCAAGTTTGCGTTCTCTTGTGTATCTCCTGGTTAATCCTGTGGTGTGCCAGATATTAAATTACTTTCAGTGAAGGGTTCATGACAAAAAGACACAATATGTAACATTGCTGATAATTATATGAGTGTTAAAGGTTATTATAACAAGTGAATCAGAGATGTATGGTTAGAAACCATGGGTTGATCACTGAAGATAGCCAGGTTTAAGTCTTAAACCTGTATATATGGGAGAAAATTGTTCAACATAGGATATGGGAGAAAGCTTCAAATCCTATGTGTATGTGTGTATGTATGAAACAGCCCAGGTTCAAGCAGCAGTGTGTCACTTGTTGATCAATTCAGACAGAACCTTGAACTTTGGAGAACCATTTGGTTTACAAGTTTTTACCAGTGAAGCCAGATAAAGTGATTTTCATTTTTTGTATGTACATATATTTAGCTCAGCTGACATGTTCTGTGGTGTGCGGGTTATTAATTACCTAATTACAGAGTCCAGGACAAAAAGATTGTGGCCGCATATCAGTGTTGTGTTATTGCAGATATAAGAATGTGCGTCAAATGTTCTAATAACACGTGAATGTAAGTAAGCAGCTGTTGCCTGATCACTGAAGAGAGTGAGGGTCAAGGGTTGAGTTGGGCTCCTTGCAGCCATGAAGCTAAAATTGAATTTCTGTGCATATAAATAATTGTGGTGTGCCGATTAAGCAAATAAATTGATGATTGGTCCTTTTCTTTCAAAATCATTTAAATCAATTGCATTTTTAGCTCAGCTGACTAAAAGTCATCTGAGCTATAGCCGTGGTCCATTTTCTGTCCATCTGTCAATCCATCTGTCGTGCCATCCATCCGTCCGTAGATGTGTCACGTTTTGAAACTGTAAGACCTAGGAATCCAAAATTCTGCATAATGTTAGATGTCCCCAAGATCTCCTACCAAGCCGAAAACTGGGTCTTTGCGACTTTGTTCCTTTGAGAAATTAAGGAAAAACCACAAATTTTTATTAAAAACCTATTTTCACACTTCAGGACTGCCTGATATCAAAACTACTCATCTGTTTTTCTTCATATTCCAATAAATATTCCTCTGTATTGTTCCTATGTACATGCCAGAAATTAAGTCTGTTAAGTATCATTTCTTTAAGTTATGGGCCCAAACATAATGGACTTTGTAAAAAATCAGGAAAATATTTACTCACTAAACATGAAAACTTTTGAAACTTGTGTCTGTTTTCCCAAGTATATAACTATGTTTAATTAAGATTCAATTTTTTACCCAAAATTAGATCTAAATTTTGTAAATTTTAAAGTTATTAGCATAAAAATAAAATCAGTACCTTAAATTATGCCCAACTTTGACCATGGCATTTTTTTTCTGTAAGTACCATCAATTTAATTTTCACAGCATGTAAACATAAGTATTTAATTTGTTTTAATATGAAATTTGAAAATAAAAGCCTAAAAAATTAGGCTAGTTATTGATTTTTTTTCTTGAGGCTCTATTGTAGTCATTTACTTTGATTACAGATTACAGATGCAGGGTCCCACTCAAGGTCACTGGAAGTCAGCTTTGCCAGGGTTTCTGATTTGTTACAGTCACTAGGGGAGATCCCCTGCTGTGACAGGTGTACAGTTATTCTCAAATCACCACCCCAATCCCCCCCCCTGCAAACCAAACCCACCAAGTGTTATGCAGTGATTGATATTGTTTCAACTGTATCTCCTTGATTGAAATGCTGTTTCCACTCCAGTATACAAAAACTCTGCTTGAAAAAGTAATTGTATCCCCAGACAAAGTCGGGGGATACTATGTTTTCATACCGGTCCCCCCGCCGCCGCCGCCACCGCCGCCGCATATGAATCTTGTTGGCACGATAACCCAAAAAATATTTCATGGAACTTTACCAAACTTGGTATATGTATAGATATGTGTAAGAGGACGACGCCTATTCAAAATGAGGTCATGACCTTTACTAGGAGAGTGTCCTTGACCTTGAATAGGTCCAATTTTGGGGAAAATCCCACAAATTCTTTAATATCTCAAGAAATCTTGCATGAATTTATCCCAAAATCAAGTTGATGGAAGATCATGGATAGGGTTGTCATGTTCCAGAAACTGGTGGCGCCACCTATTATTCTTTACTTGTTTTCGTGCCGTTTAATACCCCCAAAATTCCCACCTTACAGCATTGTGAGCATTATAAGTCAAAAACTAATGGACAGATTTCTTTTATATTATGCATATACATAGGTATGGGTTATGGGATGATGCTTATTTAAATTGGGGTCATGACCTTTCCTATGATAGTGGCCTTGACCTTGAATATTGCCATATATGGTGAAAATCACACACCTCTTATGATATCTCCAGTGTTGATAGCCATATGGATTTCAAACATGACTTATGTATGGCCCACCACTAAAGTAAGAACCCTATAGTTTCTAGGGTCATGAGGTCAAAGGTCAAGGTCACTGGACTGGCCTTTTAAAAGATACTGTGGATGCATTTTAAGCCAAACTTTCATCCCAGGTCTTCCATCTTGAATATATAGCTCACTTGCCAATAGTGGATGATCCATATAAATTTTGGGGTCACAAGGTCAAAGGTCAAGGCCACAGGAGCTATCTGTCCAAAAATTAGTTTCTGGATGATAATTCCTGCTTTTATTGATGTACTGATTTCAAACTTGACTTATATATGTCCCATTGAAAAAGCAAGACTCCAATTGATTTTGGGGTCATGAGGTCAAAGGTCAAGGTCACAGGACATCTTTAAAAAGATTGTGGATGCATTTTCAGACAAACAATTCATCTCAGAACTTTCATCTTGCACATATAAGTCATCTGCCAATAGAGGAAGACCCCTATCAGTTTTGAGGTCACAAGGTCAAAGGTGAAGGTCACAGGAGCCATCTGTCCAAAAATTAGTTTCTGGATGATAATTCCTGCTTTTATTGATGTATGGATTTCAAACTTGACTTATATATGTCCCATTGGAAAAGCAAGACCCAAATTGATTTTGGGGTCATGAGGTCAAAGGTCAAGGTCACATCTTTAAAAAGATGTGGATGCATTTTCAGCCAAACATTACATCTCAGATCTTTCATCTTGCATATATAGTTAACCTGCCAAGAGAGGAAGAACCCTATCAATTTTGAGGTCACAAGGTCAAAGGTGAAAGTCACAGGAGCCATCTGTCCAAAAATTAGTTTCTGGATGAAAATTCCTTCTTTTACTGATGTATGGATTTCAAACTTGGCTTTGTTATTGACCCATTAGAAAAGCAAGACCCAAATTGATTTTGGGGTCATGAGGTCAAAGGTCAAGGTCACAGGAAACCTCTTTAAAAAGATTGTGGATGCATTTTCAGCCAAACAATTCATCTCAGATCTTTCCTCTTGCACATATAGTTCACCTGCCAAGAGTGGAAGACCCCTATCAATTTTGAGGTCACAAGGTCAAAGATGAAGGTCACAGGAGCCATATGTCCAAAAATAAGTTTCTGGATGATAATTCCTGCTTTTATTGATGTATGGATTTCTAACTTGACTTGTATATGTCCCATTGGAAAAGTAAGACCAAAATTGATTTTGGGGTTATGAGATCAAAGGTCAAGGTCAAAGGACACATCTGTAAAAAGGTCAAGGTCACAGGACACATCTTTAAAAAGATGTGGATGCATTTTTTCAGCCAAACATTTCATCTCATATCTTTCATCTTGCACATATAGTTCTCCTGCCAAGAGAGGAAGAACACTATCAATTTTGAGGTCACAAGGTCAAAGGTGAAGGTCACAGGAGCCATCTGTTCAAAAATAAGTTTCTGGATGATAATTCCTGCTTTATTGATGTATAGATTTCAAACTTGACTTGCATATGTCCCATTGGAAAAGCAAGACCCAAATTGATTTTGGGGTTATGAGATCAAAGGTCAGGGTCACAGGACACATCTGTAAAAAGATCAAGGTCACAGGACCAACATCTTCAACAAGATTGTGGATCGTTAGATGGAATAAACAATAAATATGCCAAGTGTCAGTATATGCTGCTAAAAATGGGGGTCTGTTCTTGTAGGAGGGGGGCCTACGCTGGGGATAAGCTGGCACCTGCGGTGCCAAGAAATGTCTAGTTCAAGGTGTAATCCAGAAGATGCAATGTTGTATTAATGTAGCATTTTTAAAGAAATCAGTTTTCTTTTAAATGATTTTTTAGCTCAGCTGACTATAAGTCATCTGAGCTATAGTCGTGGTCCATTGTCCGTCGTCCGGCCGTCCGGCCGTTAACAGGGCACGTTTTGAAACTGTTGGACCTACAATTCCAAAATTTTTCATATTATTAGATGTCCCAATAGTCTCCTCCCATACCGAAAATTGGGTCATTAGGACTTCGTTCCTTTGAGACATTAAGGAAAAACCTCCGTTTTCCATAAAAAAGCCATTGTTATACACTTCAAGGCTGTCTAATATCAAAACCACTGATCTGTTTTTGATCATATTTTGTATTTATATTCTTCCATACGTTTTCTATGAACATACAAAAAAATTAGATCAGTGTTGGGTATTATTTTGAAGTTATGGGCCAAAATATAATGCAATTTTTAAAAAATCAGGAAATATATTTACTCACCTAACATGAGAATTACTGAAGCTAGAGACTTTTTTTCAGGAATATAACTTTATTTAATCAAGATTTCTTGTTTTGACCCAAAATTAGATCTGAATTTTTAATTTTTTTCAAGTTATTAGCATAAATAAAAAATCAATACCTTACATTTTGTCTAACTTTGGCAATGGAACGTTTTTTCCCTGTAAGCACTGTTGATTTAATTTTCACAGCATATATACACAAGGATTTAATCTTTAAAAATCTGAAATTTCAAAGGAATTGATTGAAAAGAGTAGCTTTTATTTAAGTTTTCATACACCATGTCAAGTGTTGTTTACATCTAGCCCACCTAGTAGTACAGCCTTCACTTGCATTATGTAACCCACCCCAGGCAGCTTGCCTTTGCTTAGCTTGGCCACTACCAGCAGACTTCCCCTCTGCCCTGCACCCCCCCCCCCGATGGTGCATAAACTTGATGACTGTAATTATTATCTGTATTTGATTCATTCTTATTCTAGGCTATGCTACATTTTAGATTTTGTATTGTACCACCAGGGTTACAATGATTAAAGTGCACATTTAATTGTGTCCATAAAGTGGTGTATTGCTATGAAAGTGTGGATGTTCATCAGATAAGTAATTCCTTACTTCAGAAGAGTAAAAACTTCACCAGGTGTGAAATTGACTATTAATTCCAGTAATAAATTAAAGCTGAGATAGTAATTAGCACAGTGATATTTTTTGTCGATCATTCAACCAACAGTGTGTATACTTTATTTTAAAAAAAATGTTTGATTTTATCAAATTTACTGAATCTTTTATTTTATCTTGGTGAATGAAATTAAGCATATACTGAAAACTCCAATGTGCAAAATTTTTTAATAGTGATTCAAGGAATAATCTTGTAGATGCCATGTTGGGACATTATTGTATCCCCAGACAAAGTCGGGATACTATGGTTTCACGACGGTCCTGCCGCCGCCGCAGAAAAACCTTGTGAGCGGGATAACTCAAAAAATATTTCACTGATCTTTTTCAAACTTTACATTTGTATAGATATAGGTAAGGGGACGAAGCCTATTTAAAATGGGGTCATGACCTATGCTAGGAGAGTGACCTTGACCTTGAATAGGTCCATTTTTGCTGAAAATAACACAAATTCTTAAATATCTCAAGTTAGCTTGCATAGACTGGTCCAAAAATCAAGGTGACCGAAGATCTTGGATAGCCTTGTGATATACCGGAAACAGGTGGCACCACCTGTTATCCTTTTCTTGTTTTTACACCTTTTAATACCCCCATAATTGCCACTTGACAGTACTGTAAGCATTATAAGTCAAAAACTAATGGACAGATTTCTTTCATATTATGCACATGTAGAGAGATGGGTTATGGGATGAGGTCTATTTACATTTGGGTCATGACCTTTACCATGAGAGTGGCCTTGACCTTTAATGTGTCCATATTTGGTGAAAATCACACACCTCTTATGATATCTCCAGTGTTGATAGCCATATGGATTTCAAACATGACTTATGTATGGCCCACCATTAAAGTAAGAACCCTATAGGTTCTAGGGTCATGAGGTCAAAAGTCAAGGTCACTGGACCTGCATCTTAAAAGATACTGTGGATGCATTTTAAGCCAAACTTTCATCCCAGGTCTTCCATCTTGAATATAATGCTCACTTGCCAATAGTGGATGATTTTAGGGTCACAAGGTCAAAGGTCAAGGCCACAGGAGCTATCTGTCCAAAAATTAGTTTCTGGATGATAATTCCTGCTTTTATTGATGTAGACTCCAGTTGATTTTGGGGTCATGAGGTCAAAGGTCAAGGTCACAGGACACATCTTTAAAAAAGATTGAGGATGCATTTTCAGCCAAACATTTCATCTCAGACCTTTCATCTTGCACATTCATCTGCGAATAGAGGAAGTCCCCTATCAATTTAGAGGTCACAAGGTCGAAGGTGAAGGTCACAGGAGCCATCTGTCCAAAAATTAGTTTCTGGATGATAATTCCTGCTTTTATTGAAAAAGCAAGACCCCAATTGATTTTGGGGTCATGAGGTCAAAGGTCATGGTCACAGGACCAACATCTTCAAAAAGATTGTGGATTGATAGATGGAAGAAACAGTAATTGCTTGCCAAGTGTCAGTATATGCTCCTAAAAATGGGGGCCTATTCTTAAAGGGGGGGCCGTACTATGTCTGGGGATTCTCTGGCACCTGCGGTGCAAAGAAATGTCTAGTTTTCTTTTAAATTCAGCTTAAACATTTGTGATTTAAAAATAACAAAAATATATGTGTATGCATAATATGACCCAATATGAGCTACACTCTCGATATATAATGATTGCAACTTTTGCAACAATTCTAATATTTTAACTTATATTTTCTGTTTTTTTACTCTGGATATATAATGATTGCAACTTTTGCAACAATTCTAATATTTTAACTTATATTATCAGTTTTTTTTATTAAATATTTATAAAACTTGTTAATAAAAAAAATGATTCAGATAAAAACTTTTAATGGAAAAAGTGGAAATGTTAAAAAAATAGGCTTATATATAAACTTAAATGCATTATTCCCTTGAAAGTGAAATAAAGGTATTAGTCCATTCTGTCCACTTGCCTGTCCATCTGTAAATTTCATATGCATCACAGTATCTCAAAACTTTTTTTTTCTTCATGACAGTCTTGTCAGAGTATTAGTTTGCAATCATATATTTAGAACTTTACTATAACCAAGTAGGAGGGCCCCTTTCCTCTTAGCTTCTCATATTCTTATATAAAAGAAAAACATTACAATAGAATATTTTGCATATTTTGCATTCTCAAAAATTTCAAACTTCAGCTGAGCGCCGTGACCCATGGGTCCCTTGTAACAAATATAATTAAACCCATCAGTATGCTTAAATTTATAAAATATGAAGCACATTATGGATAAATTAAGACACAATTTAAAATTGTGAAATCTAAATCAAGTATTATTTTTATATTTATTGTTTTACAGGTTTAAAAGATATATTTTTTTGTGTTAAAAATAAATAAACATTATTATGCAAGATGTGGTGTTATCTGACAAGATGGAGATTTTTGATGATGCAATTGAGAATTATGAATCAACTTTTATATTCAGATATGTATGTTATATTGGAAATGTATAGAAAGACAAACTTATAATAAAAAAAACTGATGTGATGAAAAAATGAGGACCTAATACAAACATTTGTTCATTCTTTTCCTGCCTCAGCAGAATTGGAGATCAGGCTTTGTTTGCCCTGTATGTATGTTGTTAATTAGTTATTTTTCAACTGTATACATTTCATTAAATAAAAAAAAAATACATATAGATTCAATAATGTATATTATACAAAAAAAAAAGATTCAATTGAACAAATGTGTAAACTACTAAAATGTCAACAGTTAATCAAAAAGCCAACTAATGATCATGGTAATAGTACAGATTATTTGTTCACAAACTGCTCACATGCTTCAATTTCAACATTGGAAACACATGGTCAGGTCTCAAAATATTATTTGCAACAATTTCTTGCTCATCAATACAAACCAATCACATAAACCAACCATGGCCTATATTACCTCTTCCTCTAACACTTTATCTCCATTTGATATTATTTTAGATTTTTACCTTCAAGGTCAACTTCAGCTGAGCACAGTGACCCATGGGTCCCTTGTTGTATAATGAATAAAAATACAATCAGTCTGCACATACAAAAAAATCTAATCCTTTTAGAGATATAAAAACGCAAAGTAACAAACAGATTCAGAATGGAACCTTCCACAGCTTTTTCAGGCGATAGGGCATACACTAGCTGGCTTTGGATAAGTTGTGCTTGGAACTGGTTGGTTCTGTAGGATTTGTGCTAGGAACTGGTTAGTTTTGTAGTTATACAAGGGACTAACCCATATTCTAGGAGTTGTGCCAGAACTTATTTTTGGTAGGAGTTGTACCAGGGATTAGCTAGGATTTTAGGTCCTGTTTGCTTCAGTTCTCTTAAAATAATTTTTACATTTCGAGTTCATCATTTATAAGTGACACAATACAAAAAAATCAATACTGGTACTTGGACTTACTTGATCATGATTTAATCATGATTTGTTTGATTCTTAGATTTATAAAAAAAAGATATTTCATCTTTGACATGACTATTACACATGTGACATTAAATATGTCAAAAACTCAGTACTCAAATCCAATTCTAATTAACAGGTTTTGGTGTCTTTGGATTTCCTCACCTGATTAGGTTTTGGGAAAATTCCCAGTTCACTTCATAAATATTTTATGAATTCTACATGAGATACTTTTGTCAAATTTTGGATGGTATATCATAAGCCAAAGTACACATCTCCTACATTCCCACCCAGGACAACCATTCTTGTTGCAGTGATAATGGTCACATGCTTCATTCAGGGCTAGTGTACACTACTGTGTACACAATAAGATTGGGACATTTCAATACGGACATATGAGTTACATACATTGCGCTAGTTCTATGACATATTGGTGAAATATAATAAGTATGGTAAATAGTACTTGTTGATCAATATATTTATATGTATCGCTGTTGTAGGCTATTGAACTACCCATTATGCCTGTGCATTAATTTACTTGAGTCTTTGTACCTTGAGTGTCCTTGTATATATTTTATATAATTTGCCAATACAAGAATGCTTAAAATTTGTGCCCATTTAGAGACCAGCCCAGGGCCTTAAGATTTTGTTGCCATGTTAAAGTAGCATTCTGGACTTGGGCTGTTCTTCTATATGAGCATGGCATGAACCGGAAGACCTGTTGCTCTAGATCTAGTGCAGAAAAGGCAAAGTGTGACCATGACATGTTTCCTATATAGACACTTGTGATATCTTGTAAGCTAATCAATGCAAGTACCGCAGAGTCACAGAAGGGGACTGCCAGAATTTGTTTGCTTGCTTCACCAAGACTAGGGGGACATTTGGATGACATCATAAGTGGCCTCACATGGACTTTATCGCAGAAATAATTCAGACAGAATAAGAAACAGAGCAGACAGTGCTAGCATCATGGGTAACACAGGCTCAGTGTAAGGAAGAGCCTCAGTTTGGTTAGCTTATTTGCATGGTTGCCGTGGGAATGATCCATTCTTGTACCAGTGATATTGACTAGTGACATTAGCTGTTGGGTTGTAGCAGTTTCCTGGCAGAGTACAGGGGCATGCATTGCCTCATGAACTTAAAGGACTCATGCATACTGCCAGACGATTGAACTAGTGACCCAGGAGAGTCCTTGACCTTTGTCCTGCTTAGGTCGGCCTTGTTTCTGACTGCAGCTGCACTGGTAACTAGTTCCCAGTATGAATTGTCATGGATCTATGCACAAGCTAGTGAGTGAGTAATAATACCTGACATGGTTTCCTCCGGTGCACTGGGGGCCATTGGAATGGGATGACATATATTTGAAGCTGCATGGTTGTTCTTGAGTCAGAATTTCTTGCTGCTGGACACACTGTACCAACTATTGGAAAAAAATGTGTTAGCGTTCAGTGATCATTGGAGATAGATATATGGATGTGTATTGGATTTACATATTGTATACAATGGTTCACAGCCAAATGAAGCAGGGCCTGCCTGAGAGGTGAGCGTATGTCCTTGTTTATGTGTTTAGTAGGAACTCCACATGTTGACTTGTTGTTTTGGTGCTACTTCTGTATAGTGAACAATTAGGCTTAGCATTTTTTTTCCATTTTTTTTTCAGTGAATTGTTTTGGCTTTATAAATTCAACTCTCAGGAGCAAATATGCCAGGAAACATGCAGGACTACCTGATGTCAGCTAAAATTAAATGATTTTGGTGTTGTATCAAGGTGAATAATATATTCTTACAAATCTGTTATTAAGCTCAAGAAAAAATCCTTAAAGTTATTGTTGTTTGAAGTTTACCCCGAATTACCCGCACTACTGTACTCCATATATTTTAATTCAAGTCATTACAAAGTTGATTACATATACAACTTTCAAACCTGATGGGCGTTAGATTGATATTATATTTATATATATATATATATATATATATATATATATATATACATATATATATATATACATATATATATATTAATTTTAATGATTTACCTGATTTTACTTTCTTTTTGTCTGTGTGTAGGGGGTTAGCACGTCAAAACTTATGTTACAATAAATTGGGGCTTTGCAAGTATTGTGGCTCTACTATTACAAAATCAGCAAAAAGATTCATTAATTTGCAAGTTCGATTTGTAAATTCTCAGAGTTTTATGAATCTGAGATTTTAAACATCCCTAGACTGCCAATGATTTTTGTAGAAATTATTTTTTGTTTAAAGTAATCAGCCACAACTTAAGATCAACATCCTTTAATGTTGAAATCAATCAGAGTTTTTTTCATTATTTTTTCCTCTCAGTTTCAGAAACTGATATTTCCAGCTGTAGTTTGCTGTGAGCCTTGAAAATTTGATTATTTTTTTTGGCCAGTTTAGAAATGTGTATAAGTGTATCTAAATAGCATAGGTGTGATTTGCTAAAATATTAAAATTTCTCATATATGTAAGTAGTGATTGGCCGATCATCAAGTTTTATCGAAAGTCAGTGGCTTTGCTGCAACTTTCAAGCAGTCGATTACCAAAGGCAACTATCAATTTCATCATAATCATGATATAGGCCTATGTATGCATGTCGGCAGTCTTCGTAATCGTTATACAGAACAAACACTTGATGGAAGCATTCTCTTGTACAAGTAGGCCTAGGGTGTGTCTTTCATATCATTTTATTTTACAATATTTGTTGATTTGTTAGTATTGTAACTTTGAAACCACCACAGATATAAAGCTAGAAACGGTGGAGACCTAATTAACCAGGAATCAGGGACAATACTGAATTCCTCTAAATTTAAAGTTACTTTTCAGTTTTACTGGTAGTTAATAAAAAGGTTTGTCATGAACAGAAAGATAGCATATTTTATATTATATTTATATAAGTAAGTGGGCTGACAAAACATTAAAAATAACGATCATAGGAATTTTACAGTTTCTGTCAATTCCACAAAGGCAAGTTTCCTTCCAGGTCTCGCATAGCCAGCAACTATTTACTAATCTGGCTCTTCTTCTTTCTCAGTGACATATATAAGAATTTTTACACAGCAATTACCAAGATGATGTTGTGCTCACAGTTCCTGGTGGTATAAATTGGGTGAACCTGAATTGGACCCAGCCAGTTCTGTGTCCCAGATAACATAGGAGACATTTCATGATAAGCTGATTGCAGGCTGGCAAAAAGTGTGCACTTGGTGGGCGTGACTTCATTGGTGGTATAGAAGATGTAAACAACCTAAGGTACATATATATATATATATATATATACATAAATTAAAAATTAATAAATGTCACAAACAGAACCTAGAATTAAGGGACCATGTGCATGAATAAACGGAATTGGTTCTCCAGAGTATTAAATAAGTCGCACACAGTAGCATAATTTGATTATCATACACAACTGTATTAGCAGAGACCTTCGCTTATTGCCCGACAGGTAGGTGAGACATGGGTCAGTGACCACTGTGTCATTAACTGACCTGTTTCAGTGCACCTTTCTTAAGAGCTGTGCTACTTCTGTTTGTTGACCAAAACTGAAATAAGGATTTGAATGTATTTTTATCAGTATACATTAAAAAAAGGGTAAGATGAAGTTTGTTTGTATGTTTCAGGATCTGTGTGTATAATTATTATTATTGGGTCATATAAAAAGGTTGGTTTCTCAGGCACTTTTTTCAATAAATCATATGTGTATGTGGGGGGGGGGGGGGTGTGATTTTTTTCTACCGTTTTATAACCTTACTTTTCTTTAATAAAAATTCAAATGATCAGGAGACGGACAGCATGATATTAACAGAATTTTTTTGCTGAACAAGTACACACACAGCAAAAAATGACTTTGTTTATAGTGGCCAAGGGTCACTTAACAGGTATATGGAACCACCTTTGTGCCAGTCAGCACAGCTTACCTGTGATGCAGTCATGGAGTTGGTAAACTGACACTTATTTTGCTGTTCAGCATACACTAAGATTATTAAGGACCTTCGCCGAGGTATTCTAACCAAGTTTGTGTGTTGTTGCTTGATCAGCGCTTAGGTTTGGGGGTCAACTACAGGATAGTCGACAACTTAGTGATATGACATTCTTTATTTCTGACTTGTGTACAAGCTTGTGTTGCCAGTTACTGGGTGCAAGTCTCCGAGTGTCCCATGTCTCCCTTTATTATGTTTTATACATTTACTTATATACATTAATATGAAAATGACCAATAACATTACGGCTTACAAATTAGGATTACTAAAGTATCAATTCACACAAAGAGTAAATCTGGACAGCCTATAGTATTTAATTCACACATCATGACGTGCTTGACTGCCCATGCCTGTTCTAGAAACCACTTCTGGCAGCCAGTTGTTAATTAATTAAGATGATACCATGAATCAGAGATACCATGCATGTCAGGCCAGAAAAGCACATTAATTATAACAGCAAATTATTGAGGTTATTCATCAGATCTGGAGGTTTTAAGAAATGCACTTGTATCTGCTAGACAAATCAACATCAGTTCGAAACTTGTTGACACCTGATGGACACAAAATTATACACTTATATACTAAGACCTGGTTTTGTAACTTTGTAACTCTCCCTTTTGTTACAAAGACAAACTGCTCAGGGGAAAATATCTGGCCGATCCGGGATTCCAACCCATGTCTGTGACGCACATGTCTGGCGTTTCAACTGCTTCAACAGAAAAACAAGCTTCACTTGCGAGACAGTTTGGTCCGCTTTTATGTCACCCTGTAACACCTGATTGACTTCCAGTATAATACATGAACAGACATTATAAAATAATAATTACAATTACATATTACTGTTAATTAAAATTATATCGCCAGTTTCACTTGGTGACACTATGTAATCTCAGACTGTTTTCCTAGTTGATTCAGTGTGTACAAGACCACATTCACTGGAAACTTGATGGGTTTACCATCCTTTTATTAAATCATCAGATTGAAGTATTACAAGAGCGTTTATTTAAAACAGCAACAGATTTGTTTTCACTGTTGCGTAAAAAAATTTACAAGGCATTTTATTGGTTTAGTTGCCATGTTCATATTCATAAAATATCAAGCGCTCAATAAGCAAGGTCTCTGGAAGCGTACAAAAAATGGATGCATCATGAAGGGTCATGACATTCAAATACGGACACATATTTAGGGCCCCACTTCATTAGAAGTGGGTTCCCTATAGTAATCACCCTGTCCGTCTAGCTTTCCATCTGTCCATCTTAGCGTCTGTCCATCCACAAATTCATTTCTGGATGATAACCAAAGTTTTGATTCACATATGGATTTCAGACTTCACATATGAATGGCCCAATACTGAAGCAAGAACCCTATTGATTTTGGGGTCATTAGGTCAAAGGTGAAGGTCTCACTTTTTTATCCCTCAGCCCTTAGGCTTATGGGCTATTGTCGTCACCCAAGCTGTCTGTCCATCCGTCCGTCCGTCCAGCGGCCGTTAACTTTTACCTTGTGAGCGGGATATCTGAAAAAGGATTCACCGTCAGAATTTTATTTCCTCGGTAAAGATGTATATCGACAAAATCTAGGTCAAGTTCGAAGATGGGTGACCTTGACCTATTTCTCTACATTTTAGAGCAGATTATAGAAAAACACTTAGATGCTTATTTCTCAGAAACTATTTGGTGGATTTTCACAAAACTTACTATGATTATTGAGACTGATAGTCTGTACCTGCTACACAAGTTTGGTGGCGCCACCTACAATTTCTGATTTTTAATGAATTTTTATCGGATTTTTCAACTTTGGGCTTGTGAGCGGGATATCTCTTAAAGGATTCACCTTAGGAATTTTATTTTTTTCTGTGAAGATGTATATTGGCAAAATCTCAGTCAAGTTCGAAGATGGGTGACCTTGACTAATTTTTCTTCGTTTTAGAGCTGATTATAAAAAAAAAACATGTAGAAGATTATTTCTCAGGAACCATTGGGTGGATTTTCACAATACTTACTATGATCATAGGGACTGATGGTCTGTAACTGCTGCACAAGTTTGGGGGCACCACCTACAATTTCTGATTTTTAATGAAATTTTCTTGGATTTTTCAACTTTGGCCTTGTGAGCGGGATATCTCTAAAAGGGTTCACAATAGGAATTTTATTTCTTTGGTGAAGATGTATATCGACAAAATCTTGGTCAAGTTCGAAGATGGGTGACCATGACCTACTTTTTAAGGTCACAGAGCTTATAATAGAATAAAACTTAGAAGCTTATTTTTCAGGAAGCATTTGGTGGATTGTTATGAATCATGGTACATACCTCTCCATTTTAAATTTATAACTGAGACATGTACAGATATAAGTGAGAACAGATATTTAGTACTTGTTGCTGTTACCACCTTTAAACACTGTTCTTTTGGCTGAGGGCTTTTGTCAGCTTCTGCTGATATTCTAGTTAAAACTTTTTGGATGCATTTTAAGCCACACTTGCCATGCCAGTCTTTCCATCTTACATATAGGATACCTGCCAACAGGGAAACATCTCTATCAATCTTTGGGTCACAAGTTCAAAGGTCAAGGTCACATGAGCCATCTTTCCACAAATTCATTTCCAGATGATAACTACATTTTGGATTCACATATGGATTTCAAACTTTACTTTTATATGCCCCAACACTAAAAATATATCCTTTTTAATTTTTGGTCATGAGGTCAAAGGTCAAGGTCACAGTCCCCACTCTTCTAAAAGATTGTGGATGCATTATAAGCAAAACCTTTCATACCAGAGGTTCCATCTTATACTCATACAGTTCACCTGCCAGTAGGCAAATACCCCTTTCCCTATTGGGGTCACAAGTTAAAAGATCATAGGAGTCATCTGTCCATGCAGTGATTTTCAAAGCCTTTCATATCTGCTTTTTGGATTCACACATGGATACATGGATATGACAAAGCAAGAACCCTATTGATTTAGGGTTATGAGGTCAGAGGTCAAGGTCACAGGACTCACAATTCTAAAATGTTATAAATGCCTTTTAAGCCAAACTTTTCTTGCCAGTCTTTCTATCTTGCTTCAGTGTTTAAATACAGTTTTTGGTCAGTTTCCTCTGTCTCTGCCTTTTAATCAGGTCTTTTACTTTTCACTCAGCCCACACTAGAAGTCTATGGGGCTTTAGTGGGGCCCTTCCTGACCTGTCAGTATTCCCCTTGTTTATTTTTAAATCACAATGCGGTCTCCCAGGTGAGTTAATCAAGACAAATGTTGATTTAACAGGATATGTGTGGCTTAAACAAGTTAAGATTAATTGTGATGGCTAAGGGTAAGTCCAGGTGTTGCAGAATTAAAATAAATAACTAGTTTGTTTGTGTGGTTTATGGAACCATGGAATGGTCCAAGGGTGGACAGATTTTAAATTAACTTCTCTACATCTGTCTCTTTTGATGAGGCAACATATGGACCAACTCTCCCCGGACACTCTGGTTTATGTCTATTGATCATGCTTGCTTTTTATACTTATGTTCCACCATGTTTTATACTTTGAATACCATGGCTTTGGGCTATACAATGATTCTGGTGTTGTTTAATATATGCAGGATACTGTTTTGCTTGGATTTGATTATAGTTTGCCAGGATATTTTGTCAATCAGCACATTCAGTTCTCAAGTATTTTAATAATGAATTGTGTTTGCAAAAATGGATTGGATTTAAAACAAATACATCATAAAACCAGGTGTTGGAATTAAGTATATTTAAAAAATTGGTGTTGAAATTCATGAAGCTGAAAAATATTTTAACATATGTACCACAGGTTACTTGAAATGGTTTGAAGCCAAATGGTTTTGTAGTTTATTAAGATTTTGATATGTATAATTATTTCATAAATCATCTGTATCAGCCATTGCATCAGTGACCAAGCTTTCAAACTATTGAACATAGAAATTTTTGTGCAGAAACAATTTTAGGTCTAGTTAAGTTTTTTCCCAATATAGATGTTGGTCTTATAGTAAAATGATAAGATCCTTCTTTTACTACATATATATCTATGTTCTACAGTTCAAGTATATAAAAGTTAAAGAGGTTATTTCTCTTTATGAAATAGCTCATTTTGGTCAATTAGGTGTGTTGTCTCTGTGATGTTTGTATGATTAAGGCTCCAATAGTAAAGTATTAAGATAAATTAGTGTAGCAGTCTAGTAGTTAATATATCATGCATTTATAGGTGTTCTGGCATTTCACTTTATTCTGTAAAGCTTAGAGCTCGCTAGGTTAATATTTGTGATTGAGGCTGCACAGAGAGAGAAACCAAAACCAGTCAGTATCTTAAACTAATTAGTGTCTTGACACATTATCTTTTGACAGCTAAAATAACAACCAACAATTTTCCTTTCCAATCTACTTATGAATGAAATAATTTTTATCTCTTAATGTAATAGCAAGCAGCCGTTGTGTAAAAAAATAAAAGAGTGACATTCGGACAATTTTGTGACAAGATGATACAAATGTATTACTTGTCATTGACAATGAAATGAACAGTATCTGACATGGCACGATAATGAGGCTTTCTGTAGTACTTGTTTGAGGTGGTTAGCCCACATTTTGATAATAAAGCTCATTATTACAGTGTGGTTGACCCACTTTTTTTGTGGTGAACCCACAATTGGTGTACCTGTCACTGGCATCATATGATCCACTGTATTTATTAAGTAAAATAAGTCACAAAGCAACCACCATTTTTACATACCCATATATGGCAGGACTTATTTTGGGAAACCCGCAATCCATCCATCAGTACATGCATCTGTTGGTCATCTGTCTAGCCATTTAGCTTTTAATTAGTATCACCAAGAGAACTTCACACTGGGTTTTGCTGGATTTTCAGAAAAACTCTTTGTTACCACTTACCAATAGATTATCTTGCCTGACTTTGATTGTAGGCAAAATCCACACATTTTTAATGAGGTCCGAAGAAAGATGGTAAAATATCAGTATAATTTATATACATATTTGATAGTCTGTTATAAAGCATTGAACCTACACTTTGTGGTAGGAAAATATTGGTTCACTTTATGTTCTAGCCATCTTAGGTTGATCCCTGGACAATTCAACTGAACCAGCTGATATGTTTGAAAAAAAAAGTATGTCAAGGCAACCTATGAAAGACAAGCAGGGAATAAATCATAGTCTTTGTTACACATACAGATGATGTTGTAGATGCCCTTGGACTCCCGGCTAGATAGCATTATGTTCATGCTATTGTTATTCAAGATCCCAACACAGTGTCAATGTTTGCACATGCAGCTAGTAAAAATTCCACAGTATAATTTACAGATGTTGCATGTTCAGAAATATTTGCTATATTATATATAATATATTCCATTATGAAAAATAATAAAAATTCCAATATAAGTGTTGCTTTTGAAAAACAACCTGTAAATTAATTATAATGACTTCCCTCCTTATTTAACAGTAAGATTTAAGGTTAGGTTTTACAAACTTGTCTAATATGTCTGTACAGCTAATAGAAATTCCACTGCATTGTATACAGTTCAGAAAATTCAGTGTAGAAAATTCAGCTTATAAATTCATGGTTATTGTCAGAGAGCTGTAAATTAATTGTAATTACTCCTGTCATTATTCAACATTAAGATTCAAAAGCAGGATTTGCAATCTTGTCTAAAATTATATGATTTGGTTTTAGATGCCGACTCAGTGGTAATGCATAAAAATTGTATTCACTGTTATTATTGTAAATCCAACAGTAGACATTGACATAAATTTAGGGCACATATGCAATAAAGAGCTTCAACAAATAGCTAGTCCAATTTCAGAGCTCACAGAGGACTTCAGGATGGTACATGGAAAAAAATTATAATAATCAAAATGAAACAATTGAGAGGTTAATAATAAATTACAATTTAACTAAGGGCTTGTAATTAAATGCATCGATTCTTCTGTGCATAGTCCCACCCCTAGGTTCAAGCATTCAGTTACTCAAAAGGGCCCCTAATGGTGGTAGATATTGGTTGTAAAGTCTTATTAGAATATCTGCTGTCCAGAATTATACTTAAAATATATATATCGACTAAGTAAATTAAGACTGACTTGTACATCAAGATGAAAAAGTCAAGGAAATGGCCAGGGTTGTTGACATTTGTTTGCCGCACAAGGTTAAGTTGTAATGCAGTCCCCTATTTCATCCTGTCTTTCTCATTTTCTCTGACACACATAAAATATTTATCTGGATAATATACAACTTCTTGGTATTTGCATATATATTATTCATTCATGATTGATTTTACAAATTTGAAACTAATTTAATTGATTATGAAAGAAAATTATCAGTCATTAATCAATTAATTTGACACACAATTATGAACCAATAAAATGTGCATATGAAGTAAATACATATATAAGCCTAAAAGTTTACAATTATGACCTATGTTGCAGAAAATCCTGATTTTGGATAAGGGTGCATGCCTGTCCCAATGGGCACTATAGGGTACATATTCATTTGCAATAGTATGTGTATCATTTTATGTTATTAGCTTATTGTAGCTGAATGTAAAATTTTCCAAGCAAAATTATCACGACACTTGGGCTTAATATCTCCAGTTCACCTGTTTTATAAGTTGTTTTGGTTCTTTGTGAGTCAAAAAGTCTGTTTACCAAATGAGAGCCTGGAGCCATGTTACCCATACAAATGTGACTGGCCTGGACAAAAAAGACAATTGACTTCAGCAGAAAGCCGAGTTTTGATGTTCAACTCGGCTTGAAAAATGTCTGCTGGCTTAAACTGACCTGAAAGCCTATTCATTTGGTGATGCATTTTACAAAGTACCTGTTTTATTTTCACAAGCTATCTGTATGACATGTGACATAATGCATCCGATTTACATTTAACTAGTGTTTGATTAGATATCAAGTATAATTTACTCTGGTGGTTTCATAAGCCAACACTTACATAATTAAACAATCATGTCATGATTTTTACAAATTTTGTTCTCCAGTTAAGAGTCTTGAAATATTAGCTTTATACAACAACAAAAGTAACTTTGTATTAGTCTGTATACGTTTTGTGCACTTTTAATTTAAAAGATTTATCTTTTCTTATTAATGTTTTTCTCAAGCCAAATTGAGCTGAACAAAATCAGCTCACTTTGGCTGAATGAAATATCGACCGCATATCCTGATAAACTCGGCTCAGCTTGATCTTAACTCGGCTGACGGCAGCGCAAAATGGTGGTGGCACCAGGCTCCAAACCATACAACAAGAATGCATTCCCAGAAGTCTGATCTTGGGTATGCATGACAATTTCCAAACAAGGAGAAAAAACTAAATACACAAATGAAACACTGGTTGGAAGCATGAAAAATCTCGATTTGTGAAGTTTCTTGTTACAGCCACCAGGTGACATGTATGCTGTGTTTGTTTTATGCCACTGATCGCACCTTTCTTTCACTTGTGTACAGAAGTAAGCAAACAGTTTTAGAACAAAATATAAACAGATACCAAAATATTAAAGAGAAAACAACATACTCAATAATTGTATCCCCAGACAAAGTCGGGGGATACTATGTTTTCATACCGGTCCCGCCGCCGCCGCCGCCGCCGCCGCCGCCGCCGCCGCCGCCGCCGCCGCCGCATATGAATCTTGTTGGCGCGATAACCCAAAAAATATTTCACGGAACTTTACCAAAATTGGTATATGTATAGATATGGGTAAGAGGACGACGCCTATTTAAAATGAGGTCATGACCTTTACTAGGAGAGTGTCCTTGACCTTGAATAGGTCCAATTTCGGGGAAAATCACACAAATTCTTTAATATCTCAAGAAATTTTGCATGGATTTATCCCAAAATCAAGTTGATGGAAGATCATGGATAGGGTTGTCATGTTCCAGAAACTGGTGGCGCCACCTATTATTCTTTACTTGTTTTCGTGCCGTTTAATACCCCCTAAATTGCCACCTTACAGCACTGTGAGCATTATAAGTCAAAAACTAATGGACAGATTTCTTTTATATTATGCATATACATAGGTATGGGTTATGGGATGATGCTTATTTAAATTGGGGTCATGACCTTTCCTATGATAGTGGCCTTGACCTTGAATATTGCCATATATGGTGAAAATCACACACCTCTTATGATATCTCCAGTGTTGATAGCCATATGGATTTCAAACATGACTTATGTATGGCCAACCACTAAAGTAAGAACCCTATAGGTTCTAGGGTCATGAGGTCAAAGGTCAAGGTCACTGGACTGGCATTTTAAAAGATACTGTGGATGCATTTTAAGCCAAACTTTCATCCCAGGTCTTCCATCTTGAATATATAGCTCACTTGCCAATAATGGATGATCCATATAAATTTTGGGGTCACAAGGTCAAAGGTCAAGGCCACAGGAGCTATCTGTCCAAAAATTAGTTTCTGGATGATAATTCCTGCTTTTATTGATGTATGGATTTCAAACTTGACTTATATATGTCCCATTGGAAAAGCAAGACCCAAATTGATTTTGGGGTCATGAGGTCAAAGGTCAAGGTCACAGGAAACCTCTTTAAAAAGATTGTGGATGCATTTTCAGCCAAACAATTCATCTCAGATCTTTCATCTTGCACATATAGTTCACCTGCCAAGAGTGGAAGACCCCTATCAATTTTGAGGTCACAAGGTCAAAGGTGAAGGTCACAGGAGCCATATGTCCAAAAATTAGTTTCTGGATGATAATTCCTGCTTTTATTGATGTATGGATTTCAAACTTGACTTATATATGTCCCATTGGAAAAGCAAGACCCAAATTTATTTTGGGGTAATGAGGTCAAAGGTCAAGGTCACAGGACACATCTTTAAAAAGATGTGGATGCATTTTCAGCCAAACATTTCATCTCAGATCTTTCATCTTGCACATTTAGTTCACCTGCCAAGAGAGGAAGAACCCTATCAATTTTGAGGTCACAAGGTCAAAGGTGAAGGTCACAGGAGCCATCTGTCCAAAAATTAGTTTCTGGATGATAATTCCTTCTTTTATTGATGTTTGGATTTCAAACTTGACTTGTATTTGACCCATTGGAAAAGCAAGACCGGAATTGAATTTGGGGTCATAAGGTCAAAGGTCAAGGTCACAGGAAACCTCTATAAAAAAATTGTGGATGCATTTTCAGCCAAACAATTCATCTCAGATCTTTCATCTTGCACATATAGTTCACCTGCCAAGAGTGGAAGACCCCTATCAATTTTGAGGTCACAAGGTCAAAGGTGAAGGTCACAGGAGCCATATGTCCAAAAATTAGTTTCTGGATGATAATTCCTGCTTTTATTGATGTATGGATTTCAAACTTGACTTATATATGTCCCATTGGAAAAGCAAGACCCAAATTGATTTTGGGGTCATGAGGTCAAAGGTCAAGGTCACATCTTTAAAAAGATGTGGATGCATTTTCAGCCAAACATTTCTTCTCAGGTCTTTCATCTTGCACATTTAGTTCACATGCCAAGAGAGGAAGAACCCTATCAGTTTTGAGGTCACAAGGTCAGAGGTGAAGGTCACAGGAGCCATCTGTCCAAAAATTAGTTTCTGGATGATAATTCCTTCTTTTATTGATGTTTGGATTTCAAACTTGACTTGTATTTGACCCATTGGAAAAGCAAGACCGGAATTGAATTTGGGGTCATAAGGTCAAAGGTCAAGGTCACAGGATTAATCTATAAAAAGATTGTGGATGCATTTTCAGCCAAACAATTCATCTCAGATCTTTCATCTTGCACATATAGTTCACCTGCCAAGAGTGGAAGACCCCTATCAATTTTGAGGTCACAAGGTCAAAGGTGAAGGTCACAGGAGCCATATGTCCAAAAATTAGTTTCTGGATGATAATTCCTGCTTTTATTGATGTATGGATTTCAAACTTGACTTATATATGTCCCATTGGAAAAGCAAGACCCAAATTGATTTTGGGGTCATGAGGTCAAAGGTCAAGGTCACATCTTTAAAAAGATGTGGATGCATTTTCAGCCAAACATTTCATCTCAGGTCTTTCATCTTGCACATATAGTTCACCTGCCAAGAGAGGAAGACCCCTATCAATTTTGAGGTCACAAGGTCAAAGGTGAAGGTCACAGGAGCCATATGTCCAAAAATTAGTTTCTGGATTTTAATTCCATCTTTTACTGATGTATGGATTTCAAACTTGGCTTTGTTATTGACCCATTAGAAAAGCAAGACCCAAATTGATTTTGGGGTCATGAGGTCAAAGGTCAAGGTCACAGGAAACCTCTTTAAAAAGATTGTGGATGCATTTTCAGCCAAAAAAATTCATCTCAGATCTTTCATCTTGCACATATAGTTCACCTGCCAAGAGTGGAAGACCCCTATCAATTTTGAGGTCACAAGGTCAAAGATGAAGGTCACAGGAGCCATATGTCCAAAAATTAGTTTCTGGATGATAATTCCTGCTTTTATTGATGTATGGATTTCAAACTTGACTTGTATATGTCCCATTGGAAAAGTAAGACCAAAATTGATTTTGGGGTCATGAGGTCAAAGGTCAAGGTCACAGGACACATCTTTAAAAAGATGTGGATGCATTTTCAGCCAAACATTTCATCTCATATCTTTCATCTTGCACATATAGTTCTCCTGCCAAGAGAGGAAGAACACTATCAATTTTGAGGTCACAAGGTCAAAGGTGAAGGTCACAGGAGCCATCTGTCCAAAAATAAGTTTCTGGATGATAATTCCTGCTTTATTGATGTATAGATTTCAAACTTGACTTGCATATGTCCCATTGGAAAAGCAAGACCCAAATTGATTTTGGGGTTATGAGATCAAAGGTCAAGGTCACAGGACACATCTTTTAAAAGATCAAGGTCACAGGACCAACATCTTCAACAAGATTGTGGAATCGTTAGATGGAATAAACAATAAATATGCCAAGTGTCAGTATATGCTGCTAAAAATGGGGGTCTGTTCTTGTAGGAGGGGGGCCTACTATGTCTGGGGATACTCTGGCACCTGCGGTGCCAAGAAATGTCTAGTTATTTAATGCTCCTGGTATCTTCATAGACCCCTTAATTTTAGGGGTGGAGTTTGGCCTTACACTGTGCGTGTAAACCTGTGACCATTGACCCTGAAATGAATGATCTATCCATGCTCCACACTCCAATGCAGGGAGATTGAAGCACAAAAGACTTTCACCTTGAGACAAGTATATCAGATGCCCGAGTACTTGAGTACTCCCCATGGAACAGTTTACATGACCGGATTAGTAACTCTCGCATGTATGTCCCAGTACAAGCAGTAGCAGGCTATGTTTTACAGTTACATGACAGGTGATGGCTCTGATAGTGTTTTTCACCTTTGATAATAACATCAGGCAGAGACCTGGAGAGTGTAAGAATGATGTTTTGAGACCTGACATTTATGCAAGTTAGGTTAGAGTTATGGTGGGACTGGTACCCTAGATTTAGCAGTAGCATTTATAAATTTGTCATTCTTCTGCTTTTTTCATCTGAATGTAGTTTGCTGCATCTGTGCCTGACAGAATCATAAAACCGTTGTTTTATCTTTGCAGGTGTAATAAATTTTGATTTTACAGTAATTACAACCACATTTAAGTCATCCTGTAAAGTAGACAGAGGAGTTAATAACTCTAGCTATAAAAACAATAACAGTCTCTTGGATCATATGCACACTATATATTGTTTCTGCAACTCAGACATTTGGGCTCACGAGGTCATATGCTGGGGCATTTATTTTCTCAAGGTTTATATACTATAGGGTGTCATTCTTCAAGGCTTTCCCCCACAGACATATTTACTGTTTTTTGTTACTGTCTAGGAATATTTCCTCTTAGTTCATATATATATATTCAATGCTGGCTGATGTCATTCCCTATGGTAACTATTTCCTTAGAGAATCTATTAAATTTTCAGAAGTAATTTGGAACAACATAATATGTCCTCGTTTAAATGGTCCATTACCATTGCAAAGATTGGGCAATATGTTATCATTCACTTGAATTCAGGGGGGGGTGGGGAGGGTGCAATTTTGCTTTGGAGGGCAGAGCTTACAATATGTGAACTAACCATCAAATTGTTGAACCAAAATACATGAATTTTTCTTTCCTTGCATTCATATATTACATGCACTGATATAATACATTCTATTCAATATGTATATCCATACACTAGCAATGGGTTGGGCAGCCTCCTTTTTCTGCTGTGCAGAGCTGACATGGGAAACAACCATCAAAAAGGATGAACCATGATGCATGCATTTCTCTTTCCTAGCATTCATATAATACATGCACTGATATAACACACACTGTGCAGTACATCTCTTACTGAGTGACTCCTGCACTTCTGGATTCACGGCTGGTTTCCTCCTTGTTCACTGAGGTAAAAGGTGATAATGAAATGAGGACCTCCCTGAGAGATTAATTTACATCCGGTGGCAGGATTATCCTCACTAGTTCTGGACCTGCCCATGGAACCTGCTTAAATTAAATTAAAACAACAATAAAATGTCAGAGTAAGGTGATTCGGGTCACAAGCTCTGTGGGGTGAGTGATATAATTCATACAGTAAGACTAGGGTTTAAACTCTGTGTATTGTGAATGATTTACCAAGTAAAATATTTGCCCTAAGGTGAGAGCCATTAGAACAGACAACTCTCATACAGGCCCTTGCAGGCATCACATTACTTAATCAAAAGCTGTAATCTTATATTGAAACGAATGGTGTCCGTGCATTAGTTGATTAGTAGTGTCTCATCATCAAAGAATCGGGATACAGGTAAGGCAATAATATCATTATATTCACCAGGTATTTTTATATTAAATGTGTTTAAAGAGTACACTGCCATGGGTGTGTCTCTTAGCTAGTTTCTGTCTGCCATGTTGCAGAGATTTGTTTTCCACAGGAGCCATGTTAAAGTTTAGGTATGTGACGTCATGTGTCACTGCATTAGTCATTTGTGGGTCATATTTATTTTGTTTAATATCTGTTCATCTTCATACCCCAGCTTTGGTTTTGCTGTGGTTAGTTGTTTGAAACCCCATTCATAGAGTTAGGAACAGATTTTGATGATATCTTTGATGAAAACCCATGGAACAATGAATTTTTTTGGTGAATTGGGGTCACCATTATATGTAATATGTTATTAACTATAAATTCTTTTCCTTTATTTCACAATAAAAGTTCCCCCCATATGCACACACAAGTCTTACCTAATTGCACATGTCTTTGTTATGGCAGACAGAACTGACCTGTGATGCAACTATTAGAGTTGCTGAACTGTGACTCATATATTTCTGCTTTATTTGCTTTCTTATCATGCACTTGCATACTTTGCCAACATTTGAACAGGAATCAGGCAATATTCTGGATTTGCAGATCTGGAATGTTGGCACAGATATAAACTTTATTTATTTTACATGGATTGTTCAACTAGTTATAATAACTAATAAGAGGCACTCTCCATGGCTCGGATGTTGGTGCTCAGTAGTCAGTAAGGGTGGAGGAAACCGGAGGGCCCATAAAATACCACCGACCTTGGACAGGCAACTACAACCCACTCTCATAGCCACACCAGGAATCGAACCCGGGTCCTAGGTGGAGAAGGCTGAGCATTTTACCACTCAGCTGTCCAGGTCCCTAACAGACATAATTTAGTTAAAACCTCAAATATCAAGTGAGGCCTCAAATATCAAACTGATTTGGGCACCATATACCCAGTTTTTCATCAGCAGCAGAATTTTGCTAGTCACAGCTGTCTTCCTCATGGATATTGTATCTTGTAAATGAATACAGTACATTATGATTAATATAAAACAGATGGTTGATAGATATTAAAATGTGACTGTATAAGTACCTACTGATGGTAGATACTTATTTTATGATAGCTGATGATAGATACATTTATCTTGGCTTTTAAATTACCTCATAGTGAATACATATGTTATAATATGGCTGTATATATATGTGTGTGTGTGTGTACATATGTAAATATATTATATATATATATATATATATATAATGTCTTACTTATTTCTACATAAGAATATTTTTTTTAATGTCTAAAATATAAGTACATGACTGTGAAAAAAAGCCTATATGCAAAAATCCTTCTTAAACCACACCTGTATTATTACCTGTGTTACCAATTATTGAATGTCTCTTGTGTTTTGTGTTCCAGTAGTCAGTGAGGCCAACTCGTCTACGGAAGAGGAGATGGTATTGATGCCAGCCAATGAGGGCACCACAAATAATGGCACCGATTCCGACGACCATGGCTCCCAGTCGCTGACGGCAGTCACTGGCGTCAACTCAATGCAAAATAAGTTTGCCGAAATGACATTCATTCCTGAAGGAACGGGAACCATGGGTCACCAGACGAACACGATTTTGCCAAGCTCAAGTGTCAACAATAACATGCTGGATCAGAAAAAACGTAAAGGGGTAGGGATTGCTGGGAAGAGCATTGAGGAAGAACTGTGCTTGATATGTGGTGACCGGGCATCGGGGTATCATTATAATGCCCTCAGCTGTGAAGGGTGCAAAGGTAAGCAACAGTTTTAGCTTAGCAGACTGTACATGGTCTGAGCTATAGAGATGACCCATTACCATCATCTGTCCATCACAAAACGCAGGGCGCAAATCAAAACCCTCCAGTTGTGAAGGTTGCAGAGGGGCCATAGCTAAGGGTTTAGCTAAGATGACTAGACACTGTCTTTGTCTGTCATCTGTCCATCATTGATCATAGGGCACAAAAGGTTAAAGCTACATTTTCCAAATTCAAAATGATGTAAATTTTTTAATGATGGACTTGGAACTAGGTCACTGTCACCTAATTGCCTTGAGAAACTTGGCAAATTAATTGTAATTATTTAATTGTTTAATTATTTTATTAATAATTGTAATTATTTAATATGTAAATTTCAAAACACACTGACCCATAGTTAGGTGTAAGATTTCCTTTTAACACATAAATAAATATAAGTACATATAATGTACATCAAAATAATGACTCATTCTGTTTAAAATATAAAAATGTCAGCCTGCATTTATTTATTGTATCCCCAGACAAAGTCGGGGGATACTATGTTTTCATACCTGTCCCGCCGCCGCCGCCGCATATAAATCTTGTTGGTGCGATAACCCAAAAAATATTTCACGGAACTTTACCAAACTTGGTATATGTATAGATGGGTAAGAGGACGATGCCTATTTAAAATGAGGTCATGACCTTTACTAGGAGAGTGTCCTTGACCTTGAATAGGTCCGATTTTGGAGAAAATCACACAAATTCTTAAATATCTCAAGAAATCTTTCATGGATTGATCCCAAAATCAAGTTGATCGAAGATCTTTTCAATGGCTAGGTCAAATTTGAACATGGATGACCTTGATACATTTTTCAAGGTCACAGCAGCGATACAGTTTAAGTGTGTACACCTTTAAGTAAAGGGGTTATAAAAAATGAGGCATAATGAAGATGTTTGTAATTTTACTAGAGATTTATATATGTGTGTGTGTGTGTGTGTGTGTGTGTGTGAAGGCCCAGATCCTGATCAGCGATTGGTCCAGACCAAATCCCTATCAGTATTCAGTCCTTATCAGTGGACCAGATCCCGATTTGGGTTTAGGCCGGACTGAATCCTGATCAGGATTTGGTCTGGACCAATCACCTACAGGTCCAGATTGGGATCCTGGCCTTGACATATATATGACTGTGTGTGTGTATATATATGTTTGCCCAAAAAAAGGTTTCTTTCTCAGGCACTCTTCCTCAGTATTGACTATTGCATCAAAAACTATATCATTATGCCAAAGAAATTAAAGGTATGGTTCTCAAGCACAGCCCGCGTCAATTTTAACACCCCGCATTAAACATATTTTATTTTGATTTTCATCTTTCAAGAAGATAAAATACGATTTCTTTTGTTATGTAGTACTATTACCTGTTCAGCAAAAACGCCCTGTTATTTTCTTGCTTTCCATGGTCATATGACATTTTTATCAAAACATCTAAAAAAAGTGATTTCTGAAAAAAAGTGTCTGAGAACCATACCTTTTTATTTTTTTGGCCTTAAAGCTATTAAGTTCAATTGATTTTGAGTAGAAATATATCAATTTTGAGCTCCAGCGGCTTGGAAATTACTTTCTAATGAAAATAATAAATTTTTGATCAGATTTTGTTTTGTAATAATGTGCTTTTAATTCTTCTACAAACCAATTTCGATTTTATGTTTTCCCCTGTTGTATGAATTTTTATATAACAAAAAATTTATAATAAAAAATGAGAAAGAAACCATACTGATTTATGAAAAAAAATGCCAGAGAACTCAGCCTTTATTTTGGCTGTATTGATATAAATAAATCTAAATATGTTTACACACTTCTGAAATTATTGACATTTAATCTTTTTGCAGGTTTCTTCAGGAGAAGTATTACTCGTAGTGCAGTATATCAATGTAAATATGGTGGCAACTGTGAGATGGACATGTGGATGCGGAGGAAATGTCAGGCGTGTCGTCTCCGCCGTTGTCGAGAAGTTGGCATGAAAGAAGAATGTGAGTAGATCTGTTGAATAATTCATGACACCCCACCTATTATAATCAACTGGGACTAGATGTCATTGAACATTATAATACAATTTACTTCTTTACGTGACTCAGGTGCCATGTTACATCACACAAGCTCTTTACTTTTTTTTGATGAAATATTTATGTTAGTTCTGTATAAGGTATTACAACCAGCAAACCAGAGAGTAATTTTGAAAGTCTGTTAAAGGTAAATCTATTAATTCTTAAGTTCTGCACATGGTGTTACTACTGAAACCATTGAGTATTCTTAAAGGTTTAAAGTTTGTTACATTATAACAGATATCATGGTAAATTTTTTAGAATATAAAATTTCACTCTATTTACTGTGATTCAGGTTAGCAAAAATGTTTCAATATGTTGCCATCATTTAGACACTAAAGAAGCTAGTAGCATGCACAACCAGTTCCCATAGAAACTGTATTATTCCTCTGGGGATAACCTTGTGCAACACTTGCATCAGTTAATCTTATCTCTTTATTGGCTTCTGTCACAGAAGGAAAAATATTTTTGTAACCTCTTCTAGCAAGTCAATACATGACATGGAATGTGTAAACAGGAAATGCCATTATTTGTAAACTTACCACATATCCAAGTTATGTCATATATGGATGTAAAGCCTTAAATCATCATCTTGCAGATGAGGCGATAAAGGGATATAAAAAGAAAAAAGTAGTCATATCTGCTAGAAGTGCCAGGGTTACCATGGCAATAAAATTTAGGCTGCTAAACAGACTGTTACTTGAGGGATAATAAAAATTCCCCCTAAGACCAATCTGAACGATCTCCTGACAATGAAAACCTGCAGTCCCCCTTCCCATAACCCCCTTCCTCCAAGTAAAAAAAAGTACAGTAAAACAGGACAATGACCACCTCAATTTAGCAACAACCTCAACAAAATGACAAACTGTTCATGGTCAAGATTATTTTTTTGGGCCTTTTTATAAGACCCTGCTTAGACGAACACCTTGGAAAAATATAACCAGTTGGACAAGGTCCTGTTTGTGGTAATAGTTTCTGTTTTAAAGATGTATAGGCTTGGAGCACTACTATTTGTAGGGATCAAAAACTTAGAAAATCCTCAGAATCAAACCCAACATGAAATTCTGTATTCTCAACAAATCTGTATTTCAGGCTTATTATCAGAAGAACAGTGTAAAGCACGTGATGCGCGGCGGAAAGCACGCATGGAATTAAAGCGTAAACAGCATGGCGATGAGGTGGTTCAACAACACAGTCCTGACAGTCAGAACTCTGAGCCACCACCGCCGCCAGCCCCAGACAAGGCCAGCCTCGTACTGGCTAGCAATCCCATGGATTATATTTCCTCAGACGAAAGGGAACTTGTCGAAAAAATTGTTATGTATCAAGATGAATTTGAGCTCCCCAAAGAGGATGACTTGCAGAAATTGACAGTGAGTAAAATTCATGTACATTCACATTTAAAGTGATTAGTCATAGGTAAAAAATGATTTTAATGGCATTGTGATTGACCAATTGTTTGGAAATAAATTACTCCCTTATATGTTTTATATTAAGGTGAACTGTCACTGGTCTCACATATATTGTGTCAGTAGTATAAATGTCAGCATACATTTAATGTTTCTCAAATTTCAGAGACTTTTAACTAAAAATATCAATTCATTATCTTTTGTATATCTGCCATTATTGCATGAAACATTTTCACCATTTCGAAGTCCCTATAGCTTCTCTTACAATTGATTAAAATTTTCGTGAATATTTTATGTGATTGCTATGATAATGGTTATGTACATTATATTAGTTACTGTACAGCAGAATTATGAAAATGAAAACCTGGCAAAACACTGGAGAAGTGAAAATGTTAACATTTAACCTTGTGTATATGATGCCACCCATAGTACATACCAAGACCAGAATGTTGATACCTTTGGCAAGTGGCATGATTGTGTGGTTGGCTTCATATACTCTAGGTTTAAGGCCCAAAAAAAAAGTACAGTTCTTAGGCATCACCCATGATGCATCAGTTTTCACCTCCCGCATCAAAATTTTTATATTGATTTTCCTCTTTTAAAGAAGATAAAATAATAAAACTTTGATCAGGTTTCCTTTTGTTATGTAGTGCTTTAACCTGTTTAGCAAAAAAAATCTGTTCTTATCATGCTTTTCCCTGATCATTTGACATTTTTATCGAAACATACAAAAAAGGTAAAAAAAATCGGTAGCCCGCACTGAGTACTGAAAAAAGTGCCTGAGAACCATACCTTTTTTTCTTCCATAATTTTTGCGATTCTCATATCTTTAGTGTTTCGTGAGGGTTTAATTTTCGCGATTTACCATACAGCAACTACACAATGTAAATAACCATCATTATATCACTCACCTAATTTGCAAGCAAAATCTTAACAATTGCATAAGAAGATTAGGGACCAGGTTGAAAGTTTTCATGTAATTGTGGCAGATATGTTAAAGGATTGATACTAATCAAATCATGAATCTTTGAAACGACAGTGTTATAAAATAGCATGCTTATATTGACACTACCTGCACACTATACATGAGATGGCATTGAAGCAATAGAAAAAATTTCTGTTTGCATGTACAGAGGAGGTGTCTTATTTACAAAGGTTTTATTTTGGCGAAAATTGCGAAATTTGAAACCTTGGCGAACAAAAAGCCAACCAGAGTATGTATTACCCTTGGTTGGTGACACATTTCCTGTGTGGCTGTGTACACAGCGAGGTTTGATCAAGACCCTGGTGGTGGTTTGTAGTCTCTGACTGCTTGTCTCTTTATTTTGTCTCTCCTCCCATGGGTGAGACTATAGTGTTTGGTCGTCTATGTCATTTCTTGTGAACCGGTTAACTTTTGAAATTTTAATTGTGTCTTCTGATATCTCAGAAAAGTTCAAAAACTGACACTGACCTTCATTGTAAAGGTCAAACAGGCCAAAATTTTAATGAATTTTTTAACCTCATAACTTTTAAAGCAGCACATATTTTTCCCCTCAAATTTAAAAACACTAATTGTTTTAACCAAGATCTTTGACAAATTAAAAAACAGTGACCCTTACCTTCATTTTCAAGGTCAAATCAGCAAGAATAGAAATTATTTGTGAATGCTGTGACTTTTGAGGCCCATAGGGAGGGGAAACATATATTGGTTTTTGCATTGCAAAAACCTACCTGATTCTTGTTTTAAATAACGTATAGCTGCTACATTTGCAACAATTAATGTTTTACAGTTCGTTCAATATCACTTTAGATCTTTGAGTGCCAGACCCCTCTGGTGAACAGCCTCCTTAAAAGTTTTATTGCAGTACTAAAAATCTGCATGGGCTGTTCTTTATCTTATCAACAGCTGGCTTGATCTCACCAAAAACATGTATTCATAAGAAAGGAACCAATATTTTGAACTTAGTGTCTTTTATACTATACAGAATAGTGTGCATTCAATGAATGTTCAACGTTAGATCTCCTATATCATTCACTGGAACTTTTGTGCTGTCAGTTGGAACTCCATAAGTGACAATTGGAAATCCTGTAGAATCAGAACTCTATTATGATCAGTCGATTTCTCCAAGATTTGGCAGTTTTAGCCATATTTTAGGTCAATTTCACATACCTGAATATGATGGAGACATTCTGTATGCCATATCATATGTTCAAGCAGTTATTAAAATAATTATAAAACATGTACATTGTTTTTAGTCCAGTCATCTGTTGTCCATATCTCTTCTTGTAAATGCAGATTTTTCTTTAAAAAAATTACAATTAGAAATTTTTTCTACAAAAATCAGATGAGTCTGAAAAACTGGTGACCTTTACCTTGATCTTCAAGGTAAAATCAGCTAAAATATCACATTTTTGGAACCTCATAACTGCAAAGTTAAGTATTGCAAAATTTCCCCATTAAATTTAATGCACTAGTTTCAACCAAGTTCTTGGATGAGCTTGAAAACTGGTGACCTTTGCTTGGCCACTTGTGTAAAAAAATGTCAAGAAGCTTGACAGGAAACATACTTTATGCATATAACACACAGATTATATTAAAAAGGTCATGATATTAATCTGTAATCAACCTGTATCCCTCACAATGATATGTCATTGTTTCATTCTGTACTAGGTTCTCTGCTTTCCTGGAAATCAGGGAAAACCATGAAAATGGGGAAAAGCCATCCTGAAAGTCAAGAACCTTGAGAGAAATTTATGTCTGAAATCAGGGAAAAATTAAGGAATGTGAGCTAAATACTTGAAATTATTGAAATGTCAGGTAAAATGTTTCAAATCATGTCAAAAGTCATCATAATTCTGGGTGAACTGCTTCAAATTTGGAAAAAGTCAGAGATTTCAGCAAAGGTGAAAAATTAGATTATCCAAGGGAAAATTGGTGATATTGATTTCTGTCATGTTCAAACAGAGAATCCATTTGATAATTGGTTGAAATGGCTTTTTAGTGTTGAAATTCCTTAAATAAGTTAAGATAATTATCCTTAATTCACTGGCATTTTTAAAATTCACCATTGAAAGGTCATGGAATTTTGTATTCATGACATGCTGGGAACCCTGCTGTATGTCAGTTCACATTTGTATAATTATACAATATACCTAAGGCAAAAAAAAATAAAAGGTATGGTTCTCAGGCACTTTTTTTAAGAAATCAGTGCAGGTCAGCAATATTTTATTTTTACCTTTTGTTGTATGTCTTGTTAAAAATGCCATATGATCAGGGAAAAACATGAAAATAACAGAATTTTTTTACAAAACAGGTCAAAGTTCTTCATGAAAAGGGAAATCTGATCAAAATTGTATTATTTTATCTTCTTGAAAGATGAAAATCAAAATAAAAATTTTTGAAGCGGGGGGGTTTAAATTGACATGGGCTGTGCCAGAGAACCATACCTTCACCTAAAATGTTGCATGCAGCTTGTTTTCATGGCTATGTCAAGTCCATCTGTCATCCTTACATTGCCACAACCTCTGATTTTTGTTTTTGATTTACAGGAGATCAAATTCAGCTCTGCCAGTAAACCGAAAGATTTGTCCGAGACCATATTCACACAAATGGCTGAGATCACGGTGGTCGTGACTCAGTTGATAGTGGAGTTCGCAAAGCGAATCCCTGGCTTCACAGACCTTCAAAAGGAAGACCAGATCATTTTATTAAAGGTAATTATGATGATTCACAGTCGCTGGTGGTAAGGTTGGGCTTCATCCATCAGCCAGTCTGTTTTATACAGCACAACCCTGTAATTCAGCTTTTAATCACCTTATCTCCTGCAAGACCCAAGCAGGAAGTTAACCTGAAGGGCTGATAATTCCGGCTCAAAATGAATTTGACCTTCTAGACGCACAGTTGACATGCAGACTTATATTTTACCATTGAGGCTTCTTAGAAAATGAAAAAGCTATCCATCAACCACAAATAATTTGATTGCTGAGACTTGGCTTTTTGAATAGGCAACTAAAGATTGTATTGCTTGGAATTCCAATTATTTTCTTGAAACTTGCTGGTCTCTGTAGTAATAGACCCTTGCAGTTTGTAGTTTTTTTTTTTGCAAGATATGTTTTTGCTCTCAGATCATGAATGGATATTTCATTAACTCATTTACCATAAGCTAGATCACTGTTCCAGACTTAAAACAGTATACAACTCGTGGGACTAATTTTAATGAAGTGGTTTTTGCGGGGGATGCTTCTTGACATTTGTTAATCAAATAATCACACACGACTTCCAAAAACAAAACGGTTTGAGCAACACAGATAAATCAAGAGTTATTCAAAACAGTATCATACTTTTACACAGGCAGAATGTTAAATTGCTTGGTCGGTGGCACTGAACAATATCCCTGTATGTTGCAGCCAAAAAAACATAGCACAGTCATTTTATAAACAGAGAAAGCAAGCGTAGTCTGCAAAACCACAGTGGTCGACTTTGTGATGAAGCCACAGTTTTTTGTGTTTTTTATATGTACCAACAAATTCTGAACCCACCTCCTTTTGGGGGACTTTGTCATCTTAAAACTAGCTTGCTTTAACCTGGTGTTTATCCTTCTTTAGTAAGGCCAAAAAAATAAAAAGATATGGTTCTCATGCACTTTTTGTCAGAAATCAGTGCGGGTGGGCGGTATTTTATTTTTGACCTTTTTTTGTATGTTTCCATAAAAATGTCATATGATCAGGGAAAAACATGAAAATAACATTTTTTTCCCACTAAACAGGTTAAAAACCCCACACAACAAAGGAAATTGTATCAAAATTGTATTATTTTATCTTCTTGTAGGATGAAAACCAAAATAAAAACGTTTGATGCGGGGGGTTAAAATTGATGCGGGCGGTGCCTGAGAACCATACCTTTTATTTTTTTTGGCCTAATAAGAATTTTTTACTAAATTAAATTAATGAAAATTCCTTCAAGACAAAGACCATTAGAAAGAAATACTGTGCTAGGTTAAAAATTCTTAATGGGATATTGTCTGAGTTCAAGACAACTGAGAGACTGATTTTAAGTGGATGGATTTTGTTAGGGATGCTATCTGGGCACAGATGTGTATGGTTTGATATGTATATTCAGAAAACTTTCAATTGCAGTATAAATGCAGAGAATGTTTTGTAAGCGGTTTCTAAATGTTTGCAAAAGGATTTTGTGCAAGGAAAACAACATAATTACTCATTACTCCACCAAAAAGAAAGACATTGATTAACAAAAATATGAACACCAGTTTTGAAGAACATATACTTTTGGTATTGCCTTAACATGATGACTAGGTTTCATCTAACAAAAACAGCTAATAATTAATCTTCTAAAGAATTTTCTTCTTTTTCTTCAGGGTTCAGCTTGTGAGGTGATGATGCTGCGTACTGCCCGGAGATATGATGTGGACAGTGACACCATTGTGTTTGCTAATGGCATGCCGTACACGAAAGAAAACCTAAGATTTGCGGGTCTCAATGATTACGTGGAAAGCATGTTCCAGTTCTGTCGAGGCATGGGTCGCCTTCATGTTGATAATGCAGAGTATGCCCTGCTCACTGCTGTTTGTATTTTCTCAGGTATGCTGTTTTCATGCTTCCTGGTGATAATTTACCTGTTTGTGTTCATCATTTCTCATGTGTGTACATGTGAAAAATTATACTTTGTACCAAAACCCCTTTTCACCTTTTTTTACGTGATATTTCTTTCAAATATATTTTTGTTTACCACTACAAATTAGCTTTTATCAAAGTGAGAAATGTGGCATTTTATGATGAATAACATAAGCATGAAAAAAATAAATTTATTTCTGTTTTGAAAGAGCTGCAAAAATGATAGCACCCATTCAAGTGGCCATATCTGATTGTATCGCCAGACAAAGTCTGGAGATACTATGGTTTAAGCACATTTGCAATGTCTCCGCTGCCACCGCAGAGATTTCGTTTGGACGCGATAACTCAAAAAATATTTAACAAATTTTTACCAAACTTGACAAATGCATAGATATGGGCGAGAGGACAAAGCCTATTTAAAAAGGGTCATGACCTTTACAAGAAGGTGACCTTGACCTGGAATAAGTCAATTTTGGGGGAAAATCACTCAAATTCTTAAATATCTCAAGAAATCTTGCATGGATTGATCCAGAAATCAACTTGACTGAAGATCTTGGATAGTGTTGTCATTTACCGGAAACTTGTGGCACCACCTGTTATCCTTTTCTTGTTTTCATGCCGTTTAATACCCCCTTCATTGCCACTTAACAATAGTGTGAGCATTTTAAGTCAAAAACTAATGAACAGATTTCTTTCATATTATGCATATACATAAACATGGGTTATAGGATGATGTATTTTTAAATTGGGGTCATGACCTTTCCTGTGAGAGAGGCCTTGACCTTGAATATGCGATATATGGTGAAAATCTCACAAAATCATAAATATCTCAATAAGAGATGCATGGATTGGTCCAAAAATCAAATTGACGGAAGATCTTGAATAGCTTTGTCTTTTGCGGAAGACAGGTGGCACAACCTATATCTGTCCTTCTCCTGTTTTCTTGCCTTTAAATACCCCATCATTGCCACTTGACAGTACTGTGAGCATTAAAAGAGTAAAACTTATTAACAGATTAGGCTGAAATTGTGCATGTACATTGATCTTGGATACCTCCATCTTGTATTGAAGACTGGTGGCTCTATCTGCAATTATTAGCCATGGTGTCCATCGGTACATATGTGCTTTGGGTGAAAATTGCTCATATCTCCGGAGTGGTTCAAGGTATTGGTCTGAAATTTGACATGTCCATCCATCTTGGAAAGTTTTCTCATAAACCAGACAGGTGGCGCCACCTACCTTCCCATTTATGTTGAATAAATTAATGCCCTTTTCTGAGGAGTGATTTTCCCTATTGGCCTGATATTGTGCCTATCTATAGATCTTGCACTACTGCATCTTTTACTCAAGACTGGTTGTGCCATCTGCATCGTTTTGCCGTGGTGTCCATTTATACATGTGTTTCTTGTGAAAATTGCTTATAACTCTGGATTCCGGGGGGATTAATTGTCTGGCAATACTATGGCACCTGCAGTGCCAAAAAATATCTCGTTATTGATGTAGTGTATCTGTGATGCAACAAACATATGATGTACAAATACCACTGTGACATGATCACTATGAATCGTCAAGTGGATGTAATTTTACTCCATGTTCTTAGGTCGTCACTAATATGATGCACACCTTACATCTGTTCAGTCATATTTCTTTCTGAAGTAATCATATGGAATCCATGCATGGGAGAGTATTATTTTGCTGTTAGGTAATCTACACATTTGTCTGATTTGCCTCTGGGGTAAATAAACTTAAGTTTTAGTGCATTGTATAAAAATTATCACAAAAATGAGGTGGACAGGGGTGGTGGAATATAGTATAGCTGTGTTTCCATATGTGTGTATATGCAATTACTGGCAGGATTATATAGCTTTACAGTGTATCTAGCATGTCATCCAAACAAAAAGACGCCGGAGCAACATCATTTTACCTGAACCTTCTGAGTTCAAAAAGACCTTATTGCTCATATGAATATATGGAAATACAACAATAACAAAATCAATTGTTCATGTATATATGCATGCACAGGTGCACAGATTTATAAGTAAGGTTATTATCGAAAGAAATGTTATATACAGTAAGTGGCCTGAGTTTGCCTTTCAACTATCAGTGAAATTATAGCTTGCTTTCTTGTTTTCCAAAAAAAAATTTCTTGAAAATCCTTTATTCCAACGTCATCAGTACCTGGAAGGCAAAATGGTGAAATCTTAATAAAACCTCAGAGATTTGCTCTAAAATCTTAAGGACATGTTACAACTTCTGGATTATTCCTAACCCTGCGCATATTAAACTTGATATCTGTAAGGCCTAATGATAAAGTATCATTCTTGTCATATCATTACCTTCATCCTCATTTGATAGGCAGCACAACCTACTGGTCATGAGCCTGTCCTATAAAAGAACTTCATATAAGATATAAATACTTAATACCTGAACTATATGTCATTGTGTTTATGATATGTACAGTTTGCCTTTTAATGTTGAGCCTGATGTTAACTGATTTTGTGCACATCCATCATATACTTTTATCTGGTTTTAAGTGTTCATAATATTCCCAGCAAAAGCACTAAGTACAAAAGTCAGTAGGTGTTAAGTCCATTGTTCTTAAATATCAGAAGTAGGTCATTGTGTTTGTAATATACAGTTTTCCTTTTGATGTTGAGCCTGTACTTATCTGATTTTGTGTATGTCCATTGTTTATTTTTTATCTGGTTTTAAATATTCATAATATTCTCAGCTAAAGCTCCAACTGCAAAAGTAAAAGTCAGTAGGTGCTCAGTCCATTATTCATTGACAACATAGCTGTATTGTTATAATAGTTGTTTTAAAGCAATTTTTCTCAAACTTCAGACCGCCCAGGCCTTCAGAAACCAGAGCAAGTAGAGAAATTACAGGAAGTGTACGTGCGTACGCTACAACAATATGACTATTATCGACGTCCAAAACATGTGCAGTTTTTTGCGAAACTGATAATGAAGCTCGTAGAACTGCGGACCCTCAGTGCAGAACACTCTGACGTCATGTTTGCGCTCAAAGTTGAAAAAGGATCTCTACCACCGTTGTTGTGTGAATATTTTGACGTCAGTTAAACAACGTTTCTCATATGATATATGAGTGATACTTCAATGTGAAAGAAATATGGGTCTATGGGATTTTCACAGTTTCCTGTCCAAATCTTGCCTCTGTGAGAAAAGTACCCGGTAAATATGTAGTATTAAGGAAAAGAAAAATACTGACACCACTTGCATCTGACAGTGAGCATTAGTTTGAATTTTTAAGAACACAAGAAGACATTTGTATTTTGAAAATTGAATTGAGATGGCTGTGCTATGTCTGTTGTTAACCACAAATTGCTCATGAGAAGAAGTAAGAGCGAACAGTTAGACCTCCAAGAGGAAAGGAAAGGATGTTTCATCCAGTTTATGGAGATAATGGATCATTCCATCACGTTTTATGAAGCCAGAGAATTGTGCCACAGTATTATTGAGGAAATCTGATTGTTCCTCCATCTGCATGAAGGAAGTGGATAGTTCTGTCTTATACATAAAAGAATCGGATTGTTCCGTTATGCTTAAGAGGGAAATGGATTCTTGCATCATATTTATGAAGCTAATGGATCATTCCATCTTATTGTGAAGGAAATGGACAGTCTCAATGTGAATGGTGTGAATGAAGGAAATAGATTCTTCCATCATGCCTATGAAAGAAATGGATTCTTCCATAGTGCCTATGAAGGAAATGGATTCTTCCATCATGCCTATGAAGGAAATGGATTCTTCCATAGTGCCTATGAAAGAAATGGATTCTTCCATAGTGCCTATGAAGGAAATGAATTCTTCCTACAATGCTTGATTGTGTTTAAAAATGGAAGAACCTTATATTAAGTTATAAGAAAGTTGTGTTACAGAGTTAACATCAGGGAGTACATCTGGGTTAAAACTGTATCCACGAGTCAAACTCACGGGATGACACCATCTGAGATTTATCAAAATGTGTATGTTCAGCTCTTGGAGATCTTGTGTTAAGTCTGACAAAGATATGTGCAATATAGGTAGAATATGAGAGATAGTAGTTGACAATTGCTCAATACGTGCCATAAGGGGGATAATGCTACAGATGTGAGTAGAGGGATCAAGAAAAATGGAAAATCGCTGTTCAGAATGCTCAAACGAAATGATCGAACGGTCACCAGATGCACAGTTCTACGGGAGAAGCTGTCAGTAGTTGCACAGTTATAAGGGTGTTGAGCTTCAGTAGCTGCACAGTTACATGGATGAAACTGTCAATAGCAGCTGTATGGATGAAACTGTCAGTAGCTGCAGTTATATGCATGAAACTGTCTTTGGTTGCACAGTTATGTGGTTGAAGCTGTCAGTAACTGCATAGTTATGCAAGACGGCAAGGTGCATGCTTAAATTACAGATGATTTTCATTGAAAATGATTGAAAATGTAATGTTACATTTAAAGTTTAGAAAACATGAAATGTCAGTACCCTTCAAAAGAAAGTGCAAGAGAAGGTCAGTAATATATATGGTGATAACATTTTACTACTTTTTTCATAGAAACTCATTTTATGCAGTGCTAAACAGACCAAACATACGGGTGTTTGTTACCAGTCATTGCAGTCAGGGCCTCACATGTTAAAAAAACACACACATACATATAAATGTTTGTCATATCAGTAGATTTTAGTGTTATTTTATTTCAGATTATACATTTTGTTTCTCATGAAGAGGCCAAACTTGATCTGCTGATGTTTAGCTTGACTTAAAAAATATTGATCATTACGGTGAAAAATTAGAGAGCACTCAAAGAGCACATACCCCCGCCAACATCTTGATCTTTAGGTTAATTTAAAAGATCTGCTCAAAAACAATTTTTTTTATTTGACCAATAGTCTTCACTTCTCCAAATTTAATTGAAATTCATTGAGTTATTGGCAACAAACAATTTAGAACCAGAGTGGACTGCCATGTCGAGTTTTGAAAGCTCACAGCCAGATAGCTTGTTTTTAATTACTGAAAAAATAACAGGAAAACAAAAATATATATAAATATATAATAAATATAAATATATCATAAATTCTTTTATCTATCATTATGATATCCTCACAATGATGTCATTGCTGTTATTACACTGCACTTCCATTATGACGACGTCTCTGAAATGATGTCATTACCTCACTTTGGGCTGCTGATGGTGTAATACTCTTCCCGTTTTGTTTGTTTGTCCACACAGTATCTCAAAAAGTACTATAGGGTGGAACAAACGAACTGCAAGCAAAAGAAAGGAGAAACTTGCTGAATCCAGGTTCATCCTTAAATTTCATTAATTAATCCTAAAATTATAGATTTTGGTCCATGGTCCACCTTTATGCAGAATTTCAGTGAAAATCATAGTGAAATTTTGGAAATATTGTTATTGCTTACAAACAAAACAGTGCTGATTGCATGACCTAAGCCACCTTAATTTGCTGAAGTAATTAGCTTGTGGCAATAGTGGCCCATTAAAGACCTGGTTTAATCTGGTATGTTAATTAAAGATGAAAATGTGTAAGGTTGATAATACCCTTGCCACTGATTGATAACGCTTAATTTATCAAAGTATATACACTTCACACTGGTACTATTAAATTGTATCAAATGGGCATTTTCTAGGGATAATCAGGACTGGCAAGTTTATCAATTAAAACAGTGTATCAGCGTATATATTTAATATTGACATATTTGGGTGTCCTTGATGTAGATTATTAGTGATAAATACAAGTGAGGCAGGAACACTGTTCCAGGTTTGGATCTCTAAAGTTTTATTTTGTATGAGGTAGATTTTAACACAGGGGCTAAGCTAGGGAACGTCCTATCACTAATATATCATACATATACATTATATACTCATGTCAAGCTGTCAATGAAACGGGCGTAGGTAAAGCCTTAGATGTATCTAGCTGTATTTTCTTGTGTAGAATCATTCCAGACGTTAACATATATGTATATTGTGTCTCCGTGTAATTATTATTATTCTCCTCACTCGAGAGGAGTCACTTAAGTGCCATTTATAATACCACTGTGCTTATGTAAGTTAGTGTACATATTATGTACCAAGAGTTATTGCAGCTCTCTAGTACTTATTGAAAGTGTTTGTCAAACGCGAAATGCTGATCTGAATTCACATACAAGTGTGTGTACAGATGTGGTTGCTATCCTGACAGGTTTTACACACACACACATACACACACACACATGGGTTGTAATGATACATAAGAACACAGGATGACACACATATATCACAACACATAAAGTATCATATAGTTAAGTGTCCAAAACCCCTTTCACACATGAAATCGGTTTAAGACATTTTTGGCCGTGTGATTTAATCAGATCTACTGCTATCAGTTTCAAGCGGTATTGTGGATTAACTAAGACATCTAGCTCAGAGGCAGGTGTATGTTTTATATGTCAAACAACATGCTGCCACAAGCGCTTGTGCTTTGAGATACTTTCTGCTTCAATACTCAAAAGTAGGTCTAAACCGTTTTTTAGGCAAATAGAGTGTTCACATGTTACTTTTCAAAGTGGGTTACATGATTTGCATTGGAGCAGGATTCAAACAGTTTTGGTCAAAATAAATATAAATTGCATTGGTTTTCTGCTGCGTCTGGTTCACATGGATAAGGGTTTCACCGTTTTCCGTTTGTCTTATGAAAGGGTTATTAGTGGGTGAACTTCATTCTTTGATGAAAGATAAACAAGCTTCATCTAAGAAAAAATCATTTCCAAAACCTCAAGAAAATTCATTTCTTTTTATGCTTATGTCTATTCACTGAATTAGTCATCAGTCTGAAATGGCTTCTTCTGTTGGTTGAATCATGAGCCAATGAGAAGCAAATGATTCTCCTGTTCGACCAATGATATGTCACCTTACATACCATATTAAACTGTTTCAGGATGAACAACAGTAAGCCTATGTATTGTTACAGCCCTGACACACTGGAACACATACACACAGTGACACACACCTAAATCAGTGCAATTATTGTCTAACATTGTATCAATAATATGCTGATTACATATCCATTTTGTTGCTGTGTTTTGTTTTAAATTAGAAATATTAATTAGAAAATTAGAATATTAATTTTGATTGAAGATAGGGAAACCAAGCTGAGCTTTCTAATGGTAGAGCCAGCTCTGCTCAGATTCATATAAACGGAAATGGTTTGGTTTGTTAGTGAAGTAACTGCATCACAGTCAAGCTTAAAAACCCATGTGCACTTATATGCATGAAAATTTGCTCGTAGGATTTTCTGTGTTAAAACCAATGTGTCCATCTGTTAATAAGTGTTTGTGTACATATGCCTGAAAGTCAACCCATAAGGGATTCTCATGCAAAAGGTTCGTGCATACATGTATCTAAAAATGCGAACATGGGTTTTGAAGCATTTTTTCCTGCATGTGGTTGCATGAAGGTTTTATTTAAGCTTATTGACAATAATAATGCACAGAAAATCAATATGTGATATATTTCAAGTGTTACAAGTCCCACGGCCCTGACAAAAGCATAAAACATGTCATGGAACATGTTGAAAGTAACATATATTGTTAAGACTCAAGCTGAACTAGAGGAATGTGTCAAGGACATGATTTTTTTTATAGTTTTACTGTAAGGTACAAGTAAAGACTCTCTCAGGAAGAGTTCCGCTAAAATCAGGAACTTAAAAAAATCAGGGCATCATTACAATTAACATAATGTCTTTTTGAATGTTCATTGCTGTTGTATTATAACCACTTATGTACTTTGTGTGGTTCTTAAACCATCACAGTGCTATTTTGACTGTTTGTTTGTTGAAGATGAGAAATATTAATTAAGCTCACAGATGTGCACTAAAATATGGTCTCCTGAAATACCGGAAACAGCAATATTTTGGGAAGAAGTACCTATGACAAAACACCCACTTAACATCAATTTAAAGTCAGCTATCTTCATGAAGCAAACAACTGGTGTCATTAGATAAATAATCAAATACTGAATAGATCTGTGCATTACTGTAATATGATCACTTGGACTTGTGTTAAACGCGTGTTTTGTGTTGCATTTCGGACCAGCAAACATTTGCAGCCATTCATGTTGCTTGCGATGCTGCTGGGGTCACCAGGTGCTATTGAGGTTCAAACTTGAAATGTTGTTTCATGTGAATAAAACATGTTTTGGATTTATTTATAATTCATGGCACCATATTGCATTGGCTTTATTAATGTGATTATTTATCATTTTAGCAAGTTTTGACTTCAAAATAGATGCTAAGTTAGTGTTTTGTGGTGTTTCGTCACAGCTAGATACCCAAAACACTGTATTTTGAGTCTTTCAGGGGACCCTAACAAATAACACATCTTAGCCCTTTTATTAATTGTTATACCACAAAGTGCTTAGACTAATTTTTAGATATGCATCTTTGGTTGTTAATCACTCGTTTAATAGAGACTAGGGATAAGATCTACTTTTGTTTTTCATTTCCTTTTCTTAACTTGAAAAGGATTTACTAACAGTGTTTTTTAGAATAGTGTTGAGAATGGGCATTTTTATTATAAGGAATAATTTACATGATGTTAAGTTATTTAAACTCTATCCCTGAGTGACTGGCCATATATGATCATGATATTAATATCATATAATGCTGAATATACCAGCTCAGATTGAAATTTCTAGTTCTAATATGTGTCTGTCTGTCCAAGCTAGCTGGCCTAGAGCCTTCAGTGTTTATTTAACGGAGGTAGTGTGGATATGTATTTGTTCCAATTAACCTTATTAATTGTCATTTTACCAAGTAACTGGCCTTACTAATATTGAATTGCCATTATCCTTGTGTTCTTTGTTAACGTTGATGGGTTATATTTTCTGTTGATTTACAGAGCTCAATATTAGCAAGAAAGTAGCACTTGCCCAGAGGACTGGTAAAGCCAAAATTTAATTTATTTTTGTTATTATTTTTCATTTTCAGGTATATCATATCCTTTACCTTATTGAAGGTTCTAATCCTCACATCACCAGTTCTGTTGAATCACAGTAGATCTTGTTGCAGTTGTCAAATTTAGTGTTTGTTGAATTTAGTTGTAACAAATCGGGAAAAATCCTTTATTTTTTAAACCTGACTTCATAATAGATAGATAACCCCCATAACGTTTTATTAAAGCCTTGGAAAGAAAAATACAAATGAGTCAATTAGACATTATACAAGTACAGGGGGTAATTTCAGAATATGGGAAAGTTGTAGTTTACAAATCTCTTGCAATTTAGCGTTCATTTATGTTGAACTGAGATATTTATGACTGTTGTAAATAAGTAAATTGCATTAATAATAATAAAGATTATTGAAAACCCAGCTGAAATTTAAATAAATTTTCATTGGACTGCTGCTTCCCATTTTTCATCATCCAGAACTTGGAAACAACAGGTAGAACATTTTTTTTTTCGAATTTTCATGTAAAAATGTACAAAGTGAATACTGACAACACACTGATGAGATCCATGTGCATATAATCTCGTTTCTTGGATATACTATTATGAATGAGTTATTTTGTATATAAGTACATATTTATATGTCCAAAATGGATTCTAATAGGATGAGGCACATGGGTTAGAGAAATACATAAAACTACCTCCACATGTACAACTCAGTGGATATATTTATGTGTTGTATAATGTCTAAGCAGCAGCCTTGTGGAGGTAATTTTAAGTAATGTCCTTTTGTCATTATTGATTATGTGAAAAAAATGGCACGTGTGCAATTGTGAGGTAAAACATTGTTTCATAATTTGTAACATACAGCATGAGGAATACAGTTTTAAAGTTACAACGTGTTCTTTTTACTTTATAATTGACCCGGTGAGACAGCCAATGTGCTGCTGCATGCCATTCCTGGAATTTTATTTTATCCCTTCCTGAAAGAATAATAAGTTCCATGAATGGCATTGAATGTTTTCAATGAGGGTATATAACTGTAAATTTTTCTGCACGAGGGCTATAAGCCTTGTAATGTCGGCAGTAAATTTATCATGCGCATTTTAAGGCTGATTTGAAGGCTGCCTAAATTGAAAGGCTTATCCCATGTACCTGGTTCAGGCTGGTTGAGAATGATGACTGGGAAATGCCCTGAATGTGAATGATGTCGGGGAGCCTTGGATATGAATGATATCCATTGGAAAGCCTTGATAATGAATAATGGCTGGGTAAAGCCTTGGATGTGAATGACGTCCCAGGGGAAATGCCTTGAATGTAAATGACAGTAGGGGGAAAGCCTTGAGTATGAATGATGTCGGGAGAGAAAGCCTTAAATATGAATGATGTCCGGGGGAAAGCCTTGAATATAAATGATATCCCTTGGAAAGCCTTGGATATGAATGACGTCTGGGTGAAAGCCTTGATCATGAATGATGGCTGGGGAAAGCCTTGGATATTAATGACGCCCCATTGGTAATGATTTGAATGTAAATGACGATAGAGGGGGAAAGCCTTGAACATGAAAGGTGTTTTGGGAAAGTCTTGAATACAAATGGTGTCTGGCGAAATCCTTGGATCTGAGTGGTGACCGAGAGGAAAAGCCTCGAATGTGAATGATGTCCGAGGGGTAACCTTGAATGCATTTAAATGATGGTACGGGAAAGTTTTAACTGTGAATGGGGAAACGTCTTCAATATGAATGGTGAATGGGAAAAGCCTTAAATTTGAATGATATCCAGGGGGAAATCTGAGATATGTCCAGTGGGAAATCATTAATGTGAATAATGTCGCGGAATATCTTGAACGTGAATGTTGTCAAGGGGACAAAACCTTGAATGTGAATGATGCCCGGGGGAGGAGCTTTGAAAGTGAAGGATACTTGGGGGAAACTCTAAATGTGAATGATATCCAGGGGGAAAAGTCTTAAATGTGAATGTACTACATTTCGCGGGAAAAGCCTTGAATCTGAATGACGGTAGAGGAAAGTCTCGAATGTAAATGATGTCCAGGAAAACCTTGAATGTGAATGATGACCTACAAGCCAGGAACAAATACTTCACAGGAAATATGCCTGTTGCATATATTGAAACTGTGAGTTTCATAATTCTTGGCTCACTGAGAGAAATTCATACTCCTGTTAAGATTACCAATTAAGGAATGGCTGCGAGGATTCTGCTGAAAGTTCGTAGGCTTTTCTATATATGAAGCCCCATCAATGACATCAGTCTCCACACAGAGAAGGTATCTTGTTAAGAATAATAATAAGTAAGGGTTAGATGGCTCCAACAGCTACGTGAAAGTGAACAGACACGGTTCTTTTTGTTCATTGTAATAAAATTAAAACAAGGAGAAAGTTGGAAAAGATAGAGATGAAATAGTTAAAAGCTATAATTTTGAAGATGACATTCCAGATATTGCAATGTAGACACTGAACACAGTATAAGACCGTCCAGCCAAGGGACCGCACGAGAAGTCGTCGGGGCTTGTAGAGCAGCATGCAGCAGCCACACCCACTGGTCCTGGATACCACCAGCCTACAGACGGATACCCATGTCTTGAACTCAACGAATGATAAAGAGCAATCGTTGGTTTCTCCACCTGCCTGTTATCTGACTATGATACCTTCATACCGTCTGGCTATGAAGTTAATATCATTATGAACCATATACATGGATTAAACGTCCATACACATATGCTGACAGATATATAACAAGGGACGCATGGTCCATTGAAAGACTAAGCCAAGGATACCCCTCCAGGGGCACATAATTGTGCGCACTGCGTGCTTTTACACAGAAATCTGACTATCACGGCATGAAATTACACCACTTAAGTAAATGGAGCAGATGTTGCCCCAGCAACGTTCATTCTGTCGAATTATATTCCAAATAAGCTGTTTGATCGTTATCGTGTTTAATTTTGTGGTTGAATTGTTTTCGTGCGAAAAAAATCCCAAATAATCCCCGCTCCGCCCTCGTGGCTCCGGCTGTGCTATGTTATATAGCTAGTAAAAATCTTTGCAAAAAGTATCTCGCGTCGAGCGTTAAAGTGGGTAAAAGGTAGCTCCAGTTGATTTAGTTTGTTCCAAACAGACTAACGCATTTTCAGCAACACGTATCCAGTTGCCCCCGAAATTGTTTTAGACGCGTGACGTGGTCTTTCAGCGTGGGAATTCCTGATAATGACGTCATTTCAGGAAGACTTCCCCTCGCAACACGTGAATTAAAGATTGACTGATTTCCTAGTTACTTCTCAAAAGAAAGAAGTGTTTTTTTCATTCAAACACTAAACAAAGACCAAATGACTCCGCTTACTGTGTTATTCGCGGTCACAGGTTCACTCCAGTCCCCTATTGATCTCAATACTATCCTCAACAGGAAGTAAAGTTTTTTAATTCAAAATAAAGAGTTGTCTGCAAAAAATGTTGTTGAAAGCGCTACAACTTAAACACAGTTCCGGGGGGGGGGGGGGGGGTACTGCTAATTGCACACGTTTTGTTTTAGGATCCGCAATCTCCAAGGATTCAATAAAATGTCTAAATAGGGCGACACATTTGATGGGGCTAGAGAAAAATAAGGCAAGTAAGTAACTGCAATATATGTAGCTCATAAGATTGAAGAGAACCTATTATCATTATTAATCTTCAGTTTTAGGCACCAGGCGTTCCTATTCGATCTTAATACTGGTGTCGCACCCATTGTTAATCGAACCAGTATTTGAAACCTGAATGTTACTAGTACAACTTTTAACTGATATGGATTCTGTTAACAAACAGTCGGGAGCCTAAAAGCCTACCCCAGAAACTCCTTATTTGTCATGTGTTCAAGAGTACACTTTACAAGTGTAAACACTTTCACGCTTCAGTTACCCCGTTCACCTTGCGCATGTCAGAACGAATGCATACGAATGGGCGGCTTCTACACTGGGACAAAAGAATTCTTTGTCATAATGGTATATATGATACAAAATATTATGTTGATTCTAATTACCTCCAAAATGTAATGGATTCTTCATACGGTTTTACTCTAACGCTCTGCAAATTTTCGAAAAATCTGGATATATCTTTTTACGTTAAGCAACGAACCAAGGCTGAAGTTATTTCTTTGCCACGGACTTGCACCGAAAGATGTAAACTTGCCGTTTATCTGGGAGCATCATCAGTTCCCGATCAATCTAATGACAATCAACAAAGCTCAGAACAAGCGTTTAATACTCTAAGAGTGGTTTTTCCACATTGGCAGCTTTTATCTGCATTTTCGGGTACAAGAGCCTTCAACAATATATGTTTGTTTTCATACCCAAGACCAACTGAAAACATAGTTTTTCATTGTTTTTTGAGCTTCAATACATACATTGATCTTTCATAAACTTTAACTTTTCTACATACAGTCATATAATTTCTTCAAATTATTTTCACAGAATAGATGGCTTATATACACTCGTCAGCACTCCGGCTATGATGGTGCCGCGCCCATATTGATTATCGGAAGAAAAAAAAAACATTCTCACGCAAATTGGTATGCCCTATATACACTCACGTATACTTCTTTGTTTGATCTCTTGAATGGTATAATTTGCTGACGTTTTTAGGGGAGGGGAATCATAGCACAAGTGATCTTTTCGTCATGAACAACAAAACCTGTGAAAATCATAGTATAAAAATATGCGACACTCAGTCCCTACCAGCTTATTACAAAACTGTTTATCATGCAGATCCGTGGATTTTCAAAAGGGGCATCTAGTAATTACATAACAAGAGCTTGTTCACTGTAAACCAATCTGACGTGTGCCATGCGCGTATTTTCCGTGTTAAGCTACGTTTCCCTATACGCGTTTTAAGAAAAGGAGGGGTCTTACCCAGGAGTACTAATGGCAAAACCTGAAAAAAGGTCCCGAGTTCCGGAGAAGAGGTTAGAGGCCGAAAAAAATGGTCTGAAACCCTTAAAATGTTTGTGGTGGCTGCAAAGGGGTGGAATACGGACCCCTCCCCCGGATCCGCTTCTGTCCATATGTCTTTCAGTATGCGTATATGCGTGGAATTCGCCCCAGGAGCGACCTTCACGCATAGGGTCTGTGTGAACTCGGGAATTCGGTGAAATGACGTCACTCCATCATCTTCCCGAGGAACCTGATAGATCCACTGAACCCTACGTTTGCCTGTTCACACATATACGCGTATATAAAAACATAGCTGAATATTCTACTCGTATACGCGTATACGCGAATATGGAAACATAGATATATGTTCTACTCGCATACGCATATACGCGTTTATTGAAACATAGCTATATATTCTACATGAAGGCATATACGCGTATATGGAAACATAGCTATATATTCTACTCGTTAAGGCATATACGCGTAAATAGAAACATAGCTTTAAATTCTACTCGTAAAGGCATATACGCGTATCTAGGAACACTGCTATGTATTCTACTCGTATACGCATATATAGGCGAATATGGAAACATAACTATATATTCTACTCGTGAAAGCATATACGAGTATATAGAAATATAGCTATATATTCTACTAGTATACGCATATATACGCGTATATGGGAACAAAGCTATATATTCTACTCGTATACGCAAATTCGCGTAAATGGAAACATAGCTATATATTTTACTCGTACACGCATATAAGCGTATATGGAAACATAGCTATATATATTGTACTCGTACACGCATTTACGCGTACATTGAAACATAGCTTCAGTCAGTCCCGCTTATTGTCATGTCGGGGGTGCATGTTTATATTATAATAACCGGGATGTGGTATTATGCGGGTTTCAACATTGATGGCCTTTTGAGTCATAGAAAAAACATTATGGCTCAAATGATATTAAATAAATCGTCAATAAAAAGGAAACAGAAACGTTTATGAGCACCTTTTAAAGCACAACGGCATGTCAAATTACGTTTATGCGCACCTGACAATTTATTTTCTGTAAGTTTTGTGCCGCATGACGCAATAATTGGCCAAAATCCGACCTGCCAACAGAAAGAGACATAGCGTCTGGGTCATGAGGACAAATGTGTGGAAATATGCGGCACTGTAATAAGGTTACGAGTAGGCAAACTATTTTACTAGATAATTCTTTCCCGACTATTGCGCCTTATTTTCCGTATGTCTAATGTATGACTTAAACATCCTTGATCTTCCGTATGATAGGACTGTTCGAGGAGCGGGCATCGTCTAGCCAATGTCAACATTACAAAGTCTCCAGTGCTCACAAAACCTCCAGCTTTTCGTTTCCCCTTATAGGGGATTTCCAGTCGTAAGCAACGTTAAAAGCTCATGCTTCCTATCATCTCGGTGAAACGTCACCGAGGTATGAACCAGGAGTTCATTATGTTTGACTGTGATCGCAAACATCGCCCTTGTTAACGTACGAAGAAACGTAATAAATCTTGATTACCGTGGTATCTTATGGCGTTAATTTGCTAAGTAACGGGGAGTAACCCATCCATCACTACACTTGCCTGCCGCATACAGGTGGAAGATGTGATCGTTTGATACGCCTGACCTATTACAGGCTCTTTGCCTCGTTGATCGACTTGTCGGCGTTTGATGTGATACTAACTGCGAACTGGTATAATGGCCAAGGGTGCCAAGCATGACAATAAACGGGATTATGACACTATTCCATTATATTAAACGGTCGGATTTACCATTGTTTATATAGGAAATGGTTTGGACTTTCAGATTTTTGTGACAATAAACGGAATTTTCTATTAACCGATATGACACAAAGTGGGCTCGACTATATTTATTCTGCTCGTACACGCATTTACGCGTGTATGGATCCATTGCTATATATTCTACTCGTATACGCATATACGGGTATATTGAACCATTGCGATATATTTTCAATCGTATACGCATATACGGGTATATGAAAACATAGCTATAAATTCTACTCGTACACGTATATACGCGTATATGGAAACACAGATGTATATTCTTAACGTATACGCATATACGCGTATATGTAAATATAGCTGTATATTCCACACGAATACGCATATACGCGTAAATGGAAACATAGCTATATATTCTACTCGTATTTGCATATACGCGTAAACTAAAACATAGCTATATATTCTACTGGTACACGTATATACGCGTATATGATAACATAGCTATATATTTTACTCATACACGCATATACGCGTATATGGAAACACAGCTTAAGACAGGTTGTCGCTGTGTTTACTTTGCAGCACGTATCTACATCAAAGTAAGTATACCGAAGACAGAGACACTATTCAAAGATAGCGATGTGGAGCGATTGTTAGATATTATGTCTCCTTATCACAAGGACGCTGACAAAAATAAGTAACGTGTGGCAAAGTAATAAAATAGAAATGTAGGACGCAGATGGTCCCTAAATAAGTAACCTTAAAGCATATTCTTTGTTTTCAGATAATTATAGATCCCCACTGGGGGGACAGATAATTATAGATCCCCTCTGGGGAGACATTTTTTTCAGTCCCATTGTCTGATGTTGTTGTCGTAAGTCTTCCTCTGTAGTATGGACGTCTTGTTAACGCAATTACTTTTGAAGCGCTGCATATTTGAAAGACAAATCATTTCTACCCAAATCGTATTGTTCGAAAACTGGTGACCTTGACCTTGATATTTAATGTCAAATCAGCCAAAATGTGAATCGTTTTAACTACATTACTGTTGAAGAACCATATGTGGATGTTTAAAATTTGATAAACAAGTTGTTTTAATCAAATCAGCCTTAACCAGAATTTTCGGGGTCAAATCAGCTGAATTATATAAAGTTCATTATTTAGGATTTCTTGTGAGCCTTATAACCTAAGAAGTATTATCAGTTTCTAAACAGTGCCTTTTTCCGCTTTCCTGAAGCCTGGTGTGTTTATAGTGCCCCCCCCCCCTCGAAAAATTGTTTTTCTGTCCGTTAGTCTCTCATCATGGTCTTTCATCGTCTGTGGGATATCATGTGAACCTGAGGACTTTTGTCTTTTTTTAAGTGCTGCATATTTTCCCCTGAAATTCGAAACACAAATGGTTTTTACCAAAATCACGGATGAGTTCGAAAGGAGTGACCTTAACCTTGATCTTCAAGGTCAAATCTGAGGAATTCTGGGATTATTATTAACCATAAAACTATTGTTGTACTGTATATCTTTTCTTCAAATTTGACGTACCAGTTGTTTCTGCCATGTTCTCGGAGTTGTTTGGAAGTCTGAGACCTTGACTTTGATTTTCAAGGTGAAATTTGCGGAAATCTTGAATAACTGTGACCGCTATAACTTTAAATTACTGAAGATTTCCCCCGAAGATTTGAGACACGAGTAGTTTTTAGAATGCTGTTTCACAAGTTCAAAACTGGTGACCTTGACATTGATGCACAAGGTCAAATCAGCACAAATGGAATATTATTTGAACTTGACAACTTTTGAAACGTTGCATATTTTGTCATCAAATGTGATTGACATATTGTTTCAACGAATTATCAGAGGACTTGTGGTCTTGGCCTTTATATTCAAGGTCAAATCAGCCGAATTTTACTTCGTCTTTAGGAAATACTACGCATATGTCTCTCAAGGCTTACACACAAATTGTTTTTACTACGTTCTTTGAGGAATTTGAAAATGGTGTACTTGACCTTGATCTTATTCTCCTCTTGTACAACTTGTATGGACCAGTCATGATTGGCTTGAGTTTTCACATATATATGACCCATCACTTAAGGAAGATCTCGATATTGGTGTCAGAAGGTCAGGGGTCGAGATCACATCTGAATTTAATCTTAGTTTTGTTTTCATTTGATAAATTCTTGGTGTGAATCTTTGGCTACAAATTCATGCTAGTCAGCAGAGCGTCATGATACGTGTGTCACTTGTTAGTGTTTCTTGGCCTGCGTGTGCAAGACATCCTTGTGTCTTTTGAGCTGCTGTAGCTGGAGAGAGTCCCCATGGTGGTTGCCACGGCGACGGTATAGCTAGGTGAATTTATCTTACAGATAGTGGCTTGCTTGATTATTAATGACTAACACAGACTTAATGATGTTGTCAACATAATGAGTTTTGACCACCGGATTCTTCACAACGTATTCATCTGAACAGAGCCATCAACGCGAGTTCTGCGTTTTGTCACGTGTGTCACCTGCTGACATATTGATCACTGTCTAATTATCTGAGAGTGTCGCGAGATACCCCGTGGGGAAAGGTGTGCCACCCAGAGCTTCCATACTGTCATACTGTGAAACGACTTTCATTGTTATGCGAGGCTTCCATTTTAGCGATCTCACTAAACAGTAAACTTCACAAAGTATGTACCAAATAATTGTTTTATAGACGCATAAACTTGTAACAGTTCCATGAGGGCCCCAGTATAACCACGGACAGTGGAAATGCTTGTTCATTAACATTAGCAAATAATATACTTATTGCATAATAATACTCATATTATTGTGAATAAAACTAAATATCTGTTTAAATTGATAATATCGATCTTTTTTTATTTTAGACTTTACACTATACAGGGAAGGATAACTTATATGAATTACCAATGAGGCAAAATTATAATTGTTTGTGTTACCTGTACAGATGGGGTATTAAAGTCATAATGGTTTTATTTTCGCGATAATTTTATTTTCGCTAAAATCGCGAATTTGAAACCCTCGCGAACAAAGAGTGTTCAACTGTAAGGGCTGATCGGGTTGCCGCATCATCCCTTCTCTTGGCCTTCTGCCATTAAGAATATAATTGCTTATTTAATTATTTAATTCCTAAAATAAAAGCCAGAGATCGTAATGGTTTGTAGGCACAAATTCAAAATACAACAACGTATTGTCGACAGTGCCGAAAGGCCTTTACCTGCTCAGTAACATTATTAACTTGGTGCAACTAATTTACAGCGGACCCTGTGGACTCTGCGCCGAACTTGCGCAGAGCACTGTTTCAGTTAACTGGTCAAGGTTCATTGCATGACATAGTGGCCTCCGTTTCAGCAAGTGGTCGTGGGCCTTGTTTCAGGAGGGGGGGGGGGGTGGGGGGGGTGGGTAACATGTCCCCCTCACTTTTATTGAGTGGGAGTATAAAGTGAATGCCCCCCCCCCCCACCTTCGTTTTAAGGGGAATACGTGATTTAAATTAAATTTAGATTAAGAAAAAAAGTATTCTTTTATAAGTAAATATATATTCTACAGTATGCTCCTTTGTCATACACATCCTTGTCATATTATATATTTTTAGCAAACGAGGCCCATTTGCTGAAAAAGAAGAGGAAATATATTTTTTTATTCTCCCTACCAGATGCTATCAGATTTTGCGCAACATTGACGATCCTTGCCCAGGCCACCTTGTTACTTTAGCTTTTGCTTCCACAGCATCCTCTGTTTCAACCATTCCTGTCCATTGAAATTATCACAGATTTCCTTGTTTGAGTGTTAAAAAGGACGTAGGCAGGATTTTAAAAAGGGGGCACAGGAGGGGGGATGGTATGGGAATGGAAACCTGAAACTAGGTCATAGTTACTTATATATTCTGCAAACTAGGGGCTGAAAGCATGATTTTGAGCACCCAAAGATACAGACAGGGCACAAACTGTATCCATTTTGGTCTAGAATCTTCTAACATGACATTCAGGGAGGTCTTGGGTAAATCGCCATTGAAACCTGAAATCAGGTCATGGGGACCTCTATAATCTACGAACTATGGGCCAAAAACATGATAAAGAGCGCCCAGATAGGGCACAAAAGTTTACTGTTTGCCCTAGAACCTTCTAATATGACGTGATTGGCAATTTTCCTTTCACTTCTTACATAAGGCCACTATGACCTATATTCTCAAGATATGTGAAAGGACATGATTTGAGCACCCTATAGGACAGATTTGCCCGATTTGTTACAGTTGGACCTAGCAACTTCTAATTTAATTAAGATCGAGGGAGGTCCCTGTAGAATCTTCTTGGAAACCTTTAATAAGGTTACTGTGACCTATATTCTGTGAGCTTTGCAAAAGAAAGGTATTTGAGTACCCTGTAAGCTAGCTACACACAAATTGTTGCAATTGGACTTAGAAACTTCTAATTGAGTACCTAGCGAGTTCTTGGTAAAGTCTTCTTCGGAACCCTAAATAAGGTTGCTATAATCTATTTTCTAAGGACTGTTGGCAAAATACATGATTTTGAGCACTCTTGGTGTCAATCTATCTATTGTTCAAGGATCCTTAAATTGAGCCGAGCGTCAGGATCTATGGGCCACTTATTGTGAATTTGGACCTGCTGATACGAAATGGGGCTCTATTTTACGGTATTACTCGCTTATTTTAATATTTACCGGATTTTTGTCAGAGAAGTCATCTGCCAGAGAAATAGCCTTTTACTAACGTCAAAGTGTGGAACCCCCTTTAACCCAGCTTTAACTTCTTAATATATATGAGAGGTTTTGCTGTATCTCAGCCACTAATAGTGCGATTTTCCAAATTCAAAGTCGCACAGAACAAGTGAGGTATGTGGGATATCTATTTTAAAAATATGGCAAGATTTGATAAAAAAAATTAATCAAGTCATTTAATTATTTAGTCTGTAGCCTGGATTATGCGAGCAAAAAAGTGCTCTGCTTGTTAATTTCAAGCACAATGAAATTTCAGCATACATGGAAATCCGGCCTGATTCCTAGCTGCATACGCATGCGTACTGCTTACATACAGGTGATGCATACGCATATGAAATTCCACCTTTAATGGAATCACTCGAAGAGAATATAATGTGTCCGATTCCTGGCTGCATACGCATCCGTACCACATACGTACAACATACGTGCCACATACGTACAACATACATACCACATACGTACAACATACGCATACGTTCTGCACAAACATGTTAGGAATGCTAGCTTTACGTAATTAAGGATCATTGTGTTCCTTCTCTAACGCTGAATGAAATGAACAAGTGGGTAGAGTGTATTATACAAAAAGATATAATAGGTCACTTCACAGAAGCAGACACACAGAACAAACAGCCTGGCCGAACCATGAGCCTGGATTACAATGGAGGCGATTTTTTTCGGGGGAAAGTAGATGTAACTTGTGGGATCTGTGTCATAAAAAAATAAATCAGCATTTAACCAGACGCTATATATATAAATCAGGCCAAGGCCATTTAGCTGATACACGCGTACGTGGCATGAGCATTTTATTACACCGTCCTTGGTTTTGGCATGAATGCTTGTATGTAAACAATAGGCCTGATAGAGGAAACAGATTATGTGCGCGCGCGATCAGTATCATGACTAGGCCTACAGACTGAATGCGCGGGAACATGATGGATTAAAAAAAATACAGAATAGGACTTTTAACATCTATTACTGTTGTTATGCAATAATATACTCTCGAGTAAACATGTATATTAAGTCTTTAGTGCATGCACGTGAGGGGTTGCGATGTTATATGCAGAACACCTTTAACTTATCTCCATTGGTAAGAAACAAATTCTTTTTGCAGGCGCGTTGATTAAATATCCAGGATTAAGGTCAAATAAGGTTGGTTTCGAACTCCTTTTTAGTAATCACTGCGGTAGGTTTTTCGATTTTAAATCATAAGATATAGGGGATCACATGATAATATAAGAATTGGTTTGCCAAACAGGTATTTTATTACACCGTCCTTGGTTTTGGCATGAATGCTTGTATGTAAACAATAGGCCTGATAGAGGAAACAGATTATGTGCGCGCGCGATCAGTATCATGACTAGGCCTACAGACTGAATGCGCGGGAACAAATTCTTTTTGCAGGCGCGTTGATTAAATATCCAGGATTAAGGTCAAATAAGGTTGGTTTCGAACTCCTTTTTAGTAATCACTGCGGTAGGTTTTTCGATTTTAAATCATAAGATATAGGGGATCACATGATAATATAAGAATTGGTTTGCCAAACAGGTAAAATCACAACATAAAAAGGAAATTTAACTGAACATTTATTTTTTCATTGTCTCAAAGAATTTCCGAGCAACTGAACATCAAAATTGACGTGCGTCGAATAATAAGCCAAACTTTTTTCTTAACTGCTTACATATCTCAAAGGCCTAGGCCCCTAGCTATATACACGAGTACCCGGGTCCTGATTTTCGATTCAGGTATTAAGTTACTCTTATTTAATAATAGGTTTTATTTTGCTTCCACTCTGTTCCGTACGGTGGATGATTAAGGATACAGAATAAAATGTTTATGTCGAGATTTCGAGATAACAAACGGATATATCGAAATAATAACTCGAGATCTCGACATAATATCTCGAGATCTCGAGATAATATTTCGAAAAAAATTAGGACACAGAAAAAATTAACTCCAGATCTCGACCTAATATCTCGAGATGAAATTTCTCAGAAAAAAGTTCTCCTTTGGCCTTGTACTTTCCCGTCGATGCTTAATTAAAGCAAAAAAAAGGGGGGGGGGGGGGCATTCCGATATCTGAAGTCAATCAAATAAACATATTTCCTTGAAATTTTTATACAAATAGGCCAAAGTTGTCTAATCCAACGGGATTGTTCAAAGTAGAAACGTAATATATATATATATATATATATATATATATATATATATATATATATATGTACTCACAAATATTATAAATAAAGTAATAAATAAATGACACAAGAAACCATTATATATGTTACAGCATCGCAATTAGACAGATAGTTTATGATTTCCAATATATCATCATAAGAGTCTCGACAGTTTATCAGTTATTTCAGAAACTGAACGTTGTTATTCACGCTTATAACCTTATATTTCAAGTTATTCTTCTCCATCCACATGTCTAATATTAGTCAAGTACAGTCGTACTGCGCTCTCAGTGCAATAAAAATTTACGACAGAATTCTTCACACAGGACATATTTGCATACATGTTTAAAAACCGTTTTTGGAGTATACCAGTTATTGGTTTAAAGTCACTAATCCCGTACACAATATCTGTATGTGAATTTCTAGGAAATCCCCATATTCTACGTGTAGCCATTCTGTACATTGTGGACATACGTTCTATTGACTTGTTATTAAGACACCACGTTTGACATCCGTAAAAAGAACAACAAAAATTGTTGAATAGTACATTAAAAGAAACAGATGAAAGAGTTACCGAAATTCGCCATCAACTTACTATTAATATAAAATCACCCCTTTTTTAATATATCTACGTCTTCAGTTAAATCTTATTCAAATATACAACCAAATGACGAACATTTTCTTTCCATTTCAATTTGATATTATTTAACTCGAGTTCAGGACATGAACATGGTTTCCTGCTGAATATTATACAAGTAGTCTTTTTGGCATTATATGTAACTTCGTATTCCTGGCCAAATTCTTCGCAAATTTTAACCATTTCTTGTAATCCATTCCGTGATGGACTCAAAAGTGTAACATCGTCCGCATATATAACAGGACCCGCAAAATGACTTCCAGCATAACATCTTATACCCTTTTCCTTCAATCTGCCCACTGGTACATCCATGTAAACACTAAAGAGCAGCGGGGATAATATACTGCCTTGTCTCAATCCGTTTGACACAGAAAGGTAATCTGAAAGCTTGCTTTTTGATCTCACACATACTTTTTGTCTCGTATACATATCAAGTAACAGTCGAATGATGATAGATGGTACATTTCTAAGATAAAGGAGGTTAAATAATTTACCTAAATTAATTTTGTCAAAAGCTTTCGAAGCGTCTAGTAAACAACAGTATACTTTGACACCACGAGACATGTAGTTTGCAGCAATATCCTTTAACACCGACGTACACATATTGGTGGAATGTTGCTTTTTGAAAGCAAACTGCAGATTTGATGTCTCGAGTTGTTTACGACATCGTTGAAGGATAACAATTTCAAACAGTTTACAAATACTACTGCACAACAAGATACCTCGATACTTTTCACTGTTTGACAAGTTTCCTACAGGATCCTTTGGTATCGACAAAATAACAGATTCAAGTAGATCGTCGGGTGTAAACCCATGTAAAAGCATCGAATTAAACAGAAGTGACAATAACACAAATAACTGATGAGAACCATGAATGATATGATCAGAAGACAGACCCTTATTTCCATCACCTTCTCCTGATTTTAAAAGCTTGGCTGCCTGTTTTACATAATCTACTTATATGGCACAGGTCTAATGGCAATGCGATATCAATATGGTTGTTTGTTTTCTAATGCAGGCTATTTCATCATAATCAGTCACAACACTGTAATACAAGTTACAATATTTAGTCTTAAAACATTGGACAATATCATCATCTTTGCACTGATCATCAATAACATTCGGAAGTATTCTATTTGATATTTTCATCTTCTTAAGCTCACCCCAGAAGTCTCTCTTGTTATTAAAGCAAGCCAATTCGGACATACGACTTTTTCGTAACATGTTTTCCTTTTTCTCCAAATATTTTATTTCCGTATGATATCGCGCCCTCGTTACCCTACGAATATCCGCTACTATGCCAGAAAAGAGCTCTGTCCTTATATGACCTGTTATTTAATAAAAGTAGCAGTATCAGTTTGAATAAATCGTACTTTCGTACTCGGGTTGACCTTAAGCAAAATGTAAACACAAAAGACCTAAACAGTTAGACAGCTTTCAAACGATTAAAGACATAGAAGGAACTAGTCATTGATGAGGTCACAAGGTACAGAATTGAACTTATAAAAAAAGCAGAGCCATTGACTAACTTTTTTTTTGTATTTAGAATTAAACTTGGTTGCTCAAGTTACCATGACAAGCATGACTACATGGGCAAGGTCCATTTTGCATGATAAATCCCTGAAAACGGATAGATCTGTTACTCGCGGACGTGTGGGCATTTTTTGAATTGCTCAACAATTTATTTATTAATGGACATGTTTTGACCACGAGGATACTAAAGCTGGCACCAGTGTGTTCCCTGCGGAAGAACCGCCGTCGCAGGCATGAATAAGATCAAACTGAGGGTAATTCTTAACAGCAACTTCCTCACTGCATGGTCTGGGCGAAATACATAGGTGTGTATGAATTTTTTTACTATTGTTTCATGCCCAGGGACGTCAATAATGTACATGCCTGATAGAAATCCCGAATGAATGCAGTACACACCTGCTTACATTACAACACTCGATCTTCACTGGGCATATCATAAAATCTTGACGAACTGAGCACACGACGCATTATCTATGAATACTGTCAAGCGTGTTGACGTAACCGCCTCTATAATTTATATGCATTACCTTAATTAACTGCTCCTACATAGTAATTTTTATAATGGACTGCCTTTAACAATGTCAGATCGACAACTGGGGTCAGCCTACCCTGGCTTAAAGGGGCCCACTCACCTATCTGACCTTTATAAACTAAAGGTAATCCCTTGGACCCTCTTATAAAATTAGGCCAGAATACGGGGATATCACCGCACACAGGCTGCTTGTTTTGTTTATTTCAATGTGTTTATAAAATGTGGGGGCCCGCCAAAATAATCAAATTCAACAGGGGCACCTGGCGGCAAGTCAGATAAGCCAGAGTTTTGCAAATGGCGTTTTGCAACAAGTGACCTCCGCAAATAAATGCAACCTACCAGCTAAATCACAACGTAAGCATGACGTTACTGGAATGTCTTGGTTTGGTCACGGAAACGTCACCAGGACGTTATGGCAACATTATATAATAGCTATGATTTGTTACGTGGAGATAACGTCTGATGACGTTCCAAATGTACCACCAGATATCATTGATTCGAGAGACGCGGTCACATTTTCAATATAACCTGAATATTCTACCTAATACCAAACTATACCAAAGTGGAAGGCATCCATCGTTTCAAAGTGCTTAAAATAGAAAATAACACCCAAAGAAAACTAAGCTATAGGCCTAATTATTTTGTGACAATATAATTGGCAGTAAGAAGGGTGCTGGAAACTTAAAAAAAAACTCTCATGCCCAGGTTTGGTTTTTTTCGCATGTTCTGAAGGTATAACTGGTAAATCTATTAAGAGAATGATGAAAATGTGGCATTGGTGTACAAAGCAGATTGTGTTGAAGAAGCAGTCTGTAGAAATTAAACTGATATCATTATTTTAAAATATTGTATAAAAAAGTCCAGTTCAAACGTCACAACAACGTCCGGAAAACGTCAATTATTTTACCATCCTTAGTTCTTGGTTTAAACGGTGCCGGAGAGCCATTGTATATATGTAAATATTTTATTTGGCGAAAATATATGAAACATAAATGAATACCATTTATGAATATTTTACACATGTTGGCTGTAGTCTCCTTCAGATGCCAAACTTCGCTGCCGCAGTAATTAATCCTTCGGGGCATATCCTGTGGAGGTGGTCCATTCTTCCTAGGTAGAGATGATGTGAGTCCATTTTCAATATCCATTTTATTTTATCTTCGGATTTTAAATCCAAAACGAAAAAATAACATTCCCACAACTGGTTTCCTTAAATTCATTACAGTTCAACGGATTAATACTACATTACTGCTTAATTTGCTTATTGGATAAAAAGAGCCTCCCATAATGTGGAAGACACTTAAAGTGGGGCCTTTTTTATTTTCAGGTCAAGTATTGGTCCAGTATATGTACTAGAGGTTGCACTCTCTATTAATTGGAAACTAAGCTCGAAAGTTAACATCCTATAGAGCGGCAAATATGTGGTGTATTAGCAAAGTTTTTACACAAATATGATTAAAAAGGAAATTTATAATTTTTGCTTCCATTGTCTATTATATTATACAGTATAATATCAATCTTCATGAAATGTACTGTTGCAGAACCAAATGATATATGGCCCTTTACCGCATGCACAGCAAGCTGAGATAATATGTATATCGACACCTGTGACGAAAGTGAGCCGCCATCAACAAGAAGCGAACATTGTCACTGAGATATATCTGCAGTTAAAAGAAGACCGGATGGTAAGTATTATAATTTCAAATAACAAATCTGTTGTAACATTTTGGCTCTTCTAGATTTAATCGAATCAAATTAGATTCCTTTAGTCATCAGTTTAAAAAAGGTATAATAGACTGGTGATAGGGACTCGTGCTTTTTAAATTTTCGCACCAAAAAAAAATAAAAATCAAATAAAGGAGTTCCATTTACATGTATTTCCAAATTGTATTATTATTGACGGCAGAGCTACTAAACGGGTGTCTTGCATTTCATTTCTGGTCACGCCTGGTAATGCCTTTTTTTCTTTAATTATCGGGAACCATGCCGGGTTTGTCACAAGGGGGTGGACTTCGTTTCCTTAATGTTCCCTAAATCCTGAGAAAGTGACACTGTTTCTCCAGGGGATCGTCACAGCGCCTTCTATCAGAAACTATACATCTTCCTAAAAATGGACATTAATTATGTATAATAAAATTAATATTTCAGATGAGAGGTAAGATATGTAGATGAGAAAGGCTATATATATACACCAGCACATCTTTCGGTCACTCCGTTCTTGCCAGAGTTATCACAGTTTTCTTGCCATGCTGACTTCGTCTTACATGTTCAGGTCCTGGCATTACTTCTGTCGACGAAAGCAGGTAACAGTGCTTTGGTATTTCTAAGTTTAAATTCATTTGTGATTGTTTATGCATCATAAAATGTTGAACATCTTTCAGCTCACCTGTATAAGCTATTACCACATCCCACTTTTGGTGGTGACATGGCGGAATCGAACCCTGGTTGCCAGCGGAAAGAGCCGAGTGTTTTACCCTTCTACTGACCAGGCCCTCTATTTTGATTATTAGGGCTGACGTCACCTTAGATGCTGGGACATCACGAGACAGTCATGCCGACAAGACCCCCTTCGCCGACGAAAGGTTTTTTTGCAAATAGCATTTTTGTTGTTAATCTAAGCAAATGGCATCTATAAGATCTAATTGAATTGAAGCGTTGGCTTCGCGATAGCAACATGCAAAAAAAAACCCTGTTCTTACCTTGTACCCAGGACTTAATTTTTTTCGCATTGCCGTTTCATTTTCCTAAGCTATCAGTTAATCAGATCAGAATATTCGTTGAATTAACCTTTCTTTGCCGTATCATTTATACATTAAGAAGTTTCCTTGTATTTTTCAAGAATTATGTCCTATATATGGTTAATTTTATTATTTGATACAATCTTTCAGGATTGTAACTTTTCCATTATCTTACCTGAGCATCACTACTTATTCATACAATTTTGTAGTATATTTTCTATTGGCCGGAGGCCATCAAGGATCCGCAGGTCAAGAATGCTCCAGCCGCAATACGGGACAGAGCACAGCTGCAATACGAAAAAGAGCATAGCTGCAATACGGAACAGAGCACAGCTGCGATATATGGAACAGAGCACAGCTGCAATATATGGAACAGAGCACAGCCGGCATGAGGGTTCCGAGTCTCCGGACAATAAAACCCGCGTAGCAATGTGACATCTAACACCGAGACTTCAATAAACCACCTTGAATAAAAAAAGATGTTTCTCCCAATGAATGTTTGAGACCAGTCGTGATCATCCTATGCTTGTTATCTACAGTTTCTAAGTCCCCGACTAGGCTTGGACACGCCCGATAGCAGAACACATCAAGATTCCTTTTGTAAGGATTGCGGAATGCGGATAAGATTGAAAAATGGTGACCTTCTAGTGAGTCATCTTCAAGATTTCTTGTGAATGTGATAAATTACTGTATGCCAGAATTATCATATTATTTGAACATTGCCAAAAGTACATATTAACGTAGTAGCAGTATACTTTTGAAAACTGTCTGACTTCGAGTATCCGGACCCTCGGTTATCCGAACAAATTTTATGTACCCAAACCTATATGGACATTCGAGGTCCTACTGGATTTTCATCGCTATCGAGAATAACAATCCGATTCTTGATATTGGGAGACATGCTACTTTAACATCACGATAGACCCTGTTGTCTGAAGGGCAGTATGCTGTTGTAATTTGAGCGACTATAGTAAAATTGCTGGTTATTATCAGATCTGATCACCCAACGTGTGTACAGCTATGGCATGATACATAATTGCCATAATTAAGCTCATCTGAAATTACTCGAGGCTCTGACCTTGGAGCAGATGAGCACTACAGGTTATTGGCCTTCTAGCGAGAATTTCCTTCCAGTGCACGTTTATATGAACTTTTGATTTTAACGCCTACATGTTGGTAACGGATGCTTGTCGTTAATGCAAGCTGGCCGTATAGGACACGTATGGGTGCGGGTAGACTCAAAAATATCGGCAATTCTTAAACGGATACTAAAATTAGAAACACGCACCCATTAATAATGTACTAATTATACTTATTATATGTCCAAATCGATTATCCCATTTGAATACCTTCAGCAAAGACTTTAATTCAAATGAAATAGGTTTATTATAAAATTATTTATTAGACATTAATTATACAAATAGGTATTATAACTAATCGAGGTACTCTCCGTGGCTCAGGTGGTGGCGTTCGGTAGTTTCTAGAGGTGGAGGAAACCTGAGAACCCGGAGAAAACCACCGGCCTTGGACGGGCCACTAGAATACTCCGGCCGGTCACCAGCGTAAAGAGCCGATTTTGTTTCCCTCAAATATCCAAGCCCCAACTTATATATGTTATTGCATCGTATTCAGTTTTGCATTATTTACCACCAAATAAATTCGATTGAAAACGTTTCAGTCACACCCAATTTTATGCTCATGTAAAAATGCCAATACCGTTTGCAAGTGACCCCCCCCCCCCCCCCCCCCCACCCTACCTCATTATATGGAGTACTGACTGAACTGGGACTAATTTTAAGCCCAGGTGACTGATCACCCTTCGTCCGTCCAACCGTGATTCAATTGTTTTTAACCCAAACAGAAACACCCATATATAACGCTTAATGCATTATAAAGCATGGCATGAAATTTGAAAGGTCTTGTATACAGTTTTATTTATTGCACCAAACTGATGGCGTTATACCCATAATAGGCCCATACCTTATAGTGTAACCGCATCATAATACCTACGAAAAACAGCCATATCCCAGTTAAAGCTCATCGGTTTGATGTTTGTTATTGAATGATATATTAGAACTTAATACCCCACTGTAGCATTTATCCTATTGTCATGCAAAATTGAACAGCAGCTGGGTATCGTTTCACAAACAGCTGTGGGACTGCCCCATCTATTTGGAGTAAAAATTCATGAATATGTGACAGTTTCTGTTTCACCGCTGGATAAATCACACAACATTTATCAGCTTCATAAAAAAAAGATGGTGCCACGCACTATTTCTTCGTCTGTGTATATTTTCAGCAATCACGTCACATTTCGAGCCGTATACAGAATAAACATAAACCAAAGGAAAATGTGTCAGTAATTCACCGTGCACTGACAAAGCTTGTATTCTCATCTGCTATATATATTTGCTTGGTGTCGCAATGATCCGACGGATTTCCGTGACGCATGGGTCACTTGTATAAATTTTAAACTGTAATATCCATTATAAACGTATATTCCCTGCGTCCTATACGGTTAATATTTTCGTGTGGCGTAATGGATAGGGTGCTGGACTTGTGACCGCAAGGTTTCGGGATCGCGTCCCGTTCTGACCGCCGTCTGGACCAAGACTCCTAGGCAAAGTCTTTACCACAAGGGTGCGCTCTCTCGACCCAGGAGTGAATGGGTACTGGTCATGGTAGGAAGGCAAATGTAGAACGAATAACCCACCTTTACCTTTCTTTTACCTTAATATAAACATATATGTATATATAAATGATCCTCTGAATGTCATGTATTTGTTGCTTTGACATGACATGTTGTTGTATACGTCATATTGCTTTAATATGACAAGTTGTGCACGTCATGTTGCACATAAACATGTCATGTCAAAACAACATGACATACACAGCGACATTGCTTGCAGAGTAACATGTTTACTTATATCATTTTGTTAATCTGAAAAATTAGATATATTTAAACATGATATCACAGTATATAAATATAGCAATGAGGAATTAACCAATTAGATTGTCATGCCAGAGTCCCCACAAAGCACTGCACCTGTTAATCCATCCCTGGATTTTCTAATTAACACGAACCATTGTTTTGCAAATGTACTGGCTTTGATTGTTCTTGTGCCCAAGAGTTTCCTAGGCATCGCACATGGGATATTTCGTTGAATTATTCCCGTAATAAACCTTTCTCCACAAGCATGCGCAGTGCGTGTCATGGGAATCTGTTATATCGGGGGCCAATGATTTAGCCATGTGGATTTTGTCAAGAGGAGTCAGATACAGTCGGATACATCTCAGCAGTGTATCGACATATTGACCTGAAATGTTGCATGTCAATAGATCTTTGACAGCTTTATATCATAGCTTTAACACTAAGTGCACCACCAACAATATTGTTTGCGTTTTGTCCATCCGTGGTGAAAACTACAAATATATGAGGAGTGACTAAGTGTTTTGGCCTTAATATTGCATGTCTATATATACAATTATGAATAAGTTTCTCGTACAGAACACTGGCAGCGCCACCTATGCCCGGGTATGCGTGGTGCCATTTTGGGTGAAAATCACACATATCTCATTCTCGTTCATCAAAGTTACAATTGAAGTATCCACTGAACCAACCTCCGCACAGGGGTCAAGACCTATTGAGACAATGGTAGGACCCTGCAGGCGATTATTCTCCCGACACTAAATTAGAGCGGCTTTGACTGACACTGATGAAGGTTGCTGGGGCAACCACTGTTTAGAAACATGGCGGACCACATGGACCCGGACGTCACTTGTCCCAAAGAATCGCGCCCATTCAGTTAACACGTGCTCAAACAGGGTGGCACGTACTATTGTTTGTATACATTGAAATCGCCACGTCACTAATATCACCCCCGAAATGTTGTTCTCCGGGTTTACAAAATTTAAAAACCAAACAGACAATCATATTCTTTATAACCGTTATATTTGAAATGAATGTGGTCAATGTATGTTCTATATTTGCTCCATTGCCTTAATTATTGTAAATTTTAATTGCCAGGCGATATGGCTCGCTTTCGGCTGGAAGGGGTGCTGAGGGCACGAATGTGTGCTTGAGATCTATCCTTGAACTTCATAGACAGATCTCGTGTGTGGACATGATTTGAGGCGCCGCCTTGTGGCATGTAAAAATAGTGGCCACAAGACAAAACCCATTTAAAAGGTGTCATGGCAAAGTCCGGGGATATTTTGGGATCTCTGATAATAGCAACCGACGGCGACGCAACAGTTTTTTACATCGTATGAATTATGTTCCATATTTCGTCAGTCATTTACAGAGACCCATGGGTAATGACGCTCAACCGACTGACATGTTAACAATATGTCTCTGCACATGCATCTAATTAAGACAATGTAATAGGCATCATCATTCTTGCATATTAAGTAAAGTTCATCAACATGACGGACAAAGAGTGATCGCTATAGCTAAATTGACTTACAGGTGGCGCTACCAGTCTGTAAAACTAGAATATCAGCAGAAGCTGACAAAAGCCCTCAGCCAAAAAACAGTGTTTAGAGGTGGTAACAGTGACAAGTACTAAATATCTGTTCTCACATGGATGTATATCTGTACATGTCTCAGTTATAAATTTAAAATGGAGAGGTATGTACCATGACTCATAACAATCCATCAAATGCTTCCTGAAAATAAGCTTCTAAGTTTTATTCTATTATAAGCTCTGTGACCTTGAAAAGCAGGTCAAGGTCACCCATCTTCGAACTTGACTGAGATTTTGTTGATATGCATCTTCACCAAAGAAATAAAATTCCTATTGTGAATCCTTTTAGAGATAATCTGCTCACAAGGCCAAAATTGAAAAATCCAAGAAAAATTCATTAAAAATCAGAAATTGCAGGTGGCGCCCCCAAACTTGTGCAGCAGTTACAGACCATCAGTCCCAATGATCATAGTAAGTATTGTGAAAACCACCCAATGGTTCCTGAGAAATAAGCTTCTAAATGTTTTTCCTATAATCAGCTCTAAAACGTAGAAAATAGGTCAAGGTCACCCATCTTCGAACTTGACCGAGATTTTGTCAATATACATCTTTACCGAAAAATAAAATTCCTACGATGAATCCTTTTAGAGATATCCCGCTCACAAGCCCAAAGTTGAAAAATCCGATAAAAATTCATTAAAAATCAGAAATTGTAGGTTGCGCCACCAAACTTGTGTAGCAGGTACAGATTATCAGTCCCAATAACCATAGTAAGTTTTGTGAAAATCCACCAAATGGTTCCTGAGTAATAAGCATCCAAGTGTTTTTCTATAATCAGCTCTAAAATGTAGATACTCGAGCTTTTGTATCAAATTTCCCATTATTCTGGTGACTAATTCTTAGCCCAATAGCTCACAGGATATGAGTAACAGAGACCTAATTTCAGGTGTCCAAGGAGACTCTATGCATGTCAAGTTAGAAGATTCTTGGTAACAATTTGTGCCTTGTTAACAGACGACCGCATCTTTAAAGGTCTCAAAAATAGAGAAAAAAAATGCGTTAAATTCGAAAAAGATCCAGGTGGCGCCACCTGTCTGCAAAAATTGATGATATTGGATATACGTAGTCGCTTGTCTACTGCCCGTAGTTTAGTTAAAAATTAACTGTACATGTACATGTGTTGTTCACCATCATGCATCATTTCAAGAAATGAAAAACATTTTTGTATTCTATGTTTCCAAATACACACTCACATACACACACATATATATGTGACGGCCCCGTTTCATATGTGTGTGTGTGTGTGTGTGTGTAAGTAGCCTAAAGCTTGCACGTGTCCTTCGGCTTCAATTAATGATTGACATTTCTCCATGTACAAAGTCTCTAGAACAAAACAAGTATTAATGGACATGATTTCCATAGAGATAGGAGTGACGCATGCCCTGGTTGATTCATTCATAGATTTTCTTTTGCGTGAATCTACCGCTAAGGGCGTAATTATAAGATTGCTTTCATCGAGGGCTATTAGCGAGTGCATGGAGGTTTCGCCATTAGAACTGTCACGATTCAAACCTACAATATCAGTCTAATATAAAGCCGGCTAATCCCCCACCTTTTCTTTTGAATTTCTGTGATATCTGGCTTACTTGTATTTGCTTACTCATACATGTATTAACGAACTCGAGGTTATTATCCCCCGCCTCAGGTCAGCAGGGGGTATAGTGATCAGCTCCGTCCGTTTGTCGTGCCGTCCGTCCGTCTAGCCGTCCGTCCTTCCGTAAAGAATTGTTATGCGGCGCTATATCTCGAAAAAAAGTGTACTCAGATCTACTTCTCAATGTAGTAGCAGGTGCATCCTATGGGTCTTCAGAAGTGATTAGGTTTTGCTCACACCTGAATGAATTTTGGATTTTTTAATGAATTTTTTTATACCAATTTTTACATTTCATGTTCGATACGATTTCTTACAAAGTTTCACTAGGATCTTCTTCTTTTTATAGTAGCAGGTGGATCTTATGGGTCTCCAAAGCTGATTGGGTTTTGTTCACACTTGGTTTTATTTTTTTAATTTTTTTAATGAATTCTTAAATGTTTTCTTTTTTTTATGAATTTTGAAATCCTAAACATTTCATATGCAAAGCAAAATTAAAAAATATCACTCCAAAACAAGACTTCTTAAGAGGGTGGGCATATCTAAAAGGACTCCTTACCAAATTACACATTTCTCACATTCCCATTTGGCGGGGGATTCAGTCCTCTGGAAATTTTCTAGTTCCTGTTTTGACAGGTTCTTATGATGCCTCTGTAACGGATTTATGAGCTTAAATACCCACATGGTGTTAGTAAACACTGTACATGCGTCAGTGTTGAAAACAGAAAAAAAATATACAACCTTAAGTGGCTGTTTGCATATATCAGGCTAAACGCCATGACAATTGTCCTTGTTTAATGTGTTTAGATTATTTTTGGCACCCCCTCCCCCCGCATGATACAAGCTTACTTAGCTCAAAACAAAACGACCAGTGCGGTTGGATCAGCATTCTCTGGCCGATTTTTATAAACGGTTTAAGGGACTGTCAATAGTCAATAGACGTCAGATATCGGAATAGGCCCCTTTAATAGACGTCAGACATCGGTACAGGCCCCTTTAATAGACGTCAGACATTGGTATAGGCCCCTTTAATAGACGTCAGTTATCGGTAAAGGCCACTTTGATAGACGTCAGATATCGGTATAGGCCCCTTTGATAGACGTCAGATTTCGGTATAGGCCACTTTAATAGACGTCAGATATCGGTATTGGCCACTTTAATAGTCGTCAGACATCGGTATAGGCCACTCTTATAGACGTCAGACATCGGTATAGGCCCCTTTGATAGACGTCAGACATCGGTATAGGCCACTTCAATAGTCGTCAGACATCGGATATAGGCCACTTTAATAGTCGTCAGACATCGGTATAGGCCACTTTAATAGTCGTCAGATATCGGTATAGGCCACTTTAATAGTCAGGACATTAGCTGTATATTACTATTCAGGGATATTACTTATTTTTTATCATTGTTCAGTACTATCTTGTAAATTGACATTAAGGTCCCTGTGATGCAGCATTTCATGGCCTGCGCGGTTACAACAATTTCATAATTTGTTTTACCGTCTCTGTGACTAAAACTAAGGGGCGATCGAATTTTGTATGTCCTTCTCGGGTAGAAATATACAATTTTGTTTCCGATATCGAAACTGCACGTGCATGAACAACACACAAGTTGATCTCGTTTACCATGATTGCCCCCCCCCCCCCCCCCCCCCGCCTGAGTTGAAGAGATCTGGGGAAACGACTCCCGGGCATACATTTATCACTAAAACTGCATTTCTCTATACAAATAGTTAGTGCAAATTGTTAAGCTCATTTTTTTTTATATTTGTGTAGAGTTAATTTTCGGACACGCCTGTAGAAATTGTGCATCAATTGTCTGCAACACTGTTTCATTGCTCATGTTGCCTACCTGGAGGTACGCCACAAAAGTAAAAATGATACGATTTTTATTCATTTTAACTCCCTCATCAAGTGTGCCAACATGAAGTACAAGAGGGGCGCGCCCCCTGTAGCCCCTCTAAACTCCGCAACTAAAATATGTATATCCTATTTAAGTGGACCTTTTGCTAAAAGAGACAATGGAGTTCACTTGGGAACTATGCACGCATGCCAGTTTATGGGTCGGTTTAATATTGGTGAGTGTAATATGGGTGAGTGTAATAAGTCACCGCTTTATGCCCTTCATTAAACCATTTGTATGTTACCCGTATGAGTTTGTTGAAAACAATGTTTTATAATAATGCACTGAATAAAGTGAAATTACGCACTTGAGAGGTGATGCGGATATATATATATATATATATATACTGTAACATAGTGTATAATGTCGTAAAAATGTTGTATTAAATACTGCCTACAGAATACAGATATAGAACGTATAAGATTTCAAAATCAAAGTTATCCAAAGTCGTTTTTCTACCCTAGGGCTGTACAAATTTCACGAGACTGAAATTTTTTTCCGAGAATTTATTTTGAAATATGACATTTCTGCATCAATAGAATCTCGGATTACATTTTTGCTTATGACCACAGACATTTTCATGAACCTTTCGTTAAAAATATTTCTTTGTAATTGCACTTTAAGGTAAATAACGACGTGCCGTTAACCTCGTCGTAAGCAGGCCGCATATGGGTATCATCGGTATCCTGGAGTTAAACGCGGAAAACCATATACGGTCGTGTTGTGGTATATTTAAAAGCTGAGTGATGAAAGGATAGATGAGTGTCGCCGTGAATACACGGCTCAGTATCCGTTTATATTGGACTGATAGGCTTACTTGAGTCATGACACAAGTCATACGGGGACATGCATTGCAAATCCATCCTGTTGCAACCAAATTGTTGTACGCATGCTGTAATTTTAAAATTAGGCTATAGGTGAAGAATTAACACACAAAACACACATGGATGTACAAAAGAAAGTATAAATCCTGTCTACATGGTAAACAGTCATTTACTATGCCTTGTAGTACCTTCAAGTAGGCTAACTTCCTTCACAACCTGTGCGAGACACGCTTGTATGCGGTCAGAAATTCAACAAACATACAAGGGGATTTACCAATATATTTAGTTTGAACGATTTTCTTTTTTTTTCACACGGTAGATGTAGGTAGGTAAAAGAGAAACAAATCTAACAATATGGCTGTTTTTTAAGGGACCTCGTGTCTGCAGGCCAGGATGCGTTGTCAAAATGACGAAAATATTAACATCCTCATTCAGATGTATAGAGCGGTTCACGACATGTAGGATTTTTACCACATGCAGAAATATAAAACAACACAGGAATTTGAGTTGAACATCACCAAATGGCCAAAAGGTCTGTCCGAATTTAGAATGCTTATTACTTATATATACAAAAACAGTATACTGCCAGTCAGTGCATTTGGCTTACGACTTACTAAAGATATAGCGGGCATGCATGGGATGAACGCTTTACTAAAGATATAGAGGGTTGCGGGTTACTCAACTTCACCGATGCTTAACCATCTCCATCTATTTATACATACGCAGAGATCCCAGCTACTCTCTAAGTGACTTACCTGAGGGCCATATAACAGGGTGAGGTCTGCACCCGAGGCCCGCTAGCTAGTAAAGTGATAAGATCCCCTCTCTCTGACCCACTGGCTGTGATTTATCATTCGGGCCTGTCCACTTAATGGGTAAGTCCACTTATAGTGTAAGGGGGGGGGGATCTATTTAGAGTTTATGGAATATCCAACAATGTGATAGCATGCCACTCTGACAGGTGGGTACGCTCTCTAATATCAGAGGGCAAAATGCCGCTAAGATAAGTGATGCACGAAAGATTATCAGAGAAATTCTATTTATAATATAAGATTAAACAGAACATAGTAAGGTAAAAATTAAATTTTCTGCTGAAAAGGAAACGAAAATTATTTAGGCCGGCGAAACAGTTGATATTGCAATTAAATTCCAACTGTGATCTGAAATTAATGTTTTCTTTAATTGGCTCCAGCTTTGGCTTATTCCGATATCCGACGTCTATTAACTACTGAAGCTCCCTTGAACCTTCCATAAAAATAGCCCAGAAAACGGAGATCCCACCGCACACAGGCTGTCCATTGTGTATATATCCATGTGTTTATAACATGTGGGGGTCCCGCCAAAAAATCCAAACACATTCAACAGGACAAATGTCGGTTAATCAGAGTTTTGCAAATAGCATTCTGAAACTAGTGACCATTCAACTTCTGCATGCACGTGTGTAACCAACCATCTTAGGGTACATGTTCTTGCTCTTTGTCACGATGGGGGGGGGGGGGGGTACATGTAATGTGTTTTAATAGCTTGTCGATAAACAGGTTCATACATTTGACACAGAGGCATTATAAGAAGCTATCCTTGCAGGAATATCCTACAGTTCTTTAATATGTATGGAGAGTAAGCCATCCAATTAAGGCAATTGGGATGTAGTACAAACATGTATAAGCATGCATGGGTAATATGGTGGGCATTCTTGTTATGCTTTGGGAACTTCATGAATTTACATGTTAACTGTTCATACATATCACTTTATCGGAGTCCAGATTCAAACATGATTAATATAATATTACAGTTATTGTCTAATAAATGGATCACAACTAAATAACTTTATTATATCTATTGTGTTGTTATGTATAAATTCGTGGAACCACCGTGTTTTGTTGATCAGATTTTCAATGCTGCTACAGATTCACGATGCAAGTAAATTATATTGTGTTCTCACACTGACAACATGACCATGTTATATTGATTCATAATATATAAGCGCATATTCATTGTCAGAACAGCGTATGCACGGATCATTAAGTTTATCTTTGTACAGTGCAATCTCAATAACCCCTTTCACACGGCAAACGCGTTACAAACTTGTTTCAAATGATTTGTGTATTCATGTTACAGCGCGTGTATTGTATTTGTTTCAGCAAGACCATTTAAAGATCTGTCCGGGGCGTATTCATGTCTATATATGTATGCATTTCTCCGAAGAAATAACCCCTTTTACCGCTATAATAGTGTCCACAAGTTCATTAACGGATCATAATGCCCCACATGTATACACAATGTTCAAAGCATGTTACAGCACATATTTCTTTGAATACAACCCACTTTTTTGTGTAATATATGTAACATGTTCCTGAAACGCATCCATGCACACACGAAAATTATGTTATTGAGCTATTTTAACCCTCAGCAGTTAATATATACAGTTCTTGAATCAAACTGATTGTCCAATGACAAAAACATATTCATGGAATTCCTGATAATAATATCTCCCTAGGCCATGCAATCAAGACTGCCTTGTCACGGTATTCAAATTAAATAAAAAGACCAACTATGGTGTATTAATTTGCGTTAGTAGGGATAAAAATAAACTGTTGAGCACGATCTCAATTCCAGGAAAAGTCAATTTACGAACCTTGGCCCATACAAGCATGGGCAAAGAAGAGGGTACTCGTTGAACAAGGGTTATTTGTTTTCACAGGATATATCCGAGTTTCTTTTACTTAAGCCAGTCCCCATCTATACCCGTTTTTCCGGCGAACTTTTGCCGGCAAGAAATAGCGATAGGATCGGTTGATGCGAGATTGCTTGCGGTCGGTTTTTTAACAAATCCGTCGTGAAAAATCGGCTGCAAAATCTTTGACAATGTCAAGAATATTTTGGCCGATTTTTATCCGACGGGAAAATTCGGTAGTGTGACGACTGAACTTACAAAACCTTCTGATTTAAAACCTACCTTCCTTTTTTATCATCCCTGACGCCAATGACAATACTGGAGACGAAATCAGAAGTGAAAAAAAAGGCCGCAAAAAAATTTATGATCTGCATGCACGGAAAAATCGGTAGGGGTACGGGCCCTCGCCGGCTAAAGAACGGCCGGCAGAAAAAAAAAAATAATAGGAAGATGGGAGGCCGGCTTCATAGTAAAAGAACCGGAACACATGTCAGGTGACCCACAAATTTGATCTTTGACAAGCTGCATTGTCTCTCCTGTAACTCATATACCTACAGCCAGGCGCATATACTAACCCGATTTTTGTAGGCCAATTTTTTTCATTTCGTCGGTATATAGTATGAACATTATCTCCTAGGCCAAGAGAGTATTTTCTATCGAGTGTTTCTTCCCCTGTTATACATAAAATCTGGATTTTTATTTTGTTCCGTTTTCACATAAATTGGCAGCTTCTAAAAGTGACTGCAGATATCGCCATTTCCCTGGGCTTAAGCCACACTAGAATTTTATCGGTAGAGAGTATATGTAAATAAAATATAGCTAAAGCCCAATTATTCTCTGAAAATCGTTTTGCGATACAATGCGAGGCTAATATTTTGAATGAAATTAGGTTAAGTATGTTTCACTGACATAAGCTGCAGTACATATATGTATTGGGACACGACCCATATATATACACATATGCAACATATTCCCCAAACGCATCCAATGACAAAAAAAAGTTGTTGCGCCGTTTTAACTCTTAGAATATAGCTCTAGAATTAAATTTTATGTTCTACGACAAATCCATATTCTAGGATTTCCCGATTCCAGACATAATAATATCTCCAAAGGCAAATCACGCGGCTTCAATGTATTCAAATTAAAAAAAGTCGTACATTTTTTTTTCGCATAGGCCTAACTAGCAATATAAAATAAAAATGACGGGTATAGGCCTAACATATTCTTAGGTTTCACAGGATATTAAGTCTTGAGGTAACACATGTAACCGTGGACTGAGTGAAAGAACTGGAACATTTGAAAGTGAACCCCAAGCTAATCTTGGTCAGAATGCACTGTCTCAACTGCGTATTAACCCGATTGGTGTCGGTTGAATTTTGTCATGACGTTAATTGGCAGTGTGTTAGCTCTTAAAGGTTACTATAAGGCATATGATTGGAGGCCCATGAAAAGCATTGTCTCTCTAGTGTGCCGATTCTTTAATTATAGGCATATTTGATATACATGATATAGTGTTTTCTCCTGGAAATATATATAAGCATATGCCAAAATTTAGTTCTGAACCCATTTCTATACGCATGTTAACCCGTAAAAGGGTGAAGAAAGTTTGTCCATTCATCAGTAAACTTATAGGGTTGACACAGGTACAAAATTTTGGACTCTGTACCGTAAAGACATATAATTACCCGACTCTGACTCGAGTACATTCATTTACATGCCCTTGGCAACACTATATATGTATATATATATATATATATATATATATATATATGTATATATATATATATATATATATATATATATATATATATATATATATGTATATATATATATATGTTAATGGACCAACCTTCCGCCAGAGGTCGTTTCTACTCGAAACGAATGTCTTCTGTTTGGGCACTGTGGGACGGCCGGGACTACTTGTCTCAATTGTTTAACTTAAAAATATACATTTGTTACATTTCAGGGAAACGCCTTCTGTTAAAATTCAACATGCGCATGTTCACAAAATAGTACTTATTCCGTAAAATTCTTACAAAATTTGCCTTGAAACAATTCTTAATCAAAGCGCTTCAACGGACTACTTTGTCCTCTTCACTACATTTATACCAACGCCGCTTGCGCATGTAGAAGCCCCAGTGCATTGGGGGGGGGGGGGGGGGGGGGGGGGTGATCCCTAAACAGCAGCGACGTACGCTCGTGAGTCAGAGTCTGCGCGGTGTGATAAATAGACTTCTGTTTACCCAGGGGCGGATTTAGAGGGGCCGGAGGGATGCGCGCCCCCTCAATTTCGACCTAAAAATGGGAATAGAATATAATATACCAAAAAGCAGCGCTTGCTTTTTGTGTTTCAATTACGTTAAAGTCTGCTTGCACCCCCGGTACACTTGTTTACCTGTGCCAACAGAGGCATATTTACATCTTTTGCATTAAACTGTAAGCCTGGTCAGCCTATAAATCAGTATAGGATGGTCCTGTGACTTTGAACTTTGAATTTGTAGTGTCAAAATCAGAATATGGTTCTCCCCCTATTGTTAGGTAATCCATGAGTGGATATTTTTTATGAAACATTTACAATATCTCCATGATCTTTTAAAAGATGTGGGTCCTTTGACCTTCACCTGTGACCCCGTAATCAAAAGGGTTCATACATGGTGGTGAGCCATTAATAAATTTAGTTTAAAATCCATATATTAATTCAAACTGAAATTTCATAAGGAAACATATCTGTGGACAGATAGCTCATGTGACCTTGACCTTTGACCCCTATTCGAAAAAGATCTTTCCGTGTGGGATTTAATGTTTGGCTTAAAATAGATACACAAACTTTTAAAACTGTGACCTTGAGTTTTGACCTCATGACCCCGAAATCTATCAGGTTTTTTACTTTAGTGATGGACCATATATAAGTTAGGTTTGATATCCATATGTTAAATCAAACTTGAGTTATCATGCATCAAGAAATGAATTTTTGGACAGATGGCTTATGTGACCTTGACCTTTTACCTTGTGACACCGAAATCGTGAGGGAGCTTCCCCAATCAGGAGGGGAGCTATATATGTGCCATACGGAAGGTCTGGGTTGAAAAGTTTGGCTAAAAATGCATCTGCAAACTTTTTAAAGACGTGGGTCCTGTGGTCTTAACCTATACCTCATGACCCTTAAATCAGTAAGGTTCTTGCTATCGAAGAGGGCCATATATAAGTCGAGTTTGAAATCCACATGTCGAACCAAACTGGAATTATCATCCGTAAATAAAAATTTGTGGACGGACAGGATGATTACTACAGGGCACCCGCATATTCAAGCATGCCCTAAATATAGACTTCAAGGAAGTTTAAAGTTATTTTGAGATACTTGTATGCATGTATTTAAAAATGAATTATCGAGTATAAATTTCGGATTCGGTTACTCGGTAAGTATATTATTCAGACTTGGGTGTATACTCTATTGTCCTCAATTTCAGTCCTAAAACTAATCCTTTTGCAGTTTGGTTGACACTGGAAGATTACATGCGAGTATAAATACTTGACTGAATTTCAGCAGCAACAGCATCTAATGTTATATCTTGAAGATCAAACGGCAGACCGCGTATCTCCACCAAGGGAGTCGAGTCCTACTGGAGTCGCCCAAATATATCATGGCTATACGCCCCTACAATTTTAGTGTCAGAATCACCTGACAGATGGCAGCACGTGGCAGTCTCAAAGAACTCTCCGGTGGTTTACATGGTTTATCGGTCCTTTTTTTACTTGATCTGCGCCAAAACTTTGACCTATGCTTCAATCCTTAAACATTTCGTGGAAATCATTTCAATAATTTTGCATGATCCTGCTACCAAACCATCGAACAAACAAACCTGCAAGGATGAAAACCTAACATCCTAGGAGAAGTTAAGAATTGCGATTAATTTGCCTTCTCAAATTTGACAATAAGGCCAAAACCACGCCTTAAGTTGGAAATTAATCATCTGAGTTTTATAATTTTATTCATATTTTTTTTATGTGTCCCTTAAAACCATAGTAATTCACTTAGGCACAAAACAAAACCAGAGAGAACTGGGATTTAAAGGAAGTTACTTAATATTTAAGTGGAGACTGATGTATCAAAGTAATGCACTGAATACTTTATAAGGATATTTTATTGGCCTATAGGTGGCAGTGTCTGTGAACTGAATATGAAGTAACCATACAATATGAATAATGTTATTTTTAAACCTTCAGGATTTATCAGCTTTGGGACAAGAATAATCAAGTGCACCGCAAGGGTACATAATACGCCGGTCGTATGTCTTTTGACCTCTGACCCCATTAAATTTGCACGCGTTTTGCCAAGAATTTAATTCAGGTGAAAACTCTATTGGTAAACATTTATAATGGGTTTCATAAAATTTACCAGATTATGCAAAGTCATTACGACGCCACCAATTAAAGTAGCTTGGTGCCCTCTGGCCTAATTAACTATGCATGGATTTATCTTAGATAATCTATTGGTAAAAAGTTACGGCGAGTAAATATCCATCAAATCCAGCGGCGACAGTAAAAGTTAATGGGCAGGCGGACAGACAAACGGATGGACCGTTGGTTATACCATAATACGTCCCATCTTGGACAGGCGTATAAGAAGTCATGACCAAGTCGTTCAAACATTTTTCAACAGAACCTCTGGGGTTCAATTGATATTTCATAATTTTGCCCTTGAGCCCCTGTTAGGATTTGAACTAGGTACCTGCGGCACCTTAGTTCAGTGCCATGCTTTATCCCTTATCTTTTTTTCTATAACTGACGGTGACGCCACTCGACCTGTGCCATGCAACTCCTCTGTGGCAAGACCTTGAAAATGCCCGTTTTTGGACATGGACTGTCGGGAACGATGCCAAGTGTGTCCTAAGGGGGTCGTATTTTCAATATTATTTACCGTAATTCTTAAGTTGAAAATTTTGAGATTTTCTCTGACGGGTCGCAGAGATATTTATCATAGACTGTGTCAGTGTATCCAGTGGGTGACGCTGCAGAGTCCTTTATCGCATTTGGAATGAAACTAAACAGGTCTTCAACGGCAAAATTACGGATGGTTGATATCCTAGTGCGAACTAATCGAGAGGATGATTAAGCTTACATCAACCCCTTCAAATTCTTTTGACAAATCCCCTAAATACAACAATTATATTATGTATTGATAAATCTGGTGGTTTTGAAATTTTAAAATATCTCAGTGCTAAAAGCTGGAAGGTAGTGTGAAGGCCTGACAAAACCTTCAATAATTATAACGACAGTCACAATCAGATAAATTTCAAATCTTCAGTTTATTCAAGGATAAATATTAACAACAATTCGGCTTACAAGCTGATTTAGATATTCACAAGGTAGAGCATTATATTTATCTTGCAAGACTGATACTGTAACTACACAATTTGAAAACATTTTTTATACATATGTATACAGTGGAACCTCCTAATTTGGGACACTGACAGAACCTGGGAGTTGAAATTTGTCTGTAATAGAGAGGTACCCGCATTGGTAAGGATATGACTGTTGATATACATATATACATCTTGGGACGGCCTCTGGTGTCCTAGATAGGCAGGTGGACATTACGCTATACAGAGGTGTCCCAGACAGGAAGTTTCTGTGTATTTATAAGTTTATATAAATATTCATGAGTGTGTGTGTGTGTGTGTGTAAAATAGACCTTTTTTATCAGGGGGGATTACCAATATATATGTGTGTATGTGTGTGTGCAGAGAAAACAATCCAAAGTATCTTATTAATGTATATTTACAAACATTTTAAAGATCACGAATTATTTAAAATTTAGCATTTATTTTAATTGAATACAAATACCAATCATAATTCTGTATATATGAGCAACTGTTATTAACACCAAAATAATTCTCATCACAAAGGACTAGCTGTTACATACAAATACATAACTGAAAGCAGATTCTAATATGATTTTATGTACAATAAGGTTTTAATGATAGTGTAAATCAACTGAAAGGGGAAAATATACTAAAAAGCTGTCACAAACCTTGGCAGGAATGTAATTGGACAAATCATTTCACATAACAGTCTGTTTAAATTGTAAACAAGATGCATATCATAAATGTAACCAACACCAGCCTCATCATCAGATCATATAAAATCAAGAACACATGGACCGCTATTATAATATTCAAAGAAAACGAGCAATTGCTACAGCTCAGCAGACTATATGTCAACTAAGCTTCACATACTGAATTCACAAACAACCCCTCCATATCCCTGGTCAATAGGATGAACCCTGCATTGTGGAATGTCAGATCAAATGAGTTTAACTGAACACTAATGATTTCCTAAATTATAACGACTTCTTTTTCTGCACAGTTTGTTTATAATTAAGAAATAACTGACTCTGATAAGATGTTATGTTACTGAAACTGAAGGTTCAACCAGAAATTAGGGAACTAATTTGGGTAAAAAAATTTACATCAATTTTCGTTGAAAAAGTTCAATTTATTTTGGTGAAAAAAGTTTAAATATTAATTAATCTAACTACAATATTGTGCACAAAGTTATTGTATCTATTTTAAAAAACTGGCTCTCCAGGAGTACTGTACATGTATTAGACAGACTGTATTGTAGTATTACACTGACTGTACTGGTATTGTAATATTACACTGGCTAGCTGTATTACGGTATTACACTTACTTTATTAAACTGACTATATTATTAAAGTGGCTGTATTTCAGTATTACTCTGGTTGAACATGCTGTAACATAGAATCAGCAATAGAGTACAATGATTGTAATTCAGATATAATAGTATCACATTGGATGTATTAACAGATTACACTGGTTATATTAGTCTTATACTAGCTGCATTACAGTAGTGCACTTGTTGCATTATAGTATTACACTATTTGTATAACAGTATTTAACTTGTATTGTAGTATTACACACTTTTTATTATAGTATTACACTGGATGTATTACAGAATTACACTGGTTGAATTATTGTTATACACTTTTTGTTTAGTGTTACATTTTTGTATTAGTGTTATACTTTTTTGTATTACAATATTACACTTGCTGTATTACAGTTTTACACTGGTTGTATTACAATATTACATTTGTTGTATTACACTTGTTGTATTACAATGGTTGTATTGAAGCATTTCAAAGGTTGTATTATATGCTGGATCATGCTTACAATTATGGGTTTCATGTTAAATGAATATCTGGAAATAAAAAATATGTTTTTTCAATGGAATGAGTATAAGGAGGCTTATAATGTCATATACAGTATTACAAATATACTGCTATCATTTGGCTGGCAACTTAAGACATACAGAAAAAAATACACCAAAACAACAAATGCAGTGGTCAAGAAAATTTAAGCAGATATCATTGTAACCTAAATACAAGTGACAACAAACTTATGCTAACTTTAAGATTAAACCGATGCTGGATAAATGTAGCTGTTTTTTTTCTTAAGCGTCAAACCTCTGGTACGGGTTGTCATCCTTGACAAGACCTGCAAAAACAAGATAAACATGATATTATAACACAATAAACATGACATGCAGTAACCTGTCATGACTTTATAAACATGACAAAAATGTACTGGAGTACCTGATATAAACAGGTCTTGTAAGTACAGTGAAACCTGTGTTATAAGACCACCAATGGGACTTGCTAAAAGTGGTCTAAATTCACAGGTGGTCTTATTAGACAGGTCAGTTATAATCAATGTGAATGCTTAAGGTTCACCCAAGGGTGGTCTTAAAAGACAGGTGGTCTTATAAGACAGAGAAAAACTGTAACAAATATAGTCTCTGTAAACAAAATTTGAGAGCAATGAGGAAGCACATACCTCAGGCAATGTCTGTATTTTAATCAATTAACTGGCCTACCCTTTGACAACATTTTTAAAATTTTTTGAGAACTTGTGGACTTAATATACAGACAAACAAACAACCAAACAGAGGTGACCACATAACTTCCACAATTGTCACCTGTGAAGGTATCATGTATGTCATATATTGACCTTGTTTGCTGAAAAAAATGTGAGGGTGACAACTCACTGGAGTAAGGACGGAAGGCCCCTGACCCACCATCCCATCCAGAGCAAAAGGCACTGGTTATTAAAATAAAGACAGTAGACTACACCCAGAGTATAAAAATATTCTTTATTTCATTTTCCATAATATGGTATATATATATTTTAGTTTGGAAAATGATTTTTGCACAATTTTCAACCCTTTATTTTCTTATTATGAAAGTGGAAGACAGCAATATAATCTCAAAATCACTATGTTCAAAAGTATGCATTTTATTCCCATAAAAAATGAGGGATACAAATGATACTTTGTCTCCCCCCCCCCTTTGAAAAAGCAAGGGGGACATATCTCCTTGCCCCCCCCCCCCCCCCACCTGAAACAAGGACCACTTACCAGGTATTACATGTAGAACTAGAGCTATGATTGAGAGTTATTGCTCTTCTCAGTTAAATTTCTATACTTAAACCACTTTTCAAGTTTGTCATACTTTTGCCACAACACTGCATAAATAATAAATAATGATCCTATCAATTGGTTAAACCATGGAGCAGTTGGCCAATCAAATGCCAATTAGCTTATTTCTGGCCAATGGTGTTTTCCCTAGGATGTGCATGTTCACTGGCTATGATTAATTGCTGATGTAGCTAGTTAAGTCACACTTTCGGTAGAATGGTCCAATACTATAACATTCATATGATATGATACTGATACAATATCTGACTTTATACTGTGATGGGAAAGTGCACTGGTGGATAATTACAGCCCTATAAGTCTCTCATTACTTTGTCAGTGCTCTATATACAAGATACACATGCCACATAATAACCAATCAGGCCTTTGTCATAGATCTGTCTTACTAAATACGGCTGCAATAAACAAGATGAACACCAATAATTACAGTTACCAGGAAATGTAAGATTTGAAAAAATTTGCTCAGAAATGTATACTGTCTGAGTTATTTAGAAATTACAAATGCTGAAAGGGACCAGACTTATGATAAATACTGTTAAATCTTTCATAAATCACATGATAATATATAAAATAAAGAGGACAAGGAATCAACAATCCTTGACCTTGACATATTCTTTCATCAACTGCTTAATTTTTACATTGCAAATGATCTGATGTACATTGCATGCAGTTTTTTAATCCACAACTTAAAATCCCTGCTATATGGCCTTATATACAATGTGCTGGTATGGCCTGTGTTCTTTAATCTACCACTTGCAATTTTTCCAAAGATTCTTATATACTTTATATACATACATTTTTTCCTACTTCATGGTGTATACATGTCCTTTCTAGATCATTAACTTCAACTAAAACAATTTTTTTGGCCTCCAATTTTTTTTAAAAGCTGATTTGTCTAATTCTTAACCTAAGTATACAGAGGCATATCCATGATTTTGGAATGGGGTGAGTCTAACCCATGAAGACTAATAAGAAACATAAAAAAAGGTCCCCTAATCCAGAAAGAGAAGGGTCCAGGGCCAAAAAAACTGGTGTAAACTCCTGAGAAATAAGTTGTTGCAGCTCAAAAGGAGGGGGTAAGGACTCCCTGCCCCCCCCCCTTGATCCGCCATTGGTAAGCACATCTGCATGGTTTCATTTCAGTTTAGGTTTATGTGACAGGGTGGTAGCACTCGCCTCCTGTCATTTATTTTATAACCTGGTGTCATTCAGGCCCAGTGTCTACCACACCTGTAGGTCATGGGTGCGTAATCATCCCCATTGCAACCTTCCACAGACATTTTGTGAGTGATACATGGCTGTGGGGTACAGCCTTCCCATTAGGCCTGCAGGACATATACCCTGGGCTGGGGCTGACGGTAAAAATCTCACTACTTCTCTGCTAAGATATGAACTCGAGACCTCCTAGTTTTGAGTCCTGTGCTCTACCCTTAGACCGCAAAAGCTGGTTAAATCAATAACTTATGTAACCTTCAAACTAATCTGATTTACATGCATGCTTGTGTCCTTTAATCCTAAACTGACATTTCCATCCTAATGTTTCTATATAAACTGTAAGGTATCTTTTTTATCAATGATATCAGTTGCATGCATACTTATACACACTTGGTGCAGGTAAAGTGCAGGTACACACCTGACACAACTGCTGACACGTTTCAATATAAAAATTTGTCAGTGCAGTTTTATAGGATTTTCACCTGTTCAAATGGCACCCTTGACATTTCTGTCTACACTTCCATACTGCAGGCTGATTTCTTTGGCAAAACTGCATGCAAAGCTGTACACATTACCACACGCTGCACCACATGAATGGGCACTGTCTTTCTTATTTCATTTTAAGCCACGATAGCTTCCACTTCAGCACCAATTAAAGTGGACATGCAGTTATATGATCCTTCTTGATGTTCATATGTACATGCTAAGTCAAAATAAACAGATACAGCCTCAATGATTATGATAATTCATAATTAATTGATCTTATTATTTAATACTGAGGATTTAGTTTTCAGCCCACCAGCCAGTAGGGTCCTAGTTCTGAGCATATTAAAAGAATTTGCTTTAATCTACTTGCATGCAAAATTGCTGGTCTAGGAGTTGCACAACATGCCCTTTAATAGATAGATATATGTCAGTCAGTATGACATACAGAGGATTATCACAATGGCTTAGTGGACCAAGTCAGCTGAGTTCAGTTGAATGATTATCAGCTCATGGTAGCTGCTAGTGAGTAAGAAACAGCTGATGAATAAATGTAATATCAAAATGTTAACTTCCATGTACAGTCAGCCTAAAAGAAAGGCACTTGTCACTTGTGTTGCAAACTTTCTGAATATTATCATGCTCAAATTTTATTCAAATGTGTCTTGAAGACAGAAAAATTTAAAGTCTCTGACCTGACCCAGGAGTCTGTTTAAACACTGTTTAAGTTTTTCCTAAATATGATCAATATAAACTGTTGATCTATGGCTATCGGTATTTGACATTTACATAATCTGTAAGCTAATAATATTCTCTTAAATGTGGTACTGATACATTAAATCTTTGGGATTTCCAAAAACTTGTTTAATCTTTAAAGGTTTTAAAACAGTTTTATTAGTGTATATATTTTAACTTTAAACTAACACTTCTCAGCCATTTATCCTTGAAATCAATACATTTATCCTATATGGAGTTGTAAACATGTTGTAAAATGTGTATTTTGCATATTTTTTTTCCTATCTAGAATGAGAAGCCTAATAATGGTAAAAATAAAAAAAAATGAGTGTATTTTTTACATCTACAAATTAAATAACCTATAAATAGGCAATTGTGAGAGTTAACTGCCAAAATAAGTAAACAAGTATGGGGATGGGGGGGGGGGGGGTACATGTATTTTAGTGTCACGGTGAAGGATTATTCTGTAGTTGTTACAAGTATGTGGAATAAAAGTGTTTTTAGTCAAATTTCTGAAATGCATTCAATATTTTAAATTCTATTAAAACTAACTAAAATATAGAGCATATTCTCAGCTTTAAGAATATGTACATGTCAAGTGGTCTAAGACCAGCAGTTTGTAAAATATTGAGGGAAAACTAAAACAATGATTATACATGCTAATGAGACAGTCCCGAAACCTCGATAGATCATAGTCGAATGGTAAAACAACCTGGAAATACCCAAATGTCCCAAAAACCAACACATGCAACAACAGATAGAATGAACACAGATACAACACTTTCATGGATTTATCCATCCACTGCTGCCAGAAGATTCTTAAAGGTTTGAAGTTGAGGAACATTTGAGTCTCTATGGCAACAGTTTATTATAAATATAATTGTGATAAATATGAATAGTAATATCTGTAAAAAATATAACACTTTCCAGGGCTGAACAATGTAAAAACATTCATTCACAAAAAAGTACAATCAGACAGAGCAGATCTCAGCTGATGGGATTACACAGTGTATCAAACCTTTTGATTTTTTATATATATGAAAACCTACACTTAATCAAAATTTATAATTTGATCAAACATTTATTTACATTTATAATTAATAATTTCTTAAGTGCATTTTTTTCACTATCAAACAGTTTAATATGTTTCAGTGAAAAATCATTATCATATGATCACAAATAACAACCCAAGATCCAGAGGTGGTGGAATGACATAGCATATCTTGCTCTATCTATACGCTGCCAGTTTACTGTCTACTAATGATTTTTAATACCTGATGGCAGGTAAGCAAACAATGAAATGCATCATGTGTATATTGCAATATATTGCAACTGGCAGTCATTCAAATACAATCTTTATATAGTTATTAAGCAACAACATGCAACATTGAGGAAAATCTCCCAGCTAAGAGCTGGCTTATGAGCATTATGAATTGCTCAGGAGTGTATTTCCCTGGACACACAAACAAGTGATTAGATCTTTTTGGATCTTCTTAGGTACACTAATAATACCATTTTGATGTTGGCTCTCATACACAAGTATTATATATAAAGCTGAATTTAAAACCTACAGATATCTAATTGGCTATACCCCTCATACAGTGGTCACACTACATTTGTTCTATTACTTATTCCACTTAACCACTGCTTTCAATAGCAGGGTTTATAAAGTATCACTATTGGGGAGTTGGTACAGGACCAAGAATGTTTCAGCCAATGAGAACAGACTATTAGGGTTTCAAACTTGGTCAGACCATCAACACCAATGTCTCATTATGTGGACTTGTACAGCAAAAGTACCGTAGTGTAACCACTGCATAAGCAATGTACTAATTTTCTGAACAAGTAAACTTGCAGCAATCAAATTTAAATAGAAATAAAATCACAGGAGGTTTGGGGTAACACTGGGTATCAACTATAATTACTGGGAAGGTGAAAGAGAAACAGAAAACATGGAGAAAAGAGATAGAAAAAGACTGTACCACAAATCCCTCAACTGTCATCGTTGGAGAGTTTCCTATAATCCGAGGCTGGCTGGTTCAAACCTGGACAAAAAAATATGCAGCAAGAGCATGCAGAAAAGGTACTAGGTTAATTCAATTAATGTTTGTTAGTAAAGAAAGAGCTTTGTGCATCAGAGAGTGCTAGAAAAGGAAAGTCAACTGGCACTCCATTCATTACTGATGTTATCAGAGACCGATCACAAGACCAGTTTTTTAGGGGTCTCAGTTTTGGTCTCTGGTGTCCTGGTTTATGTCTTGGTCTAAGTCTTCATGTCCTGGATTAAGTCCTGGTCCCTGTTTAAGTCCTGGTCTCAGTCTCATTCTCTTGTGCCCTTGTTTAAGTCCTGGTCTCAGTCTCAGTTTCTGGTGTCCTGGTTTGAGTCCTGGTCTCAGTCTTGGTCTCTGGTTACCTGGTTTGAGTCCTGGTCTCAGTCTTGGTCTCTGGTTACCTGGTTTAAGTCCTAGTATCAGTCTCGGTCTCTGGTGTCCTTGTTTAAGTCCTGGTCTCAGTCTCGGTCTCTGGTGTCCTTGTCTAAGTCCTGATCTCAGTCTCGGTCCCTGGTGACCTGGTTTAAGGCCTGGTCCAAGTCTCAGTCTCTGGTGTCCTGGTTGAAGTCCTGGTCTCTGTCAATGGTGTCCGGGTTGAAGTCCTGGTCTCAGTCTCTGGTGTCCTTGTTTAAGTCCTGGTATCAGTCTCGGTCTCTGGTTTCCTTGTTTAAGCCCTGTTCTCAGTCTCGGTCTCTGGTGTCCTTGTTTAAGTCCTGGTCTCAGTCACGGTTTTGGAGTCCCTGTTTACGTCCTGGTCTCAGTCTTGTTCTCTAGTGTCCTTGTTTAAGTCCTGGTCTCAGTCTCGGACTCTGGTGTCCTGATTTAAGTCCTGGTCTCAGTCTCTGGTGTCCTGGTTTAAGTCCTAGTCTCAGTCTTGGTATCTGGTGTCCTGTTTTATGTCTTGGTCTCATTCTTCAAATCCTGGATTTAGTCCTGTGGTGTCCTGGATTTAGTCTTGGTCTCTCATGTCCGTGTTTAAGTCTTGGTCTCAGTCTCGGTCTCTTGTGTCTTGTGCACCATACAATTTTTTACATATATGTTTTGTGCTCTGGTTAATTTTCTTTTTTTTCTGTATGTCCACACTGCTTTTTAATTTATCTATTGGTCTGGTAGTAGTATAACATCAACTGATCACTCCATAGATACTATGTCAAGACGCTGTCAAATGTTTAAGGTATGACAGTCTTGATGTCTCCGTCTTTGATCTTGCAGTTAAGTCTTGGTCTTAGATTGTGTAGTTTTGGTCTTTGGTATCTGGTCCCATGATCTTGGGTTTGGTCAAGGATTGACCTAGATACACTCCATTCACACAGTAAGCATAAACCATTTTGATTTGAGTCTTAAAATTATTTGTGTGTTAAAATAGCAGTACAAAGCATGTTCTAACCATGTTAACCAAAATACCTAAAATATGATATGAAAGTGGTCTCAAATCATTTTCCTACTGGTCAAACAAAAATGATATTTGTAAGGACTTTGATTGATTATCTGTGTTCCCCTCACTCAGTACAAGCCTCTGTAAGAGCTCTGCTGCTGCAAATTTTGTTTCTAACATAAGTATAGTGTCAATCATCACTCTGAATACATGTTATATCAGAATTTTTTCAATATACATGCATTCAATAATAAAGCAGCATTGCAAATTTCCTACTTAAGTTCTCATCCACTGTTAACCACCTTCGTTTTACTGAATACAAACTTCACAGTACAACTTCAATATCACATGAACTGACCAAACAAATGAACATTTTAACACAACTATGACAGTCACTGTGACAGATATACCTAAAATTAGACAGATGCTATAAACCGAGTACTGACAGTGCAGATATATTTTTGTTAAATAAATATAATTATACACACAGCAGATGATATATTAAAGAACAGTTGCAGGGTTGGGACCAGGTGCAAGTGACGTGAGAGTACCTAGGTACTACTGCAGGTAATTGTGAAGTGGTCATTACAGAGCAAGGTGCAGGTACTTGACTTCTGTAATTTACCTAGGTACAGGTATTACTGGTCATGAACATACCTTGGTACAGTGACAGGTAAATTTAGTGTAGTTCACAGATATTCAAATTTGAAATAACTGCACACTTTTACACTCTGTGCAAGTAAAGCATGTCCATTTCTAGTGTCACACATATACCTGGAGTACATTATATCATGTAAATATATTCCAGTCCCATTTACAACTTACAACCTGCTGACAGCCAGCTGGTACTAGAACAGGTACTCTGAACTGTGTGCCTAGATGAAGGTACAGAAACAAGCACCTGGTCCCAACCCAAAAGATTGGATATACATTTTTGAAAAACTAAATATAATTACAAAAACAGATGAACAGATAGATGATAAATGTATATAAGTAACAGCTGCTGACTCAAATCATCTGGAGACCCTGGATTAAGGTGACTAGGGAAGCTGATATTTAATAGCATCTGGTCATTCTCTACTTCATCAACTAAACGAGAGAATGACATCACTGATATTAATTAACAGATTGTTTACAGATTTAAAAGGTGACAAAATACAGAATTAATACAGACTTGTAATTCCTGTGTAAAATCAACTGCAGGACCAATGTTTCCCAAAGAGACATCCAATACCAGTCTTCAAATAGACTATAAATTCTTATTGAAGTTACAATTTAGGGATAAGAACAGGCCATTAAGAGAGATATGACAATCAATTAGTGGTAATTTAAAATGGTGGTTTTTTTTTTAAAGATGCAGTGGATAAAATCACTAATGATAATGATGTTCTTGGCTGCAATTCTCTCAACCTGTATATAAAGCAAGCACTATATGTAACTAAATCACAATGCAGATCTGTCATGTATTCTGTGTTCAGCAGTTGCTGTTTAAATGGTGAATAGGCAGCTAGAAAAGGTGAAAGCTACTGTTTCAGTACAGTTGACTTAATACAGTACACGTAGGCTGAAATACATGATGCACAAAATAAAAAAAGCCCAGACAGAGAATACAATGTACATAAGATAAAGAAGGAAATAATATGACATGTTCAAAAAATCACCTGATAACTTTACAAACACTGACTGTGTATGACAGGGAGCCTTTTTAAACAGACCTACCTTTTGTTCCGATGCCTGATATGAGGCCATGAAAATAAGGCAAGTCAATTAAACTAATATACAACTATATTTTGGCAAACTCCAGAAATCAACCACAAAGATTTCTACTAAAATGTTTAATCTACTAACTGGTTTCATCTTTGAAGATTTAATTATATTCAGTATACTGACAGCAGCACCTTACAGGCCAATAAATTATAAGTTATATAAGGGAAGTAAAAAATATGGTGAAGATCATGACCCTTTTTTTTATCAAGTTCTGTCTGCTTAGGAGCAATCTAGAGATGCTTAATTTCCAAAGATGCCAGTCATTCGCACTTCTACATTGCAATTAAAATTGTTCAAAAATATAAAACTTGTGTATGGTCCTCCAAATTTGTGTTAAAGATACAGGTTTACAAGAACAATGGGCATACAAAATTTCAGAGCAATCCACCTTCAAAAATCAAAGGAATCCATGGAGCCATAACTGAGAATTCTGGTTTTCTGCATGAATTTCACAAAAAATAGACCAGTACAAAGTCAAGGTTGTTCTCATCATCAATGTCATGATCCTATTTTAGAGAGAATTCATCCTGTGAACCTGTAACCGTGTACATACAAAATTCCTAACGATTTCTCAAAATAATTATTTTTTCCTGCCAGCAGTATTTTTCTGGATAGTGGTAATAATGAACTAAACCCATAATATCCCTCATCCTAATCTGTGGGAAGACGATTGAAACAAAAGAAAGCATATCTTACCGTATTTGCGCCTGATTTCATCATGCTTTTTCATCCTCTCAGCACGTCTAAAACAAATGACACATCTCATTATAATACAACATCATACTGTGATTAATTTAATTATGATTTGCTGTAAGTTGCTACATTATAAGGTTTTCAAACTAGTGTTCTTTCTTGTGCAAAGAAAAGAAAATTCTCATAAAAATTTATACAAGGCCTACAGGCCTAATGCGAACCTGTGAAATGGGATATACATCAGGTATAATGGTTCCATGATAACATGTCTGACAATTATTGGAAAAGTACTTTATTACTTTTCAAGTACATTTGTGACACATACTTGTACAAAGCAAGAACTAAACATTTTGAATCCAAGTACAAGCACCATCTACACAAACGTCACTTCTGAAATACTGGCATGAATGAACACAACACAAAAATTGATTGTAGGTGGCTCCACCAGTTTTGTGTATGAGAAAGCCATCAAAGATGTATGGACATGCAAAATTTCAGGCTTTTTTTTTTCACAGTCAACCAAAATTTTTGAAATGGCTTCTCCTGTGACTGGAATAGAGTGAAGAGATTTGGAAAAGATGATTTTTTAAGTTTTATTTAGCTTTTTCCCTATAAAATCTGAGTCAAAGCAGATAGTAGAAAAATTAACCTTAATCCAATGAAGTTTGACATGTGACTGATACTGCCATAAAATTTGGTGCATGGGTTAACATATGAACGATGACAGACAGACAAGGGCAGACGATTGACGCCACGCCATCGCAGAAGCTCACAGGTTTGATAACAAATCCCTAAATAAAATTCAATGATGGCCATACCATTGTCCTTAAATTTCAGGAAACAGAAAATGGATCAAAACAGCCCTCCTGTTGGTTATATTTGTATACAGTGCCAAATTAATGACACTTTAATTTTTAACAACTGCATTTCCATTAAAATTTTAATAGTGCCTATTTACCTATTTTTAATAGGTAAACAAGACATTTTAAAGAATTTACTTGTAATTATATTGAACTGTGACTATCTTTTCGATATCATCATCTAAGTATATATTTAAAAATATTACTTGCTATGAAACTGTTAGAAAAAAGACTGAGGTTGTTAACAATACTCAGGCCTATAAATACAGTGGCTTCTGCCCAGTCAGCCAAGCTTGTACTCATATATAATCAAATATAATTTAATATGATTTGACTTACCTCTCTTCAGATTTAGCCTTCCTTTCTTCCTTCTGTCTCTCAAACTTAGCTTCCTCCTGCTGGAACCTATAAATTAAAACATCAAATTTATTGTAAAATGCAATACCATACAATTTATATGTTAAAGCATGGTATAGTGCAGAAAATCTGATTAATGCGTAAAAAAAACCAAGTTTAACCCTTTCCATACAATTTACTTTTTATCATAATATGTAACAGAATATTGAAGTGTAAAATAAGAATAAAAACACTTTGTTTGCAAAACATAAACATTTTTAACTTAAGTAATTCACAGTAAAAGATAAATTTACTGGCATATGCCCTTTATTTTGCAAATTACAGGCCAGGGGGCTCCTTGAAAGTTTGAACCCTGCAAATTACAGGCCAATCGGTGCCTTAACTTTTTGAGCCCTGCATCATGTCACTTCCTGGTTACCGCATCAGATAATGACAATTAGGGTTCGTGAAAAACTTGTTTACGGAAACTGACACTGTAATAACCACCACTTTAAGCTGTATCAAAATAAAAAGGCTCTTATCAATTTTTAATCAAAGCTTCTCATTTTACTTCTAGGATATCAGTGTACTTTGTTGTTTTGCTAGGACAGTGAGAAGGGAATTGTTTATCCCCACAGAGCCACATCAAACATCTATAAAGTCTTCAGTAGGCCATAACTGACAAAACTAAATACACTTTATAATATGTCACATTTACAATAAAATACAATTATATATATAAAATATATATAAAGTGTTATTACATATATTGGCAGATGTATTCATTATTTCAACATATGACCTGTGATATCTCAGTTTTAGCGTATATGCAAAATGAGGGCCCCCATGAAAAGTTTAGAGAAAGTTTCAGCGCAAAATAACACTTTTGGACCACACACAAATCCTCAAATTATAGTGGGATTAAAAGACTTTAAAATGCCCATTCACCTAAGTTTTGAAAAAAAAAGAATTTATGTTATTTCTGGCTTCCTCTATGTATATTAATAATCTAAGGGTAATTTTGGTTGTGAAAGTTCTTATAAAGTCTTCATACATGTTTGTAAACACAGCAATGTTGACAGATGGGGAAAAAACATGTTACCTAAGGTGGTATGTAGCATATACGCAAAGGTAGAAAGGTCACTTGTTGCAAATCGGCATTTGCAAAGCTCTGGCTTATCTGACATGCTGTTAGCTGCCCTTGTTGTTTCTTTTGATTATTTTGGCTGGCCCCAACATATTATAAACACATTGATATAAAAAAAAAGAAGCCTGTGTGCGGTGATATCATCGTTTTCTGGCCTATTTTTATAAAAGCTCCAATGGATTACCTTTAGTTTATAAAGGTCAGAGAGGTAAAAGGGCCCCTTAAAAATAATACCACATTGAATACTACATATCCAATTCTGTTTACAACATTGCATGTAGAAATTATGGGTATACCCCCAATTTATATATTAACTTTTTTTAAAATATATAATTCTATTTCATCATGAAAGTTTCTTGAATTATCAAGTTGCAATGTAGGCTTGTTAGGTCTGTTATTCTATGTGAAAATGTCTTGCACAGCACAAACTGAATCACATATACCTGGCAGGCCACACATAGGCCACAGACCACAGTTTATCAGCCCCTGCACTAAGCTGCTGTCACTATTTTACATCTTGATTTAACTTACTTCTTTTTCTGACGGCCTCCTGATCTGCAGCAGCAGCAATAGACGCAGCAGCAGAGAGACAGAAGGATGACACCACCCAGCGTCCCCATCACGATCAGCAATACCTGGAAGTTCACTGTCAACAAACACAAAATACAAAGTACAATATACACAGCAGCACAGAGACATGAGAATGACACCGCCTAGTGTCCCCATCACGATCAGCAATACCTGGAAGTTCACTGTCAACAAACACAAAATACAAAGTACAATATACACAGCAGCACAGAGACATGAGAATGACACCGCCTAGTGTCCCCATCACGATCAGCAATACCTGGAAGTTCACTGTCAACAAACACAAAATACAAAGTACAATATACACAGCAGCACAGAGACATGAGAATGACACCGCCTAGTGTCCCCATCACGATCAGCAATACCTGGAAGTTCACTGTCAACAAACACAAAATACAAAGTACAATATACACAGCAGCACAGAGACATGAGAATAACACCGCCTAGTGTCCCCATCACGATCAGCAATACCTGGAAGTTCACTGTCAACAAACACAAAATACAAAGTACAATATACACAGCAGCACAGAGACAGGAGAATGACACCGCCCAGTGTCCCCATCACGATCAGCAATACCTGGAAGTTCACTGTCAACAAACACAAAATACAAAGTACAATATACACAGCAGCACAGAGACATGAGAATGACACCGCCTAGTGTCCCCATCACGATCAGCAATACCTGGTAGTTCACTGTCAACAAACACAAAATACAAAGTACAATATACACAGCAGCACAGAGACATGAGAATGACACCGCCTAGTGTCCCCATCACGATCAGCAATACCTGGTAGTTCACTGTCAACAAACACAAAATACAAAGTACAATATACACAGCAGCACAGAGACATGAGAATGACACCGCCTAGTGTCCCCATCACGATCAGCAATACCTGGAAGTTCACTGTCAACAAACACAAAATACAAAATACAATATACACAGCAGCACAGAGACATGAGAATGACACCGCCTAGTGTCCCCATCACGATCAGCAATACCTGGAAGTTCATTGTCAACAGACACAAAATACAAAGTACAATATACACAGCAGCACAGAGACATGAGAATGACACCGCCCAGCGTCCCCATCACGATCAGCAATACCTGGAAGTTCACTGTCAACAAACACAAAATACAAAATACAATATACACAGCAGCACAGAGACATAAGAATGACACCGCCTAGTGTCCCCATAACCATCAGCAATACCTGGAAGTTCACTGTCAACAAACACAAAATACATAGTTATCAAATGTAACAATTCGATTCATATAAAAGTTGTTCAGAAGACCAAATAACATTAGATTCTTTCATTAAAACTTAATGACAGCTGAACTACAACACACAGAAACTCTAAAAATATAACTAAACACAAGTCTGAGAGATTTGTTCATACAGCTTAATTATAATATTCTTGTATGGCTTTTATTTCTTTATGTGGATAATATGTAGAACATAAAACACAGAAACCTACATGCCATACATGAATAAAATTAATATAGTGGGACCTCCTAAATATAGACGCAGGATAACCTGGACACGTTATAGAGATTTCTATATATGATTTCTTGAAATAGCAGCCTGCAATTCAAGCAGGTTATCCCTGGTTTTTCCAGGTGCTGATATCATACTGACCCCAGCACACTCCCCAGCGGGCATCACTGAGTCCTCCTCCACAGGTGTGTACCGGCAAGATGTTCCCAACCGGGTACGGCAGGCATGCCTTGTTGGAATGACAGTACATACACTGAAAGAAACATGAGTACAACATAAAATGTCAATTATCTCACTTATATGCAGGAAAAATATTTGTTAAGCCAAAAAAAATAGGTATGGTTCTCAGGTATGTTTTTTCAGAAATCAGTGCGGGTGGGCAATTTTTTTTTTACTTTTTTTTTATATTCTCTGATAAAAATGTCATATGATCAAGGAAAAGCATGATAATAACAGAAATATTTTGCTAATCAGGTAAAATCTCTATATAACAAAGGAAATCTGATCAAAATTGTATTATTTTATCTTCTTGGAAGATGAAATAAAAGTAAAAATTCTTTATGCATGGGGTTAAAATTGATGTGGGCGGTGCCTGAGAACCATACCTTTAATTTTTTTGGCCTTAGATATATGCATAATAATTTTAGGGGTTTCTAAAGGCATTACCATAAAGATCATCGAGGGGGGTCATTCAGATCACCATCTGGAGCCAGGAATTTTTTTTAAAGGAAAAATGCTGCATTTCTCACAAAGCCCTATGGGGGGGTTTATGAGCTGCCATGGCGGAGGTCTGCACTCTTTGAGTGCTTTTCTAGTTCTGAAATATTTTGAACATATGATTAAACTTGTCTTTACACACCTTTTCCTTAAACTATACAGTTATTGTTCATTAAAAGATCCAATAAGATTTAAAATAAATAAAGATTGTCTGTAGCAGGAATGGCAAGTTTACTGCAGGGTTGTGTATATCAGATTAAACTCGACAAGTGATCACACCAATCTTGCTAAAGGGCGCAACAATACACTGGTGTTTTAATACACGTTGATACATATTGAAACACTGCACAGGTGTCATCAGATGTTCCTGTATCAATATGCTGATAACAATTGTTCATATGATGAAAAGTGATGTTGAGTATTTAATTACATTCTCTCTGATTGGGATTAGTGTCAGGCATGTCAGAAGAAACATCCCCGGTTAGAAATCTGCTGAAACCATCTTAATTTACTGTCTGTTTGGACAGAAAACTTACCAGTATTCATGATTTAAGAGAAGTTTGATAATCCTTCAATTAACAAATTAGAAATTTGGCTTAGAATCTTAGCAGTAGAAGACACATGAAATGTATCATATCAGGTATTGTATTGTTAGGGAAGTATAGTGATACATTTGTGTCATTAGACAATTGCTACAGTCAAGTTACAATGTTAAGCTAATCACGTTATAAATATTATAATGAAATGGGCTAATGTTTGGGAAAAAAGCTTTTGCATAAATAATAAGCTTAGCATCCTTCTTAAGGTGTAAATATTTTCAAATTTGATCAAAATTCACCCTGGAAAGTTAGCATTCAGAGAGTACACATATAGCCCAAAAGATGGATGAACAATATTTAAGTAGCTTTTATGATTAAGGACTTTATCACTAATGTCATGGAGTCATGGTTTGAGACCTGCAGAGAAAATGTTGGTAAGAAAATGAAACCATTCATTATTTTTGGACATCTCACTGTTTGCAGGTATTGTGTCACTTAAAATAAATCAAACTGAAAATTTGTTTATTATCAGATACACCTCCCATATGTGGAAAAAAATATTGTTATTTATAATTCATATATGCTGAGTATCTGTCATGTAAACCACAGGAACACAATTACTGTCCATTTGCATGAGAGACTTGCACATTGGTTTGTTCAGTATCATGCTTTCCCTTGTGAAAATCCCAACACAGTATATTATTATCAGATTAATATGTGATTTAATTATACTGTCATAATCACATGCACAGTCATTCAAATGAAGTCCTTGGGTTAAGGGTCAGCTAGGCTACTGAATTCCTAATGGACTACCTGCATTTTGTTTTAATCATATGTACCGTCATTCACTTGATTCATGTGCACCTCTTAAGGAAAAGGGTCAACCAGGCACTAATAACCCGATTTGAATGACCAGTGAATTGCAGGTTCTGAGGGAGAGCAAACAGTATTCTGATAATTACTGCCTCTGCCAGGCGGGTTTGCTTTCATCCATGTTTGTGTGTGTGTGTGTTTTTTTAAATAACTCACACAATCATGAACAGATTCTCAAGAAAACAATCAATTAGCTTTTGGTGTGGATCATCCACATGATCCGGAACACGGAACACGGAACATCATAAAAAAATAATCACAAATACAGTCACTTATGCCAGAATGAACCTGGAAATATATGGCCGAAATAAGTGAATGCAAACACAGTTATACCCTGCATTCCATATCGTGGAGGTTTGCATTCCTTAAAATGCATATTTCTTGTTTTAACTGCTTATATAAATTCTGAAAGCACCACAGCTATGTTAAAATAATTACAAATATGAAAAAAGTTATGCAAGTATAAAATGATTGCTACCCTGGTACCTACCTTTGGGGTTTTGAGGCACTCATCACAACTTTTATTTGAATTTTCTTTGCATTCTGAAAGAATAGAATGATTTTCATATATTTATATTTATACTTAGAATGACATGAAAACAGTCACTGAAGGAAACAAACATGAAACAAATACTTACATGGGATTATTTTGCATATGGTAAAAATATAGACAGCAAGGACTTCAGGTATATGTCTACATGTGTAAGTGAACTTCTGGGACATCCCAAAATCCTTCTGGTATAAAAAAGTCCTCTGCAACTGACAAGTCAACTGCAGCCCCTAACTATTTATCAACTGAAGTCCAAATGTATTTGGACTAATTACACTGTTTCACACATTTACTCTTAATCAGATTTAAATACCCCTTTTCCACCAGGGTTGGCAAGTTTTAGGCATGGAGGTTTTAACCATAGGTTACCGCGCAGTTTTGAATGCACATAAACCAGACCATAATCATTAATTTCAGAAGCTGCCGATAGTTTGCGACAGTTGATATTTATCTTCAGCTACGTAGTGGTTGTCCATCGAGCCTGGTGCATATACGATAAATGATTCAGGGAGAATGCTGGGCCCATTTTAAATAATATCGGTTGGCTTTGATGCAAAAAACCGGGACCCTTTGCAGGTGCGTGCTAACTCCGGCGGACGCGCCCGGCAGTTATTCCTTTCCCCCGGCACATGACTGGAAAGTGTCAATGCCCGCTGGGCAGTAATATTTAAAAATTACGTGTAAGTGCGCCAAGTTAGATGACATCCAGTGCCGCTTAAAAATGAATATTGAGTAGAAGGTACTCGTTCACATTGTGCCATATTTAGTCATGTTAATGAATAAAATTTGCCACTAAAGTAGTGGACATAGCCCCTAGGGTTGCGCCACCTTGTAATTGTATAAAAGACTAATTCTGTGAAATCATGACGCGCAAAACGATGTATGATTGGCTAGTGATGACGTGAGTTTTGAATATATTTGAAAGGTCGCAGTTCATTTTGGGGCCAAAGTGACTTAAAACAGTGGAATATTATGTTTTGCAGATTTTAACCGTGAGAAACTGAATACGGTTCCTTCTTCCATCTATATGGAAGTAATTAGCAACATATATAAATGGCATTCAAATTATTCTGGGCACATCCCTGCCTTTGATACTGAAACAAGGGGGCTACCTACAGGCGTCCCTTGTTGGTTGAGCAGGTGATTACGACTCGACTTTTAATTAACAGGAGTAAGACAGTTTCCCTAAACAAACTTAATATGCCGTTTTGTAGTTACAGGTTGGTTTCTCGACACACCTTAATAACAGTTGAGTTGTTTTTAATGAGCCTCGGCCCTGAACTAATTACAGCCAGCGGGGTCAATGCCTCCCGCAGGCGTCGGCTCAGCCGTCTGTGAATGTTCGAACATGCGATATCCGGACAGAGAAATAGGAGACCTAGATAACAGTGAAATCACCGGTAAATGAAACTAATTTTGATAATGAAATATACTACTAGACCAATGATAGAGCGCGAAAAAGGAACCCCGTGAAACTTTTAAAAATATAAAAACCGCGAAAATTCAGCCCCGCCAATATAAAGGCAACCACAGTATTTATAAGGGTGATGGTCGTAAGTCCTACTGCTGTGTCCTAGTGGATGTTCATGTGAACTTTCATACATGACTAGGAAAATGCAATCAAATCCCTTGCCCTGAAAACTGTTCTTGAGTCAAACTTTTTACTGAGTGATGCAGTCAGGGCCCCTGACCGTGACATGTAGGTTTCTCAGGCCTTCAGGTTTAACACAGCCCAAAAGTAATTATGAATATTCTGTGGTTTGCAACACATTCATTGCAATATATTTTCACATTTTTCAGTTTTATACTAATTATAGTGTTTCATGAGGGTTCCATTTTCACAATCTCATCATACAATTAACAGAGTATATCCATCATTATATAGATGATAAGTATGTGCACGAAATCTTAAAATTTGACTAGGGATGACCTGGCTAAGGGAATAAACAATTAGTGGAAATTCTTGTTCATTATCAGATAATGTAAAAGATATTATCATATTTTTAGTTTATGGCTAGCATAAAAGATATGTTAAAATTTATAAAATCAATGCATTGCTTTTTGCCATTTGAAGCTACAGGCATACAAAACATACATGATATGTTGGTGAGACTACAGTATAAAGGACTATTCATCAGTGTAAATGGAACAACTTTTTAAATTCGGGAAAACTTCTTTTGTATTTATCACAAAATTTAATCCCTTGTGATCAAAAAGCCAATCAAAGTATCTGGTTATAAGCTTAAAGTAAGAGCACTCTTTTATAAATTGGCAGTAATGGAGGTGGGAGACCTCAGAACAAGACTTGGGGATACAAGCTAAAACTGTCAGAGAACTGTGTTTATAAGAAAATCCTGAAGTAGTGTTGTATTCATTTGTTGCTTTTTTTTATCATGGTTTGTTTAGTTTCAATAAAGTGTTCCTCAATTTTTAATTTGTTGAGCATATTTCTTTAATGCATTTAGTTGTTTAACAATAAAGCATAGTCAAATACGAGTCAGATTAATAGGTGAGGGTAAATAAGGTTTTAGGCAGTTAAAGGCAGTTTTAGGCAGGTTATAACCTATTTTAGGCAGTAAAAGGCAGGTTTTAGGCTCTGCCCTGCCAAAACAGGTTTTGGGCAGCCTAAAACCCAACCCTGTTTTCCACAATTTTCTGCAAGTTGAATGTTAAGGCACTGTTAACAACACAGTGGACTTCTGATCATACAGTTTCTGCTTCAAGATCTGCACAGTTATGATACTATGGAAAATCATGCTTCATGTACTAATCATTTTCCTGCCAAGGATCTGGCCACTATACGCTATCAGATACCTTGCTTCACTGAGCTGATCTCGCACCTATTTTGTGAACAAGCAAGCACATGTTCATGACGAAGTTACTCCTGCCAATTAAATCCAATTAACCAAAATGTAAACAATACACTGTCCACATGCTGTCTGCACAAAACATGTGCACTAGGCATGAGATGGGTTTACAAGGCTTTATTTGACTGGTCAGATTGTAGATACCCTTCCAGCAATGTTGAAAGTTTGATCTGAACAGAGCAGCTCATGTGTCTCATGAGCCAAGTGAAAGTGAGTACCAGTAATTTGATTGGTCCCATTGCCTTGTTCATTATTCATGAATCAGAAACACAGTAAAACTCCTCTGAGTCGGACACTCAAGGGACTGGAGGATTTTGTCCTGATATGCGAGTTGTTCTGATCAGAGGAGTTGTGATAATTCATCATTTATTAACAATGGTAATTTTATTAATTGTATGTTTAATTTGAATTTTATAAATTATATTTAAGTTATATTCTGAAAAGATTAAATAATTATTTGTAATATATATATATATATATTGTAAAAGAAAAGGAAGAATAAGAATCTTGAGCTCTGGTTGTTTTGATTATGAAGCATAGTATGAATGCTATCCAATAGTTCACTTAATATAGGCTCCATATTCAAATGAACCTTCCTTTTAAGTGTGGCATGTGTTGACAAAGTCCTAAAGTTTCGCAAATGGCTGCTACCAGGGATAGAAAGTTTTATCTGGGAAAATCTACAGCCTTGAGGTTGAAAAACAACGATACAAACAACATTTGTGAATTAATTTATGAACCATGTGAGTAACACCTCACCACACATTCACCTGAGCATGAAGCTGATCACAAAGCACTTTGACGAATGGTAGTCTTTGGTAGTGGTTTTGTTGAATTAAAAGTGGTGCGAGACCCTATAGGTGTTTTTGTTTGGTTGAATGGCCAATCCTTATTAGATTATAATAATTGTGAAGTCTACACATAATTGATTTCTGAAAACTGAAATAAACAACAAATGCAACTGTATGTTCACGTTACCACACAATGGTTCCCAAAATTACATTTGTCCGCAGGCTGTTGCTTTGACCAAAGCTGGTCCTAAAAGGTCATGAACTAGGAGCACCATCTCCCAGCAGATATATGAACAAAAATAGAACTTGCAATGTCTGTCCTCTTAAGAGGGTTGTTATATGTACTGGATACATATATGGGATGGGAAAGTTTGTCTGTTATCCGGGATTGTGAGTTGTCTGCTTCACTGAGTTTACGCTAATTATAATATAGAGGCAAATTTGATTTTGAAGGGACTGAGATTTAGTGTCTGCATTAGTGAGTTGTCTACCTTTCTGAGTTGCCCACAAGTAGGAGTTTCACTGTAGATACAAGTGGCTTGCTGAAGCAAGGTATATGATGGTGTATTTGCACCAGATCCTTAATGGTAGGAAGATAGTACTAGTTCAGTTTAACTGAAATACATTTTCCACATTTCTTTCCCATTCCAGATTTCAAATAACTGGATATGAAAGGACACGAGAAAATGAAGACAGAATCACAGACAATATTACATATTAAAGAAAATACAGCCAAAATCTATATCTAGGGTTGGGACGGTTACCGGTATACGGTATTATCACGATATCTGACAGCTACGGTTATCATATCGTCAACTTTCCTATTATCGCGATACCAAAATATCAATTTTTGTTCACGATATTGGTTCACAAGCAAGCCCTTGAGGTTCAAAATAAATTTATTTCAAAGAATCACATTTATTTTCATAAACCACATGTATTTGAATACACGCGTGTGGGTGGAACCGTTTGCTTACAGACTTCAGATTAGTTGGAAATATCCGGTAGTAGCAGGATGATTCAGAGAGGACAAGAGCTTGAGAATTCCAGGAGAAAATAACATTACACTGAAAGAGCAATAAATACACATACTGTAGATTCAGAAATATTAGTTGGGATTTTATTTTCGTGGTTTTCGTGGATCAAGATAATCCACGAATTCATGATTCCAACGATCAAAAAATTACAAGGTCAGAGGATATATGGTATCTTAACGGCAGCTGGTGGTCGACTTTGTATATAATTGTTACCGCTGGATGAATTTTCAATTAAGATACAAAAACTGTTTATTACTATTTTATTATTGTTTTTGGTACATTTATTAAATACACTGAATTGGTTTTCGTAAATTACTATAAAAATACGGGATTTATAAATATTCTGTTGTCAAATAAATTATTTCCCCTAATATCGTACAAACACGGCCCCCTGATATCTTTACAATAAAACAATATCAAAGTATAATTTAAACTGAAAATGTATCCCCACATTTCCTCTTATCAACATTTTGGGTGAAAAATTCAAGAACAATACCACATTTCTGTCGCGCAAAGCGGCAGTTCTGACACGCCAAGAACGCTACACAAGTTCCGATGTTCGTAACCACAGCTACCAAGGCACAGCTTTTTTGGAACAGACCTTTTCAACCTTTTTCAAAGAGATTAAACAATATTTACGCTACATTTTGGCCTAAAAGACAAGGGCCTTGTAAACTCATTTGCATTGCCGCTTTTACCGCGGGACGGGAAAGAGCACTTATTCCGAATATTGCGACAACAGTGGCTTGCATAACAGTGAGCCATTAATAATTCATGCAGGCGGTATACTTCTTCCGAATATTGCCGATAGTTGTACATATATGTTAGCCTAAGTAAGGGCCACAGAATACTATTAGGCAAATTATTTCTTTATAATCTCCAAGTATAGCTGACATGATGAATGACGAAGAAGCGTGTCTCGTCTCACCGTCCCGTCAGGGATTTATAGGCGCCACATGTGACTACCGCCTAGATTTAAAAAAAGTTAAAAACATTCATGTGGACGGTCCCGTTTCATTTTAGCTCGGGTCAAGTGATGGTTTACGTTTTCTCTGAACGTGGTGTGATCGGGTGTTATAACTGATAGCCGATGTATCGGGTGTTAAAACTAACAGCCGATGTATCGCCCGACACGTGTCGGTCACGGCTGATTAATTCTTTGTTAGGCTAGGGTCGGGCGGAGCATGTTTGTTCAACACTGACCCGTTTGACCGTGGTACAAGCGCACCGTGTGATAAGCATCAAAGCCGAACCACCTGTGTACATAGGGCTCGTCTTCCTTGCGCACATGGAGGTATTAATAAAAATTTTATTAAGTTTTCTTTGTCTTTCCAAGAATTCAAATACCCCACGATATGCGTTTTGTACAAAAACCACAAAATTTTAAGCCCACGATATTATCTGAATCTACAGTATTTATGCTTTTATTGCATGGAATGAAAATGTCAACATAAAAGTGTCACCACTGAATCGAACATTCCATACGGGTTGCATATTTTGCAATATAAAATTGGGATGGTATATTTAGCCATGACTGGTATGACACACTCTCAGAAAATTCGCCGGGATTCTCCGGCTTTTATGTAGCTATAGGAAACTGAAAGAAAGTTCTAACAAGCATGACTCGACGATGGGGGCAGGACTTCCCGCGCCTCAAGCTTGCACACCTGCAGGACCTTCATGCGATTTACATCACTTAATGAGTCATTCTGTGGTACTGGCACAATAGGTATAAATGATATTAATACTTAACCCCTTGTATAGAGTCAAGACTTTAAAGGTGGTTGTTATAAATATTATTATTGATGGCTTATTAATACCATTATATATAATTAAAAATATCACGATATCACGGTTTATCGCGATAAAATTTGAATAATTATCATGATATCAAAAACCCATATCGTCCCAACACTATCTATATCTATACACATTTAATTAGTTGCACTTTCTAGCTCCTTTACAAAGCAAAAATGTAGTATTGCAGAAAGGATTTTATACCCGTTCCCAATGTATGATCCCATAGCAATATTCTGGTAAAAACCTTAAAATAATTTCAATGCCAGATTTGGTGACAGAAAGGTGTCTTATTCTTGCCAGTTAGTATTAAAGACCGAAACTGGTAATTTTATAAATTACTTGGCCGATGTGACTCGTATAATTAATTATCTCTTATATAATTAATCTCTTGTTTGATTTATTCTGATATTTTAAATCAAAATCATGGCATGGTACAGGTCACAAAATTGTCTCCAATGTATCCACAAACATTCGCATATATGAACGTTTGGTATGATTATAGAATAGGTGCCTACTTAACTAAAGTAAGCACCTATTCTATAATCATACTGAACGTTAACATATTCAAAAGTCTTTAGGGATTACTCCCATGGATAATGTCGAAAAGTGCATTTATGACAAAAACTAGCGGACGTTCCTCTTCCAACTAATGTTAATTTATTATAATCATATAAATTATTAAATCTTGAGCTGTTAACAGTATTTACCAGGGCTGGGTTTTATCCGGATAAAACTTGTTTAATCAAAGACAATGGATAAAACTGGGTTTTATCCAGTTTAATCCAGTTTTAGCTGGATTGTACAGAATTAAACTGGATCAAACTAAAAATCACCTTGTTAACCCTTTACTGTTTGTCACAAAACGCCCCCCTTACTGTTCAGATTAATTTTAGGTTTCTCACACTTTGAATTTTGACTCACTGTACATCAATGTTATGATTGATAACGTGATCAATTTTTGGTGGATCCTTATGAAATATTTAACACACATTACAGAGATAACAAGCACAAGGTTAATGACTTTACCAATTATAAATTTCACATATATCTATTAGCAGAACCAGGTAAATCAGGTAAATTCAGGTAATTATAGTGTCTTTGTTGTTTTAGCATATTTGTACATGAATGTCTATAGTATATCCCAGTGAAGACGTTGTAGAATTTTGGAACAATAAGGGAATTATCATCCGCCGGTACCTGGTGTATTGTCATCTAAGGTCTAGTTATAACAGGTTAATGAAATATGATTATTAATGAAACATGTGTGAACTGCAGTTGTTTAGCATTTTTATTGTGTGATGTACAAAATACAATGTAGGTGATAATGTTTTTATAAGTCATACTCTAACTGACCTCCCTTCAGAAGAGAAATAATTTCAAGTTTTAAAATTATTATTAAAATCCTGGCATGATTATCTGTGACAAAAAAACAATGCGCTTATGTATAAATATATAGTCAGATAATAATTCAGTTAACTAGACATAAATTTTCCTTATAAGAACTTTTTTTTTACAGTGGAAAGCTAAACTTAATATAAAATGTCTCCTGTCACAGACAGCATACACCCAAACTTCAGATAAAACTGGATAAAACCTGTTTTATCTGATCCGGATTAATCCAGATTTATCCAGTGGATTAAACCTACTGTGGATAAAACTGCCAACCCTGGTATTTACTATATCAATATAATTATTAATGTTTCGTCATATGATAATGAAATATCAAATACACTAGGTACATAAATGAAACATAAATATCAGAATATATCACATTCAACATACAGCATTCGATTTAAAATATGTTTCCTCCTCTGAAGATTAAATGTAGTGTGACATGTGACGATGACAGATGATGAGGTAATGTTACTGTTAGTGTTACTTACGTTCCTCTATTGTTTTTGTTGGCTTCGCACTACTTGACGGTCCTGGTGGCGGGGTTACCGCCCCCAGGCCCTGCTCGACCATAAAGATCGCACAGATGACGGTTCCAAGCAACAATGTCGTTCTCATCGTGGTTCTAAAGTATCGTCTGTATACAAAACAAAAAGATTTAGGTAATTCACACCTTTTTCTACAGCGCAATTTGACTCGCTTTGTGGTAACTGACTTCCGTGTTTGTTGACATTCGGAAGTTAAGAAAACTCGTACCAAAACTAAAGTGAAACTCGACCGGAAACTTGGGACTAATAAAACATGGACGTCAAAATTCGGATGTCCTATGTGTAGGAGGCTCTATTTTTAGGCTTCGGGGAAAATACTGGACTATGGTCAAAGTTCGATATCCTCGTTGTTTTATATAAATAAATATGAATTATATAATTATAATTCTATGATAATGAATTAATCAAATGATATATACAGTGTTATTTTGCTGATTGTAAACCCAACAGTGAAACTAAAATTGTTATAAATATAAATTATGTCGTGCATGAAAATGCTTTATAGGTTTACTCTATATATTGTAGCTTAACATCAAACGACGTTGTAAAGAATTACTCACTACATGTGAGAAAATATTCAAATTTAACACAAACCGTAACATGTATAAAGAAGCTACGTACTAGATCTGGAAAACCAATGAAATGGTTCCTCGATGAAGGTTTCAATTTCGTTCTTTTTTTCTTTGTTTCAACTCAATACCCTTTAGTGTCATGGTTTTGATATATTGAGAAACCCATGATATTATGCTCTAATATCTAAATATATTTATGTATTACTAGTTGATAAACCCGGCATACCGGACTTTTTACCGGGGTTGGGGAGATGTATTGACTGAGACGAGGAATGTCAATTGGCTCATTTTTATTCTAATAGTTGACCAGAAATTTATACATCGGTATGTTTACCTTGAAGACCTGGTATAGTTATGATGTTCAACTTGAATGCATTTGCTAATTAACCGGAATATACGCGGGGCATTCAGATTTTCGATGATCTTTGACTGGTTATTATTGTTGGACGTAAAAAGAATAGGTCGGTGTCGAGGAAGACATGAAAGATTAATCAAATTTACTTTTAAAGGCAAGGAAGCTGTTCTTAAAGAAAGGGAACGGAAATTTGCATACTTACTTAGTAGCAGAAGCGGACCAAAGGGGAGTCAAGGGGTACAAATAATTACCCTCTTTTCAGGAGCCGCAAACTTTTTTTTAATAATTTCGTACCAATTTTTGAGGCCTGGATAATAAACTTCTCTCCCAACCCCACCCCTTTTCCGGGCCTGGGGACCTTGTATTAGGTTTTATCATTATTCCTTCTGGGTTAATTGAACCCCTCCTTTTCCTAAAGCGAGAGTCACGCGTTTTTCAAATTTACTGACCACACACGTACGTGGGTCAGAGACTGGGTCAAATGTCAGGACAAACATGCTTAAATCCGTCACTAACAGCAGGGGTTATTCATATGCACAATAGTCCTTAATTCTGGAGGCGATCACATAGGCAATTCTGTCTTTGCCGAAGGCAGTTCGGCTGTTTTCGGTGATTACCTCCACACAATTCATAAAACACGTAAAAATTCCTAAAAAAGATGTGTACGTCAACTTTTATTTATATTCATATCGGCGGGGTCATTGCGGGAACAATGCCCTTTAAAATGAGGTATGGCACAGTATTATACGCAGCATGGTTTCAGACAAAATTGCGATCATAGGTGGACCGAATTCCATTTATAAGTATTAGATTTTGATTGAACCTACATTAATCAAGGAATCTGCAGGAGTATGTCATATGATTGAAATATTTATCTATATTTGACTGTCATTAACATAGGGGGCTTAGATACATCAATAATTAATCATATATCTAACAGGTTATACTCATATATAAATGTCCGGGTTTCACACAGGCACCCACGGACACTCCAAGATTTCAGTCAAAGCATTATCACCACCGATATCTGACTTACGTCATCAAAGTTTTATTCTAGACAGAAACAGATGTGTGCGCTGTGCCATTTTTTTTTTTGGAAAGGGTAGTCAATTCTTTTCCTGTACCATTGGATGACCATCAAATTATGATAATATGTTGTATAGCGAAATCTGTTGCATTAAAATAAACTATGTATTTTTGTCTGGTGATGTGCATTACACGTGTTATGATAATGTTGTTTGTGGTGTGGATACTGAGTACCAGTCTAAAATGCTCTAGAAAATTCGTACAGATGTAAATTCATTTCTGAGTAGATGTAATCTCGGACCAAATGCAACCTCCCCTTTTAGTTGTAATGTCGTCGACTGCGCATAGATGGCGGCACTTTACGGAGGTTGATACATATCCCCAGTAGCAAAATCCACTTCAATAAAACAATTAACCTTCATCAGTACACCTGGGGTCCATTTGGACCCCAGGGGTGTATTTCTTGGGATATTTTTTTATTGATCAGTTATTGTCTTTTCTTTTTTTAGGTAGTTGTCACGTATATTGATCTCGTTATTACGGTTAAAGAAAGTGTGGTTCCATTGAAACCATGTGATCTGTATTTAAAATATTCTCCTGGGGTCCAACAGTTGGAAAAAATGAACGACAGAATATTATTGTGTAATTTTTATCTCTTTTATTAAAAAATACTACATCTCGGACGCTGTTATTCACTTAGGGATATAATATTTTGCATTTATTTCATATTTCTATTCAAACACAGTTAGAAATCAGTTAAGCTGCATCATATTCAAGGCGATTAGTATAATTCATGGGCGCTACTTTGACCCTTCAAATGGTGAATTATCTGATGTGGGCGAAGATGATGGCGATTATCATATCGATTGTCCTGAAGTTCCTTCTAAAGATACTATTGATTGTCCTGAAGTCACAACTTAAGATACTTCTGATTGTACTGCAGTCTTAGTGTGAGACCTTTATGATAGCCTTCTAAATCAACGTTGCAACGTTTGCAAAATCTCTGGGCAATTCAGAAATATGTAAAATCAGCATTTATAGACCTTAGCATGCTATATGTTCACCAACACGCTGTCTAGGGAACTTCAGCAACTAAAACGCGTTGCTACCTCTGTCCCAGACCAGGCAGACAGACAGAAATTTGCCAATGATGCACCATCTGTGACAATCATGCCTGCGCAGATCACTCTATCCTCAGCATACAATGCGATGAGTGTCGGTGAGGCTACAGATATATAAGACTGATAAAATGGTTTCATTTTTCATTTCCTTTGAGACTTTTGATGAGTTTCTGAATACTAAATATAAATAAGACTTGAAGCAGTTCATTCCTTTTTTAATTCATTTTGTCAAATAAAATTATGCCTTTGCTTGTTTTGAAATCAATTTCTTTGAAATTCTAGTGTTTGGGGTCCAATTGGACCCTAATACTAATTTTTATAATTCCAAGTCAAAATCTCTGGACTTTTGTTTTTGTCTGGATATATTGTGTTTTATTTTATATGGCACCATTTAAATTTTCAATTATAAGTACATGGTGTACGGATTGATAAGTTTTCCGACGTGTACTAATGAAGGTTGATATGCTAGCCTCAACAAACTGAGAGAAAACACTGCCAAAGAAAAAAAATTATGTAATTCTTGGAAAATATGTTATGGATACCTTTATTTAAAGTATTTTCTCTCATATGTTTTATACTCTGTTCTTCATTTGTCCAAAAAGCCTATATTAACCATGGAATAATAAAATAACTATGATATTTATGTAGTATACATTGAATATGCATCAATTACTACTTGGGTTCAGATGGACCCCAGGTGTACGGATTGATAAGTTTTCCGACGTGTACTAATGCAGGTTAAACTAAATCCCCGAAGGATATATTATTCAAAACCTGTTTGGTGTTCTTTCTGATGGAATCGGTATTTATGAAATTCACATTCATTTTCATGTGAACTAAAAACATATTTGAAACATATTTTTTTTAAATGGTACACAATTTTAAGCAACCAGTAACAGCAAACTACTTTTTAATGGGATATAATATCAATCTACATGATAATATCTCAAAGAGTTTCCCCCTTAACCATGCTATTTTCATGTATAAAAATTTAATTATTATTTTCTATTAAATAAATATTTAAAAATTCAACTTTCACTTAGAAAGAAACATGAGAGAAAAATATGTTTTTGAGACATTCGTGAACCTTTCATATAAATCGTGTACCATTTAAAAACTTAGAATGTTAAAAAATGTTTACATTTCATTCGAAATTGAATGTGAATTTCACACACACACACACACACACACACACACACACATATATATATATATATATATATATATATATATATATTTAAAGCTCCGTATACCAGGTTAAAAATGATATTCTAGTATACAGTTTGGGTTATAATGTGCATTTGAAACAACTTTAGGAAGGAAATTTAAGGGCTTTTGTCAGGGATAATACCTTTAGGGCAGCTAGCAAATAAAAAAAAAAACAGGAGGCGAATGTATAAAAACAGATGGATACAGAGTGTGCAATTCGTAATTAGACCAATGAGAACTTGCGACACCAAAATTTGAAGCTGGATGCACAATGCGATACCACGCTCTCCTTGGTCTGATTACAATTCTCTGCTCTGTGAATTTGCTATGCGCAGCAGCAGTTATAAGAAAGGAGATCTGGGACGACTGAAATGTATAACCGCTGCGTGAGAATCGTATAACGTATAGAGGGATAACGTTAATTTATCCTAGCTAAAGAATGTACTACCTGTTTCTTTAACATTTTCTCATTAACCTCTGTTATCCAAGTTTGCCAAGGTTGGTTCAAACAGTAACTGAGAATCTCCTTAAAAGTCTGCATCCGAAGCCTATCATATATACTTTATATGGATTTTAATCAGACAATCTTATTTCGGGTCACTGTCATTATTTTGAGTATATATTGCTATTTCAACTTATTTCACAATAACAATTACATATTCATATTTACTATTTCATGAGTGTGTTTATTTTACTTTTTTTACATCATTATTACACTTTGTGAATATATTTTATGGTGATTTTCATAATTGGCATAAGCAGTTGCTATGGCTTATGTTTTTACACATTAGGAGTGGGCTCCGACTATATAATATTTTTGTATTCAATTTATATGGTTTAGTCAGGTTTGAAACTAGTAGGCCTACAGTTTGCAGTGGTCCGGACCGCTGCGGATGCACCCCTTAATTGTTAATTATCTGTTTGTAAGATTGTCCATAAAAAAATCTAAAAAGACAGCTATTATAAGTTTTATTATTATTATTAAATATTATTATTATTATTATTATCATCAGCAGCATAATTATTATTATTATCATAAATCAATTAATTTATTATTTTTATATTAATTATTATTTTTGTTATTATATTTTTATTATTTTTAATTATTATTGTAAAAATATTAATACAAAAAAATAAAAATAATAAAATTAAATGAATTCAAGACTTGTTGCACACAAATTTAAAAATAAACAAACAAATATGTTTCAAGCGATCGAATCTGCTCGAATCAGTCTCGATTAGATTATCAGTCAGGACATACGTTCTGTTTTGTAAGTATTCTAGGAAAGTTTTAAACTTCGTTTCAATTCTTGAAACAGTGCACCAAAATGAGTCAATTTTCCATAAATTAAAAAAAAGATATTATCAGGAATCGAGGCATATTAGCAACTTTATCGAGGCCCTGGTCCTCATTTAGCCCCAAGATGTTTAGATTCACATTTAAACTGGAGAAGCGAATTCGAGGAATAACTACTTATATCTGTGTGTGGCCATACAAGCACGGTACAAGTGGCGACACCTGGCCAACTGAGGTCTCATTCTGGCCGAATTGGTTTTGGTGCGAGTTGACCGCTTCACTTTGTGTGCTTGGGCCAGATAAAATGGCTTCAAACACAGGGATTGACCGAACACAGATGACAGCAGAAACACTGAACCGTCCAAATCAGGGTGGAGGAGAGGCGGGGCGGCCAAATAACCTACAGAGAATAGCACAGAAAAAACACCAAGTCAGAAGTTACCCGAGAAACAAAAAATTAGAAAAATTAGCCGTATATTCATCTTGTAAGGTCAGAATGATAATAGTTAACATTATAAATATATATTTTAAGGCTGATAAAATAAGGAGATAGATAATGAATTATTTAATATACAGTACTATACATTTTATTCTTATAAGAGTGATGCATAGTCGCACATAAAAGGGAACACTTTTCACTTTCAGAGGGTGCACATTATCAGGTCTTCACTGATTTTGCTCTTTTTATTTTTTAATATTTTATGGGATAAAACCCATTGTACATTTTCTCTAATTAATCTTAACTGTTTTTGAGGAATTTGAATATGTGATCTCATGATTAGGAGTCTAGCATTTTGGTAACCGAGTCGTAAAAGACTATTTACTGGCTCAAGATTTTAGTTTATTATTTTGGTAGATAAGTAATCTACCAATTGATTGTTGAGCCATGTATGATTTCACATTTTGAACTAGCAATCACTACAGAATGTGTCTTATGGCAGGGGTATGATGTTTTCTTTACAGACCGAAGGATGCAAGTGCAATGGATGGAAGAATCCAAATCCACCACCCACACAATCCAAAGGTGATGTGTCGCAGCCGCTAGCGTGTATGGGAGATCTCTGCCGAAGTTGTAACCATAGTCTAGGTAGGAGTACTAGTTTCAACTCGGCCGTGAATGAACAGCTCAGTAGGCATTTGCAATGGCCTACATTGAGAAGTGACCCTAGTCTTACAGAGAACTGCACCACAATGAGCATACATCTTGTTGCATTGATGTCATTGTAAACAGGCACTGATCTTATCATATAGACTATGAGCAATGAATTAACTCGGAGGAATACATGCAGTTGTACAAACCAAACATAGAAGTGCTGTGTCTTTAAGTTAATTTTATATATTAATGATCTCAGGGTAATTCTGGTTTTGAAAAGTTCTTACAACACCGCTGTACAGGATGTTTGAACTTGTTTATCAACAACATGTTTGTAAACACAGCAATGTTGACAAACTGGAAAAACATGTAACCTAAGGTGGTAGGTTGCTTATGTGTGGAGGTTGTTATATGTGGAGGAACTTGTTGCAAAATGCCATTTTCAAACCTCTGGCTTATCTGACTTGCCACCAGATGCCTTTGTTAAATTTGTTTTGATTATTTTGGCCGGCCCCCACATATAAAAGGGTCCCTATCACCTATGTAGCATGCTGGGTTAACACGAAAAATAGCTTCTTCCCTTTAAAATAAATCAGTACCTGCCAAAATATTGCCTTAAAACTGTTTGCTTACTCCTGTAAGTTTTTTACATGTGTTAAAAACAGTGAACCGGGCACGACCACAGTTGTCAACATAAACACAGCGCGTGGGGCCGTGTGCATTGCGAAGCCATAAGACACGTCTCAACCAGGAGATGCCCTGACTGACTGGGCCCAAAAAATGTAATAGATGTTCCCTCTGGCTGAAACACCATGTGTTACCCCTCTTAATCGGACCTCCGGTCATGCCACCTTATTATGGTGAATAGACTGTGTTTACCAACACGAAGGGGTATATCAAGGTGTTAAACAGTCGTATGCGAGGAAATAACACTTGGTGCCAGGATAGTTTTGCTGAGAAACTTTTTTATAAAGCAAAACTGAACTGATAGTGTAAAATAATAGGAATAATAATGCTCCTAATTATGTTCCTTTAAAAACATGTTGATATAAACAAACAAGCAGCCTGTGTGCTGTGTCCTATAGGTTATGGGCCCCTTTTAGACTAAAAAATTAAATTTATTTGTAATATTAAGATATATGAAAATGAATGTAAATTGTATTTGTACATGCTTTCATAAACAGCAGTGTATTCCAGGTTCAAAGTTAAGAGAAAAGTTTGAATGAAGGAGTTTTTGCAGTTTTTTATTCACATTGAATCAAAGAATATATATGATTGAAAGGTGCACATGTCTCTCACCTGGAGAGCACATCAGATGACGAGTTGGACCGGCTGCTGGGCATCGTGGTGGACGTAGAGAACTTATTTATGTGTGTTCACAGAGAAGAAGACTCAGACACAAAGCAAGTCTACTTCTACCTGTTTAAGGTGGGTCATGATATTTCATCATGTGTGTACCATTCTAGACATTCCATCAGATTGACTGACTGAATATGTGAAAGCTTTACCATGAATTAACCATGAAAATGATAAGGCCAAAAAAAATTAAAGGAATGGTTCTCAGGCACCGCCCGCATCAATTTTAAACCCCCGCATCAAAAATTTTAATTTGATTTTCAATAAAAACTTTCCAATTTTGAGCTGCTGCTGCTCCGACATTTCTTTCAAGAAGATAAATCCATACAATTTCCTTTATTTTTTAGTGATTTTACTTATTTAGCAAAATAAAACTGTTATTTTCATGCTTTTCCCTTATCATTTGACATTTTTATTGAAACATACCAAAAAATTTAAAATTAAAAAAAGTGCCTGAGAACCATACCTTTTTTTTATTTTGGCCTAAATCATAACCAGTATCATAATGGCCGTAGTTTCAGTGGGAAATAATGCATCAAAATAGCTGCACACAGCTGGTAATCATAATGTTACACTTTGGGTGAGGAATTTAAGGAAAGCTTGTGATTGAACAAATAAATGAGTAAATCCCATCCCTGTTGTGACCATTAAGTTTCCCTGTGACTCCCAAAGGAAAAGCTGTCAATAAAAAATGTCATGCTAAACAGCTTCTCTGTAATCAGATTTTCAATAAATTCAGAAATTCTAGTGATAAGTATAAGAGAATATTACCTGAACAAGGTCAGTGTCTTTTTAAATTCAGACCTGTGTAAAGATTGGTCTGTTTTATTTTGAGTTGCATGATTCCTCTCAGTGGTACAATGCACAAAAATTTCAAAAACTTTACGAAAAAATTAAAGGTATGGTTCTCAGGCACCGCCCATGTCAGTTTTAACCCCCCGCATCAAACATTTTTATTTTAATTTTCATCTTTCAAGAAGATAAAATAATACAGTTTTGATAAGATTTCTTTTTTTTATGTAGTGCTTTTACCTGTTTAGCAAAACAATTCTGTTATTTTCATGCTTTTCCCTTTTCATATGACATTTTTTTATCAAAACATACAAAAAAAGGTAAAAATAAAATATTGCCTGCCCGCACTGGTTTCTGAAAAAAAGTGCCTGAGAACCATACCTTTTTTTGGCCTTATACGTCCATCTGTATTACCTCTGGTATCTCAGCGATCACTTTCCATGAATTTGATGGACTTTTATGAAACTCACTGTAAATATTTACCAATTAAAATATCTTGCCCAAATTTGATTTTCTGCGAAATCTATGAATGTCTTATGAGTGTCAAAGGTCAAGACTTGTGTTTGGCAGTTAATGCACTCATGCAGTGCTTTTGTTGTGTTTGTAATACCTGTACATGTATATGAGCCATTTTTTATTTTTTTTCCAGTTATTAAGGAAATGCATATTAAACCAAAGCAAGCCCTCAGTGGAAGGACCACTGGGAAACCCACCTTTTGAAAAGCCAAGTATTGCCAAGGTAATGTGAATTTTTGTCTGTATGTACCGTGCCTTCTTAATCAGTTTAATTCTGTAATAATTCAAAGATGTTTTTTTTTGGACTTTTTAAGTTCAAACAAACTAAATTCGAAAAAAAAAAATTATATTTTATTTTAATAATTTAATATGAAATGTGCAGATGTTTAGTAGCTGGAGTGAAAAATATATAGACTTTGAGTAAGTTAGAGTCACCTTTCACCTGGTCAGTGTTATTGAGGTCACAATCTTACCTTATCTTTTAATGATAGATCCAACACCAACCAGTAAGCTGCATCTTACCCTTATGAGACAATATACATCAGAGGGGATTGATGATGATAAATAATGCTTTTCCACTGTAGGGTGTAACAAACTTTGTGCTGTATAAATTTGGACATCTTGCTCAGAAAGAATGGCAGACCATGTACGACTTGGCCAAGATGTTCTTACATTGTCTGAACCACTGGAAGCTCGAAACACCTACCGCCAGGAGGCAGCACTCACAAACAGATGATGTTTCTGTGTACAAAGTCAACTATACCAGGCAAGTCAACCTTATTTTAAAGCGGCCTATTCTGTTATCTGACATCTATGATAAGGACCCTATCCCAATATCTGGCGTCTATTAAAGTGGCCTATACTGATATCTGATTTATGTTAACTAAAGATAATCCCTTGGACCTTTTATAAAAATATATCAGAAAACACTGATCCCCCACATGCAGGATGTTTTATTGATATCCATATTTTAATAATGAAAATGTGGTTTTCAGAAAAATAAAACCCACAAATAGGTAAAGGCAGTGCATTTTTAGTTGGTTGATGAAACTACCTAGACTTACCACTTAGTAGGTAATCAGTTACTCCTGATGAACATGGTGTATTACATGTACGGTAGTTAATGAAATTGTTTATAATAGATATATACTTTTCCGTCAAGCCAATTTGAAGCAAGCTGATGTTATTAAATCAAGTCAGTGAAAGTTGACTTACTACCATAATTAATCCAGTTTTTACCAAGCCAGCCATAGTTGTGTGATTGGCATAGCCGAGAAAACATGTCAGGGAACCAACTGAAATATTTGCAGCAGCAAAGTGCTTGTGACAGAGAGGTGTCGGAAAAGAAGGGCTTAACTGTATATGTAATATTCATTTAAAACAATATTGTAACAATTTTAGGCATCACATTTATTTTCTTTGTTTTATTATGAAGTTAGAAATAATTGTAGCCAGGTTTTATTTATGTAATTTTGATGTACTTTTTGTTTTATTAATTCAGGTGGTTATGCTATTGTCATGTTCCTGCGTCCTGTGACAGCCTGCCTCGCTATGAGACAACCATCATCTTTGGACGCACGCTTCTCCGGTCTGTGTTCCAGACGATGCGCAGACAGCTTTTGGATAAATTCCGAGCAGAAAAAGAAAAAATGCCGCCAGAAAAACGCACACTTGTTCTCACCCACTTTCCAAGGTATGTTTTGCTGCTGGTTTTATTTACTAGTAGAAAAAATTGGTTTTAAAGTCATAATTGATGATTGAAAAATAAAAATGACTGATGATAGATTATTAATTGATTATTTTATTTATTTTCTATATTACCTTGAAATCTGCTGTATACTAGTACCTAAAATATTGACCCCAGTAAATAGTCTGACAGTTCAAAGGTATTCATAATGAAACCATCAATCCACCCACATCCAAGGTTGACTTGCCAATGGAAGATTGTTCCTGCGCAAGGTTCCATGTTGATGCCTACTTTGTATTCATATGTCTCAGACAGGTTCTTTAGATTCTTTGCATGTGCATACACAATCGTTTTTAATCCATCATGCAAAAATGCAATTGATTTAATCCATTTGGAAAAAAAACGACCATAATCAATTTAATTGATTAATCGGCATACCACTATTATTTACCTCACCAGGGAGGTCATGTTTTCATATATGTTTGCAAATATGTTTGTTACTCATTGGTTTGTTTGTTTGGGAAGACCATAAAATATTGGTGCTTAAGTGGACAAATGGGCAGAACCAGTAGGATTTGTTATGTCTGTTAAACAGCTTTAATTTCTCATTAATATTTATACGCCGGTCTATGATGGGACACATTATGGTATACCCATGGTCCATCTGTCTGCTAACTTTTAGTGTTGCCAGGATAATTTACTGGCTTTTTGATGGATTTACTTGTAACTCACCAAGATCACTTACCAATAGATTACCTTGCCCAAGTTCAATTATAGGAAAAATCCACACATGTTTAATAAGATCAGTAGGCTACTTTGTGGTGTCTCTGTGATGACTTGCCAGGAATAGGATTGATTTTGATTATACTTAAAGAGAAATATTAATCCGTTTAATATCTCACCTAAATTTGATTTCCAACAAAATCAATCCATGCATATAAAAAGAGGTGGGACGGCACCATACTTTGGTGGTGCTGTGTTGATTTGCAAAAAATCTTAAGGATTTTTATGAAACTCATTATGAATATTATTAACCAATAGAGTTTCTCCCCTGTATTACATTCTCAGCAAAATTCATGCATATTTAATGAGGTCAGAGGTCATAAGATCTGCACCATTTGCGGTGCTCTTGTTCTTCCTGTTGAAAGCACTTAAGAAGTGTAAATTTATATAAACTTTACAAGCTGAATAAATTTTGATTTAAATAGTTATAGTAAAAACACATATTAATTGCTTGGTTTATTTATTTCAGGTTTTTGTCTATGTTGGAGGAGGAGGTCTATGGGCAGGCATCACCGATATGGGACCCAACCTTCACTCACAATCCAGCGACGTTACCTCTGTCTCCAGGTCAGTTAAGTGTGTTCCCCATCTTCTTAAAGAAGAAAAAACTGTAAGGCCTCTAAGATTCTACAGAACTTGCACAGTTTATCTTATTTTGTGCTGATCTGTTTTCTGTTTTAAACAAGTAATGTTACTCATTATTGCTCTATCCTCGATACCAGCAATGTATTAATGAAAAATGGTCATGGAAAATGGACTAAACCTTGTGTTGTTATTTTGCAACATTTTAAGACATAATTTACTTCTTGTGTTCTTCCTGCAAGTTGGCAAAATTCCACATAATTCTTCCAGATTAGTACATTTTCTACGAATGCTTTCTGGCAATTGACTGGTCTTACCGACAAATACATGGTTTGTGTGATTTAAGCTTGGAATGTACACTTTGTTAAGTCATGGACACTTTGTTAAGTTGTTGACAAATTGTTAAGTCATGGACACTTTAAGTCATGGAAATGTAGTATTCTGTGTGTTAACTTAAGCAGACAGCCTTATGGAGAATAAAGAGCACAGCTGTGTTTTGCTAAAATAACATTACACTTGGCATTTCAGAGTCATCAACACCAGTGGGAAGAGGAGCAAGTGGCCTGGCTCAGTTTCAGACCACCATCTCTGTGAATGGCAGTGGAGACGCCAGTAATTTTACTTCTCTGAATCTCAGCCCATCCCTTGTACAGGCCAAACGGGCATCCAAAGCCGAAGACACAGGTGAGCCATGAATGTAAATGAAAAATAACTACAGGAGGGGTAGATATAGTTTCTTAGTAAAGGCAATAGGCCTGCAAGCATAGGTACTAGGTTTGAACCTTGAGGGTGCCTCAATGGCAGCTTAGTGAATTCTCAAGAGGTTTGCTCTGATGTCTAAGTGATAGGTCATAACATCCAGAAGGCTTAAAATATAAAACACAATTCTTATTGCTTAGTTACCTTTCATTTTTATGCACCCGCCATAAAGTGGCTGGGGCATATAGTTTTACCCATGTCCGTCGTTCTGTCATTCCGAAATCAAACAGTTGTAGGAACTTTTTTTCGCAATGCCTGCAGATATTGGCCTGATTTTTGGTGTGTGGGCAGATAATGACCAGTTACAGATCGAGTTCGCGTTTCGTCCCGGTTGAGCTAATTTTGACTGTTTTACGGCTCCTAAGCTTAGAAAATTTCATGAAAAATAAAAATTTTCATGACAAATACACATGTACAGACTTTTTTTCGCAATGCTTGTAGATATTTGCCTGATGTTTGGTATGTGGGCAGATATTGACCAGTTACAGATTGAGTTCCAGTTTTGTCCCAGTTGACCTACTTTTGACCGTTTTACGGCTCCTGAACATAGAAAATTTCATGAAAAATATAAATTTTCATGACAAATACACATATACAGACTTTTTTTCGCAATATCTGCAGATATTGGCCTGATTTTTTGTGTGTAGGCAGATAATGACCAGTTACAGATTGAGTTCACGTTTTGTCCCACTTGACTTACTTTTGACTGTTTGATGGTGCTCTAACATAGAAAATTTCATAAAAAAAGTGCACATGTACGGACTTTTTTCGCAGTGCCTGCAGGTACGGGCCTGATTTTTGGTGTATAGGCAGATAATGACCAGTTACAGATCGAGTTCTTGTTTTGTCCCAATTGACCTACTTTTGACCATTTGACTGCTCCTGAACATAGAAAGTTTCATGAAAAATAGAAATTTTCATAACAAATGCATATGTACGGACTTTTTTTCCTCAATGGCTGCAGATATCACCCTGATTTTTGGTGTGTTGCTTGATAATGACCCGTTACAGATCAAGTTTGCATTTTGACCTTGTTGACCTACTTTTGACCATACGATACCTCCTGAACTTAAAAAAATTTTTCAAAATTTAACAAATGTTTCTAATTTGCCTCAGGCGGGGGCATTTGTGTCATTCCGACACATCTAGTTATGCTACTGTGTCACCAACAGACCATGGACCTATTTTTCAATTAAAAAAAAGAGAGATATCTTTGATAAAAAAGTAGATTTGCACTCATTATAGTGCATACCTCCGCCAAAGAAAAACATACCTGAATCCGCCATTTTATTTGGATCCACTAAAAACTTTTTTACATTTTCGGGGGTGAAAACTTTATCTATTCACAGTAATTCAGAAGTTAAATGTAAATTTTTTTTATAAAGGATAGGTCAATGAACTATGGTGGCACTTTCTTTTGAATGAGGATGAAAGTATCCATATGATAAGAATGATATGTTATTATTAAACTTTCACAATTTCAGGCTCTTTTATATGCACAGGGTTAGGAATAATCTAGAAGTCACAACCTGTTGTTAAGACATAAGAACGAATCTCTGAGGTTCTGTGACGAGATTTCACCATTATGCCACTGTCAGGGTTCGAATAGGGGACCTTCAGCTCTGAAGTCCAATACCTTAACCACTAAGCTAAGTCGTAAACTTATGGTATGATAAAGCTCAGTATGCTCTTCTCACATAGCTAATTCTGACCATTTTTGAAACCGGTTTTAGAATGGTTTGTGAATTTAAAATAGCAATTAAATGTTTTCAAACCAATTAAACTGATCTGTTTTATATTATTTTAACCCTCAGTATCTTTGTTTATAACTTTTTTAGTGTACATGTTCCTTTCTTGGACTGTGTAACTGAGCCACAGATTTATTCATAGGATCTGGTGCAGGAGAAAAACGCAAACTTGAAGAAGTGTTATCACCAGATGACAGTAAACGCACGAAGGTGGAGGGAGACGTGTCCATGGAGTTAGTTCAGGAGATCATTACAACCACAACGGACCCTGACAGCATGCTAGGACCAGAGGTAGGTCTATCAAAGACGTCAAGCACAACCTATGGAAGTTTTTATGCACATTAGAGTGCTGTTTATCAGAACACCATTTATCAGAATAAAATCTGAAACTGAAACCTGAGAGCCAAAATTATGACCGTTTATCTGAAATTAAAGGAAAATTTGTAGGTTTGAAATCTATGTTTATAGATTAGGAAGAACAAATTTAAATACTTACGCCTGATCCTGGCAAATCCCTGCATTACTGATCAGGGGTTGCAGAGCTGGAGGTTTGTTCAGCAGGCATTGTTCACCCAAAACTCTTTCCATTCATTGGGTCTCCTAGCCATGATCGACCAATACCAGGTTAATGACAGCAGTGCTAGGAAACTGACCTTATGTAATGCTTCAGCAAATAAAAAAGGTTAAAAGAGAAATAGGACTATTAATAAAGATAAATTTAAATTAGATAGAGATGCATATCTGAGCTACAAAGCATGATTGATGCTAAAGCTGGTCCAGTGCATGTATTGATATATGTTAACCACAGAGTAATTAGTATAGAATAGATCATATTTGATTAAATTTTGTCCCTTTTGCATTTCATGTGTGTTCTTGTTTATTTTTATATTTAAAATATTATAGTTATTCTGTAAAATGTCGTAGTTATATATTATCTTAATTATATATAATATTTTATTTTAACTTGATATACAGGCCAGTCTGTTCCCAGCACATGTTGCCAGAGATGAAGCAGCAAGACTTGAAGAAAGGCGGGGAGTAATAGAATTCCATGTCATCAGTAACAGCCTGAACATTAAACCCTCAAACCAAACGCTGCTCTGGCTTATCGGTCTACAAAACGTGTTCTCTCATCAACTGCCAAGAATGCCAAAGGAGTATATCACAAGACTGGTCTTTGACCCGTAAGTAGTAATTACTGTTACTCTTAATCTGCAGTGCTCAAAATTAGTGCTGGACTATTAGAACTTGGTGACAGTTTAGAGAGGTTCAGCCAAAATTTTTTTCTGGCACCAACCAATCTTTGGCTTTAAATTATTTTAGTGTCTGATCCAGATCACATTATGCTAAAATCATGCAAATATTTTAACTTGCTGAACTTTCAATAAATGACTGATTCCCATCCATGTGAGTGACCTTTTGTTAGTTTTGATATTATAAAATAGTAAAATGTGTACAAAGTTGTGTAATACATGACTGTTTTAAAACATATTACAAAACAGGTATTTAAATAAATTTGGGGTCAGTATTTTTGGGGGGTTTGATAAATTTTCTGCCTTGCCAGACCCCACTGTATAATGGATGCTGCCATGTTTAGTGTATTTTCATATATTTATAGTTTGTTACATTATTCTTTGCAATGTATGTAAACCACTGCTGAATGTTCTGGTTGACAAAAGTATATTCTTCTGTGCATTTTTTTAAAGCCCAGTCTGATTTCCATGTCCACACCCTTACAAGTGGATATGGGGATTAGAAACTTACACTTAGCAATAGACTTGGCTATCAGGATCTATTTTGAAGGAGACTTTCTTCATTTCAGGAAACACAAATGCCTGGCATTGATAAAGGATAACAGAGTTATTGGAGGGATATGTTTTCGGATGTTCCCATCGCAAGGCTTCACAGAGATTGTATTTTGTGCTGTGACCTCTAATGAGCAGGTCAAGGTCAGTATCTTCGACCACATTTACCACATCAAATCTACTTCTTTGTATACCACATCATATATAACACTTTTTACCACAGCAAATGTACTTTAGTTTACTACACCAAATGCACTTCTCTGTACCCCTTACGCTCCATAAGCAGCGGTTACGCCACGCTCAACTATTCACTACACTACCCGCTGCATTAAACCTCCTTAGCGGTCAGGTTTGGCCACCAGGCGGTGCTGTCTCTGTGGAATTCCCCATGCGTAATATTTAACCAAACACATTGCAGGTATCACCATGCACAATCAGATGTTCTTCGAGGTACCAGTCACTTTGCACTGCTGTGGAAAGCGCCTGGAAGCACAGACTTCTTCCACCCCCATTGGATTACACATGATGCAATTGTCAACTTTCAACACAGTCTCTATACTGACTTGCCTGAGGTCAGTTATCCCCCACTGTCTGCATATTTCCTGTATTGCCCTGCAACACGAGCTTGCCACGGGCATAGCTATGTTTGTTTACACACTAAGCCAATCAGATTTCTTCTACCAGTTCTGAAGATTTGTTTAAACGCAGAGCAAATCAGATTTTACTTTATCCAGTGCAAACTGACTGGATGTTGCCAAAACTGAAAAATCCTGCTATTTCTCACAGAGTGTGGGTGGAAGGTCAATATGCCAGGAGGTCACGCGCTTTGTTCAGAGTGTATGTACCCCTGTGAATGCACATGTTTATCTCACTGAATGTACTTCTGTTTTGTACATTAAATGTAATTTTGTTTACCACATAAGATGTACTTCTGTTCACCTCACGAAATATAGAACTTTAAATGTTGAATAAATTCAATAAATTGATCATCTTCTTGTTGACAAGGCTTTGGCTGCTATGATTGCAGAGACTTTGCTTTGCTTTAACCAATCAGCTCTGGTGTCTATTTCATAAGTACTGAACAGAAATACATGTTATGAAGTAAAAATCCAATGTCCAATCAGATTCAACTTACTAAATGTTAACTGTATACAGTGATCAAAAACTATTCATAAACCATATGAGCAAGAAATAATGCACCTGAAAGAAGAAAGGTTTAAAAGACCTTTTTGATTGGTGAGATTCTCAGTGGCCTTCTAGCACTGCTAAATGGTGGATCTAAAATTAGAAACTGATGCGTTTTGATTATTGTGTACAGGAAGTACATTCAAGTCATTTGATTGGTTCAGTTGCTTTGTATTGATACTAACCATATCAAATGCACCTCTGTTCATATCAGATGTTTAATGTTTTTCACTGAGGAATTAATTTCTAAACATAATTACTATTAACCCTTCAAAGGTTTTCTTTTAAGTTTGAGCAATCATTAAAATTTAAATGTATATTTTTTGAGGATATATTAAGAATACTTATGTTATTGTTTGTGTATTATATTTCAGGGTTATGGGACCTATCTGATGAACCACCTGAAGGACTACCACGTCCGGCATAATGTCCTTCATTTCCTCACATTTGCTGATGAGTTTGCAATCGGATATTTCAAGAAACAGGTACATCTATCCAATTATATACTGACAGATGATAATTTCAGATAAATTTCCGACACACCATTTATTGTCAAGACATTGTTATGACCTGTTGTTTTAAACATATTTATTTTAGTTTAAATATTCAAGTTATAGTAATATTGATGTTAAAGTTTCAGCCTCACTTGTTGAACCTATGTTTTACCCATGGAAAATTTATACAGTAAAATCTCCTCTTAAGACCTCTGTTTAGTGTCCACCTCAAAATAACTACCATTTGCACAAAGTCCTGATTCATTTTTACTCTTTATATGAGACATTGTTTAGATGACCACCTCAAAAATGTGACCACTCTATGGAGGTCCAATTGGTGGTCATAATTTTAAGGTTTTATTACGTAAACATAATTGTGAGCTGTTTCTGTATTAATGAGAATTTTCTCTGTTAAAGTTTATACGCCAGAGTAAGCCAACCGAAATTTTCCCTTATTGGGCCTATTATCGCCCATCCCGCCTCGTTCCCATGTATCTAGGTCACACTTCCGTTACCCATAATCACATTTTCTTCTGGCGTTAGCCATGATGGACGTGTGATCCCGCTCTGCGAGATTCGTCCACTGTTGGGTTTGTACTAATGAGTTTGCCAACTGAACTGTAAGTTGTCTTCTTTTTCCCTTGCCCGCCATAGAGAACCCCACTTATTGTGGCTCTTGTGGTTCTTTAATCCCGGTTGGGACTCCCACCCCCCTTGTTTTCGTTGCCGCTCCAACATTGACTCCTGCCGTGTTCCGGCTGATCCTTGTTTTCACTGCCAGACTTGGACGTCTGCCCAGTGGGCCCTTTCCAGGATTGGGCTCATTCCCCGGTACTTGGGGGTTCCCCTCCTGTATTCCTTTGTCTGGCCCCGTGGTTGTCTCCGAGGGGGTGGGGGGGGGGCCTACCCTGGTTGACCGCACCACGGCCGTGCTGCGTTCACCGTCCGTTCCCGCCGGTCCTGTCACCTCTCCAGTTGTTTAGACAGTTAAATCGTTGAATTCTCATTCACGGAAACGGAATTCTTTCCCCGTTCCCGTGGCCTCCCGTTCTGCCAGCACATCTGCCTATTCCTTATTACATTTATTGTCCCGGGTTTGTTATTCACTTATGTCGGATCTCGACGATTCATCTAGACCCGATTCTGTCCGCCCGGCGCCCTCCCCAGCGCCCTGGTACTTTCTCCCCGGCCGTTCTCGACGCCGGCTCCTCGCCGGATTCCTTCATTATCCCCGGGGCCGGCTGGAGCCGTCCCGCTGGATCGCCCGGACCTTCCTGGTGTGCAGGTAAGTGCGTCGGTCCCTACTGCCTCCATCCGGGGCTGCCGGCCTCGCCTCCGGTTCCTCCGTCTGCCGTCGTTACTTACTGGCCGGCTGACTCTTTTTTTTAGTTACCATCTGCTGTGCGGCCTGCGGCTCCGGTTCCTGTGCCTTCCCGGATGGTTCCTGCTGCTGCTCGTTCCCCGGCTTCCTGTTTCCAGCCTCCCGTGGCTCCGGCTCAGCGGGTCTCTCTGGCTCCCCCTACACAGGGTTCTCCAGGGTCCCCGACTGCTCAGTCAGCCGATCCTGCCCTGGCACCAGGCCAGTGGTCGGCGATCGCCCTGCACCGCCAGGCTTGGCGTACGCGCAAATCTGCGCTTATGGCCCTAGAGGCTACCTCCACACAGGAGGCTAACCCTAGTGGTCTGAAGTTCCGTAGGTACGACCTCGGACTTCCTCGGGGTCGGCGGCCGGTTTTTCTTTGAATCCTGGCCCCTTCATTCGCCCTCCGCAGCGCCCGCCGTGTGTCTGGAATTACTGACCACACGGGGGATCTCTTCCGTGGGCGCCCCGCGGTGGCCTCGGGGTCTCGCTCTACTGGGGCCCCGCTTCCGCCGGGTTCAGATACACCTTGGTCCCTGGGTACCCTCGGGAATTCCATTGGGTACCGGGCTACTGGGCTACCTGTTCGTTCGCTTGCTCCCTTCTCCTGAGCTCCCGGATGTTCAGTCTGGTCCGCTGCGCCTCGTGTCCGGCCTGGCACAGCCGTTTGCGGCCGGTAAATCTTTCTCTCCATCCTCTGTCCAGTTTTCCTATCATCACCTGTCGGATCTGGAGGGGCTCGGCCGGCAAGCGGCTGGTATGGTTTACGACTTGCAGGCTGTCACTAGCTTGCTGGCCGTTTTCCGGACACGCTCACTTTCCACGACATATGGCAGGCTTCTGCCCATACTGGCGCTGTGTTACATTCAGGTCGTTGGCGCCCGGTTGAAAATTGCATCTTGTTACACCGCCCGGCTTGCATTCAGTCATTTATGCACTTACAGCCGCAGCTTCTCCGGCGGAATTAACCGAGCTTATTCTCCACCTTTATCGGTTCCCTGCTGTTTGGTGGCCAATTACGGACTCTCTTTGACCGCGCCTTGGCGCGCTCGGATCGTCAGGCCCGCCTCCGCTCGACCTCTCTTGCGCCTCGGCCTTCCTTCCGCATTCCCTGCCTTTGGCCTCCGGTTGCGGCTTCCGCTCAGCCGCGTCGCGCATCTGCTACCTCTTCACGTCCTTCAGGACGTTCCAGCCGTTCTCCGCCTTTTCGTGTTGGATCCTCCAAACGAGGTCCGACCAGGAAATGACTCTCTAGCTCCGGTCGGCGCTCGGCTCAGCGACCGTTTTCCCGCGTGGGCGGGTTTCGCCTCACAGCGGTTAATTCTCAGCGCCCTACAGTTCGGGTTCCATCTTACGTTTAGCACACTCCGCCTCCGTCCGATGCGGCAAAACGCCTCGCTTGGCGGAGGCCATTCAATCTATGTTAGACAAACGGGCAATTTCGAGGTTTCCCCATCCACCGTGGGGTTTCACTCTCGCCTTTTCTTGTTCCCGCACCGCCCAGCCGTTGGCGCCCGATCATAGACCTGAAGCGCCTCAATTCGTTCATCCGTCCGCCCCCGTTTCGGATGTTCATTATCCATGCTGTACTCCGCATTGTTCGGTGGATGGATTAGGCGTTCAAAAATAGGCCTAATTTCACAGGTCCATCCGTTTGGACTCCACGTGGCCCCCTGGAATTTACCATACTTGTTCACACGGTCCCGAGTTATCTCCGTTCACAGGGCATTTCTGTGCTCCCTTATCTGGCCGATTGGCTGGTCCATGCGGCCGATCGCTCCCTCTTACTGTCGCATCGCTCCCGGGTTCTCAACTTACTTCGGAACCTCGGCTTCCTGGTCAATGCGGAGGATTGACTTATACAGTTTACTAACAAAACCACCATTCACAGGGAGGGAATGGGGGGGTTTTACTGGATATGTGATAAACCATACCATCAAATGAGGCCTGAGTGACAAGACTTACACTTTCCTTAAACATTACCCATAAATATTTAATACTCTCATACATGCATATCCCATGTTTTTTTTCAATTTTTTAAAGAGTAGGTCCAGTGGCGCTGTCAATTGAATGATGGTGAGGTTATCCATATGATAAGAATGATATGTTATTATTAAGCCTTCTGGATTTCAGGTTTTATATGCACAGGGTTAGGAATACTCCAGAGGCCATTAATTAGAGCAAATCTCTGAGGTTCAGTAACTAGGTTTCACCATTGTACCATTAAGACACTGTGGGGTTCGTTCTGGGGACCTTCAGCTCCGAAGTTCAACAAGGCTTTGTCCTACCCCTTGCATACCCCATGTTACTTTATTGTACTCTTTTCACCCTTGTAGGGTTTCTCCAAGGAAATCAAGCTGGCCAAGTCAGTTTACCTTGGCTACATAAAGGACTATGAAGGAGCCACTCTGATGGGCTGTGAGCTTCACCCTCGTATACAGTACACAGAGTTCTCCCAGGTCATCCGTAAACAAAAACAGGTCAGTCTGTGAATTGTTTATAAATACCTGAAGTCTTACTGTGTAATTTGATTATCAGGGCTCAATGCATGAAATTTTGTATCATTAATACATGTAGTAGTTTTTTGTTGGGATTTAGGTAAGAAAAGCAATTTGCAACATTGATCCTGAGTATTGCTAAACTAGATAAAATTATTTGAAAAATATATTACAGCAATACCTAATATCAATTATTTCCATTAATGTGGCCTGATTGTATTATGTTCTAATTTATTTTCAAATCTTGTAGGAAAATAACTGTAAATACATATACAACATTTTGTAAAACACTTTAAAAAAGGTGAAGTATCTCACTGAGTGGGAAGTTTAAACCCCTGACACCCCCATCTCTCCAGGATCAGTACCGTACATGTATGGATGTTGCATTTTTACAGATTGTAAAGAAGTTGTATTTTTACAGATTGTTTATAAGCTGTATTTTTACAGATTGTAAAGAAGTTGTATTTTTAGAGATTGTAAAGGAGTTGTTTTTAGCTCAGCTGACTGAAAGTCATCTGAGCTATAGCGATCACTCTTTGTCCGTCGTCCGTCTGTCCGTCTGTCTGTCTGTCTGTCCGTCTGTCCGTTAACCAGGCACAAATCGTAACCCCTAGAACTGGAATCGTCTTACTTGACATCCTGGGAGGTCCATGAAAAATCTCCTTGGAAACCAGAAATTAGGTCTCTGTTACCCATATCCTTCGAGCTATGGGGCCCCAAAGTACCCCCCAGAAAAGTCCAAAATTTCATACAAAAACTTCAATATCTCATTAACAACTTGACTGATGGTCATGATTTTTGGCATACATATTGATCATGAGAGGTTCCATCAGTTCCTGAAGACTGGTGGCGCCACCTGTATTTTTCCATTTTTTACGAATTTTTTTCTCTATTTTTGAGACCTTTAAAAATGTGACCATCTGTTAACAAGGCACAAATCGTAATGACTGGACTTAGAATCTTCATTCTCGACACACTGAGAGACCTATGAAAAGTCTCCATGGAAACCAGAAATTAGGTCTCTGTTACCCATATCCTTTCAGCTATGGGGCTCCAAACTACCCCCCAGAAAAGTAAAAAATTTCAAACAAAAACTTCAATATTTCATTAAATACTTGACTGATGGTCATGATTTTTGTCAGATATATTGATCATGAGATGTTCCATCACTTCCTGTAGACTGGTGGCGCCACCTGTATCGTTCAATTTTTTACGAATTTTTTTCTCTATTTTTGAGACCTTTCAAAATGTAAACATCTGTTAACAAGGCACAAATCGTAAACACTGGACCTAGAATCTTCATTCTTGACACACTGAGAGACCTATGAAAAGTCTCCATGGAAACCAGAAATTAGGTCTCTGTTACCCATATTCTTCGAGCTATGGAGCCCCAAAGTACCCCCAAGAAAAGTAAAATATTTCATACAAAAACTTCAATATCTCATTAACTACTTGACTGATGGTCATGATTTGTGGCATAACTATTGATCATGAGATGTGTCATCACTTCCTGCAGACTGGTGGTGCCACCTTTATTGTTCGATTTTTTACGATTTTTTCCTCTATTTATGAGACCTTTAAGGATGCTGTCATCTGTTAGCATGGCACAAATCGTAACGACTGGACCTAGAATCTTCATTCTTGACCCACTAAGAGGTCCATGAAAAATATCCTTGGAAACCAGAAATTAGGTCTCTGTTAACCATATCCTTAGAGCTATGGGGCCCCAAAGTACTACCCCCCCCCCCCCCCCCCCCCCGAGTAGTCAAAAATTTCATACAAAAACTTCAATATCTCAATAACTACATCACTGATGGTCATGATTTTTGGCATACATATTGATTATGAAATGTTCCATCAGTTCCTGCAGACTTGTGGCGCCACCTGTATTGTTTGATTTTTTACAATTCTTTCCTCTATTTTTGAGACCTTTAAGGATGCTGTCATCTGTTAACGTGGCACAAATCATAACGACTGGACCTAGAATCTTCATTCTTGACACACTGAGAGACCTATGAAAAGTCTCGATGGAAACCAAAATTAGGTCTCTGTTACCCATATTCTTTGAGCTATGGAGCCCTAAAGTACCCCCAAGAAAAGTAAAAAATTTCATACAAAAACTTCAATATCTCATTAACTACTTGAATGATGGTCATGATTTGTGGCATAACTATTGATCATGAGATGTGGCATCTGTTCCTGCAGACTGGTGGCACCACCTGTATCGTTCGATTTTTTACGATTTTTTCCTCTATTTTTGAGACCTTTAAGGATGCTGTCATCTGTTAGCATGGCACAAATAGTAACGACTGGACCTAGAATCTTCATTCTCAACACACTAGAAGACCTATGAAAAGTCTCCATGGAAACCAGAAATTAGGTCTCTGTTACCCATATCCTTCGCGCAATGGGGCCCCAAAGTACCCCCCCAGAGTAGTCAAAAATTTCATTCAAAAACTTCAATATCTCAATAACTACATCACTGATGGTCATGATTTTTGGCATACATATTGATTATGAGATGTTCCATCAGTTCCTGCAGACTGGTGGCGCCACCTATGTTATCTATCAAGAGGGTACAAATTGCAACAACTGGACCTAGAAACTTCATTCTTGTCATGCAAGGAGGCCGATGAAGAGTGCCTGTGGAAACTTGAAATTAGGTCTCTGTTACCCATATCCTTCAAGCTGTAGGACTCTGAAGTATCCCTCAGAATAATGGACAATTTGATACAAAAGCTGAAGTATCTGAACAACTAATACGGAGATCATCATGATTCTTTGCATGGATATTGACCATTAAGTGTTTTTAGCTCAGCAGAATAATGGACAATTTGATACAAAAGCTCAAGTATCTAAACAACTATTGCAGTGATCACCATGATTCTTTGCATGGATATTGATCATGGAATGTGTCATCATCTTCGGCAGTATGTAGGCGCCACCTGTATTTTTTTTATTTTTACGAATTTTTTTCTCTATTTTTGAGACCTCATAAGATGCGGTCATCTGTTAACATGGCACAAATTGTAACAACTGGACCTCGAATCTTCTCTCTTGACATCCTGAGAGGCCCATGAAAAGTTTCCTTAAAAACTTGAAATTAGGTCTCTGTTACCCATAACCTCTGAGCTATGGGGCTCCGAAGTACCCCCCAGAATAATGGAAAATTTGATACAAAAGCTCAAGTATCTGAACAATTATTATATTGATCACCATGATTCTTTGCATGGATATTGATCATGAAATGTTTCATCAGTTTCTGCATTCTGGTGGCGCCACCTGTATTTTTTCAATTTTTAGCTCAGCTGACTGAAAGTCATCTGAGCTGTAGGGATCACCTTTTGTCCGTCGTCCGTCCGGCCATCCAGGCGTCTGTCTGTTAACAGGGCACAAATTGAAACCGCTAGACCGGGAATCTTCTTACTTGAAATCCTGGGAGGTCTATGGAAATTCTCCTTGTAAACCTGAAATTAGGTCACTGTGATCTATATTCTTCGAGCTATGGGGTTCTGAAATACCCCCCAGAATAATGCAAAATTTAATACAAAAGCTCAAGTATCTGAACAACAAATGCATTAATCACCATGATTCTTTGCATGGATATTGATCATGGAGTGTTTCATCAATTTCTGGAGATTGGTGGCGCCACCTATATTTTTTTTATTTTTTACGATTTTTTTTCTCTACTTTTGTGATCTTTAAACATTTGGTCATCTGTAAACAGGGCACAAATCATAATGACTGGACCTAGAATCTTCTGTCCTCACCTCCAGGGAAGCCCACAAAAGGTCTACATGGAAACCCGAAATAGGGTCCCTGTTACCCATATTCTGTGAGCTATGGGGCCCTGAAGTACCCCCCAGAATAAAGATTTGGTCATATATTAACAGGGCACAAATCATAATGACTGGACCTAGAATCTTCTGTCCTCATCTCCAGGGAAGCCCATAAAAGGTCTACATGGAAACCCGAAATAAGGTCCCTGTTACCCATATCCTTCATGCTCTGGGGCTCCGAAGTACTCCCCAGAATAAAGATTTGGTCATCTGTTAACAGAGCACAAATTATAATGACTTGACCTAGAATCTCCTTTCTTGATATGCTGGGAGGCCCCTGAAAAGTCTCCTTGTGCACCTGAAATTACATCTCTGTTACCCATATCCTTCATCCTATGCGGCTTTGAAATACCCCCCAGAATAAACATTTGGATTTGTTAACAGGGCACAATTCATAATAACTGGACCTAGAATTTTATTTTTTGACATGCTGGGAGACCCCTGAAAAGTCATCTTGTAAACCTTGAAAATAGGTGTCTGTTACCCATAACCTTCATGCTACAGAGCTCCATAGTACCCCAATGAATATTGGATGATTTTATACAAAAGGTCAAGTTTGGAAAAAGTATTTCATTCAAATTTGACATTCAGATGATAAAATTACTTTTGTCAATGTCTTCCTGGTCAGCTGAGCGTCATGACCCCTGGGTCACTTGTTTTACAGATTGTTAAGAATTTGTATTTTTACAGATTGTAAAGAAGTTGTATTTTTTCAGATTGTAAAGAAGTTGTATTTTAACAGATTGTAAAGAATTTGTATTTTTACAGTTTGTAAAAAAGTTGTAATTTTACAGATTGTTAAGAATTTGTATTTTTACAGATTGTAAAGAAGTTGTATTTTTACAGATTGTAAAGAAGTTGATAGAAAAGAAGCAGGAAGCATTGAGAAAAGTTCACGCTGGACTCCAGTGTTTTAAGGACGGTGTCCGCCAGATCCCGATAGAAAGTATACCAGGTGTTACAGAATGTGGCTGGAAACCACCACCAAACTCAATGCAAGTATCTTTAAGTTCATCATTTTCCACAGTATTTATTAAATGTACAATGTACCGGTATCTACAGTATTTACAATGACTTAATTAACTTAAGTGTTGTTGTGGCCTGGCAATGCACACGCTGTGTTTATGTAGACGACTGTGATCGCAACTGGTCCACTGTTTTAAACACTCCTTTACAGGGGTAAGCAAACGGTTTCAGAGCAATATTTTGGCAGGTATAAATCAATTTTAAAGGGAAGAAGCTATTTTTTGTTTAATTCAACATGCTTTATAGGTGATAAGCCCCTTTAATGGTTACATTGTTTTATATTTTACAGAGAGCAACCAATTGATCCTGATCAGCTATACATCCAGCTACGTAACATACTCAATCAAGTTAAAGTGAGTAATGTTTATGAATTTTCTGATTTTGTCAGCTCAGCTTACTGTAAGTCGACTAAGCTATAGTGATGACCCATATCCTACCTTGCAGATGTATGTGAATATCTAGAAATTTTAATTTGTGATACCTGTCAGATTTGCATTAGCTTCACATATATGTTCTTGTTAAAATGTATGTCTAGCAGATTATAACAATCACATCAGGCAGGCCTAGGACCATTTTATTTACTAAGATGTTTTGTTATTTTCAGCAATATCTTAGATATTCATGGGAAATCACAGTTGATGTGAGAACTAATAACAAGTTTCTGTTTTGGAAAACTAAAGCTATGGGAATCATAGTGTTTTGGACATGCTTAAATATTGTGGAAGCATTGTGGCATATTGTAGGAAATCCTACTTAAAATATGTTTCAGCTCATATGAATTAATCACTGTAAATCATGGAGCTTAGGAATTAGATGTTCTGTGAAGTATCCTGCGTGATTTCATAGACTTGTAACACCAGCATTACATACCAAATTTTAAAATTAATTATCATGATGATTCATCTGTTAGAAGCTGTGCACCTGTTAACAAATTAATTGAAAATTGATTACCGGTGTTAGACCTATTGATATGGAAACCACCTAATTATAGACAGTCATGGTTTTATACTTAACATCTGTATCGGCAGACACCTCTTAAAGGGTCTAGCATGTATTGACAAACTTTTCATGCTTTCTTCAGTTTATGACTTGGAATTTTCCTAGCTTCATGTATATAAAAACATTTCTTTCATTCAAAAATCCTGGAATCTTTTAGGCTTTATAACAGTGTTGTGGGACTTGAGTCCAAATCAATACTCGAGTCCACTTTTTCAGGACTTGGACTTGGACTTTGAGGTCTTGGACTTGGACACTTAGGTCAGGACGCGAAAAATCAGGCCTAGTCCACTTCCAGTCCAGTAGAAAAAAAACTCCCACTTAAGACTTTCAGATTGGGAAACCTACCATGAAGACTTATAAGTGCGAACTAAATACAGAATATTTGAAAAAAAAAATTTTAGACTATATTCCAAACAGAGTTTCTGCATTGGGAGTAAAATGTAATGCAATAATAAATTGACATGAAAATGCACATGATGCTCTCTGATTCTTATTAGAAAGTATTTTTAATTAAGTCATTTTGGACTCTGATTTGGACTTGAGTTCCTAAAGACTCAAACTCAAAGTAGGTGGACTTGGACTCGAACCTCAAGGACTTTGACTTGGACTCAAGTGGCTTGGACTCGGACTTGCACTCAGACTCAGGTAATGTGGACTCAGTACCATACTTATTATACAGATACATACATCCTCATTCAATAGACTGACCCCATCAAGGCATGGACCTATCTTTAGGGGGAAAAACAGTATTACATGATCTAAACAGTTTCCTTGATTTGCAGGGACATTCTTGTGCTTGGCCATTCCACAAGCCAGTAGATAAATCTGAAGCTCCAGATTACTATGATCATATCCGCTTCCCGATGGGTAAGTAAATTTGCAGAAAATGGATCCAGCTTATTCTTGAAATTTATTACTGATGTTTGTGAAATTCATGTTTATCTCACCCAAATTTTTGTATAAAACACAAAATTAAAAGTTTCTAAGGAATGTCATCTGGAATTGTTACAAAATTTTTTTTTGTTCTAATTGATCTTGGGAAACTTTTAAAGCAATAGAATAAATATGGACAGTAAAGAGAAGGTACCTTTTAAAAGTGTTTTTGCCAATAATCTTATCCCCACATTTGTTCTGTATCTGTCAAATAAAGTTCTTTTATAAGCTGTGATCATTATGTCGCAGGTTGTGCTTATTAACAGAAGGCCAACACTTGTGATCTTGATCTGCAGTGTGAAATGTGCAAAAATACTCCAGAATTCAGGTTTTTAGCGAACCTGTGAGCTTATGCGATGGTGCAGCGTCGTCCGTCGTGTGTCTTGCGTCATGCGTCGTGCGTCGTCTGTACGTTAACCATAGCTATCTCAAAAACGGCAGGAGCTAGCATCACCAAATATTTTGCAAATAATCAGTCATCCAAAAAACTATATTGGATTTTGTTTATTTTTTTTTTCTAACTGCATTTTCTTAGATTTTATAGGGAAAAAGCTAAAAAAGCTTTAAAAATCTTCTTCTCCGAAACTGTCCAGCCAAATTGTTCAATATTTCACAGAAATGATCCTTGGAACAATCTTACAGGTTATCTTTGGTTAATATTGACAAGAAAATTTTTTTAAAAGCTTTTAAAAAATTTAGATTTATGATTTAAGTTATTCATCATACCAGGCAATGTTACAATCATGGATATTCAGCTCTCTGTGGCTATATAAAGACAACTGTACATGGATTATAAATTATTGGTATCCCTACTCAACTTAATTAAAAAATTTGCCATCAATGAGATATATCTGTATTTTAATTTTGCATTCAGTATGTATCCATAATAATTTTACATATATTCCTGATTTCTTTCTTATAAAAAGTCGGCTGAAAAGCATTTTGTATTGGGAAAATAAATTTCAAAGTTATTACAAGTAGGGACCACTTTTGTGTACAGATTGCAGCACTTGGTTTACCATTGGCAGATTGCCAGTGCCTTCATGTTGGCCATTAGCCAAGATGATGTCAGCTCTATAAATAGTTTTGGCACAGTGCCAGGATTGGAAGAAGTGCAGCCAGGTATAGGTCAAGAGTTCACTCAGTGCAGTAGCTGCATTCTATTTATAGCTTTGGCAGACTGCCAACTGTGTCAGATTATGCAACAGGTCAAGAGTTCACTCAGTGCAGCTAAGTACAGGTCAAAAGTTTACTCAGTCCAGCCAGGTGCAGGTCAAGGGTTCACTCAGTGCAGTAGCTTGAGGCAGCAATTTGTCACAGGTCACTCGGGGGCAACTGCCTTACTCACCTAAGCCTTGTCAGCCCAGTGCATCAAACTCTGGGGAAGTTTGATGTATTGGATTGATATTTTTACTTGTCTATGCGTCTTTGATGGTATTCTCATTTACAAGACAGGTGGTGCCACCTACATTGACTTTTGCAGTGTATTTCTTATTCTTCAGAGGAATTTTATACATCAGCCTAAAATTGGGCATGTTTATACATATCGGGTAGCTTTATAGTGTACAAAACTGGTGGCGCCACCTAATTTTGCACAGTGTATGTCCCTGCTTATTACATAGGAGGGGTTTGTTTGACATACTGTTGGTGCCAGCTACAATCATTGTATCCGCCAAAACAGAGTTTTGCGGATACTATGTTTTCAGTCGGACGCCGACGCTGCCGCCATCACCATATAGGTTTCCGGAGAACTCCTCCATAACCACATGGCAGAATTTTTTAAAATTCGGAATTATGATCGGTCACATGTGAACTGCTTCGCCCTCATTTTTGGTTGACCTCTGACCTTTCCTCTCTGCCCAGCGTCCATTTGTGTATCTGTTTCCACACATAAACCCATATATCTCGGGAACCGTTTGACCGATAAGGCTAAAGATTTTGCACAAATGTAGCCCTTGGAAAGCTTTATAACATACACTAAAAATGGTGGCGCCACCTGCAACCATTTTTGCACAGCATCCATCTGTTCATCAGCCTTGTGATAAAAATACTCATATCTCTGCATTGGTTGGACTTATCCACCTGAAATTTTGCATGTGTAATACATTCTGGACAGCTTTCTTGATTTTATGACAGGTGGCGCCACCTACATTCACGTTTAAGCTGCAGACATCCAAGCTCATATCTTGGGAACCATTTGACCAGTTGGGCCAAAATTTTGCATGTGTATAGATCTCTCCCATAGCTCTTTATCATATGCAAAACTGGTGGTGCCACCTGCCACAATTTTTGCACTGCGTCCATCTGTTCATCTGCCCTGGGATAAAATTACTCATATCCCTGCAGTGGTTTGACTTATCCACCTGATATTTTGCAGGTTTATACATCCTTGACAGCTTTCTTGATTTTATGACAGGTGGCGCCACCTACATTCATGTTTAAGCTGCAGACATCCAAGCTCATATCTCGGGAACCGTTTGACCAGTTGGACCAAAATTTTGCATGTGTATAGATCTCCCATAGCTCTTTATCAAATGCAAAACTGGTGGTGCCACATGCCACTATTTTTGCACAGCGTCCATCTGTTCATCTGCCTTGGGATAAAATCACTCATATCTCGGCAGTGGTTTGACATACCCCCCTGAAATTTTGCATGTGTATAGATCTCACATAGCTCTTAATCATACACAAAATTGATGGTGCCATCTGCCACCATTTTTGCACAGCGTCCGTCTGTTTGTCTGCCGTGGGCTAAAATCACTCATATCTCAGTAGTGGTTTGACTTATCCACCTGAAATTTTGCATGTTTATACATCTTGGATAGCTTTCTGGATCTTTTGGCAGGTGGCGCCACCTACATTTATGTATATGCTGCAGACATTCAGGCTTATATTTCAGGACTGGTTTGACTTATTTCCCTGAAATTTTGCATGTGTATAGATCTCATATCTCTGCATTGGTTGGACTTATCCACCTGAAATTTTGCATGTGTATACATCCTGGACAGCTTTCTTGATATTATGACAGGTGGTGCCACCTACATACACATTTCGGCTGCAGACATCCAGGCTATTATGCAACATACTTCACTCTATTTCCCCTTGCCACTCAATCTATTCCTCACTTCACCTTCCTTTCCCACTCTGATTTTGGAGGATACACGTAGTTGCTTGTTGACCACCCATATTCTAGTTTTTGTGTTGTGTGCACCCATGCCAGAATTGCAGCAGTGATGTATGTTTAATTGTTTCTTGTTCTAAGTGTTCAGTACTTGCATTGTTCATATACATGTTACACATGTTCTTGAAAAGTAATGGTCCAGCATTGAAGCATTATACCTGGTGTAATCTCATTGCACAGGTTCACATTGGGCCTGTAGGCCTTGTTTATTATCTTAAAAATAAAATGTATATAATTGCAATTACAACTTGGCTTGATCATGGATCTTCAATGGCAAATCTGGAAAGATACATAGTTTTGCAGTACAATGTATTAATAAGTTTCAGAATCCTAAATTTGATATGAATGCATACATAATTGCATATATAGAGATCACATAAATAAACATATGTCACCTGTCGGGCGGGAGGATAGGGTTTTCAGGTTTGCAAGTCATTCCAATTTGTTTTGAATATTGCAAGTTTAATATTTGTTTACAGATCTGAAAACTATGATGGAGAGATTGAAGAGTCGCTATTACTGCCACAAGAGGCTGTTCATCGCAGATATGACACGCATTCTGACCAACTGTCGCTCGTATAATGACCCAGATACTGAGTACTATAAATGTGCCAATGGACTCGAAAAATTCTTCCAGACAAAGATGAAAGAAGCTAGTCTATGGGACTAGTGCAGTGTCAGCTGCATCTGTTAATTTAATTTTGAGTCATAAGGAAGCTGTGTTTCCTATTGCACATATCTGCATGTCTGCATATATCTGTGAAAAAGTTGCAGTCTTTCCAAGTGTGCATATATGCGTGAACTGGCAGAAGTATTTACTGGTAAAGTGAATATAGCAGGTCTGTCTAAAAAAAAGATGCTGGGGTGATGTCATTTATAGGGAATCACAATTCACACAGGCCCTATGCGTGAATGTGATTCCTGCTTCAGTTTTTCACACTTGTACTCACACATATACAAACCAATTTCGACACTTATACTCTCATATGCTTATACGACAGACACATGGAAAGACCACTGTTACAAAACCATATGACATATGAGCAATTTTTCTTGCATAAATGCAAATATGGAATATATACAATAAAATTGCACACCTTTGTTGCTTATGATGTTGCAAATAAGGAAGAAAGAGTAATAAATGTTAAGAGTTATAAGTGATGTGAAGGGAGTATCTGGAAGCTTGTATTTTATATCTGATTAAATCAAAATGATAAAGACTGGGGTTAAGCTGTGTTGTTGGTTTTCTGCAGGATAGAATAACCTACCTAGCTCCTTCATTTATGAAAAAAGAGTAGAGTACTAAAAGTAATGTAAATGGTTGACACCTTTTTGAAAGACTAGCTTTGTGTAGGTTCTTGTACACAAGCTTTCTGGTGCTTGGGCCCCCTTCCTCAGGTGTCAGTTCTCAGGGGCCTAGCACCTGAAAACTTGTACACAAGGACCTACACAAAGCTAGTCTTTTAAAAAGGTGTCAACCATTTACATTACTTTTTGTAAGTAACTGACTAGGACGGCATTTCAAAACTTTACAAAGTAGAGTACTAAGGAGTGGTTTCAGTGGTGAAACCTCACAAATTATTCTCATGAGAAAACTGGGAATAAATAGCCGACTAATCTATTATTATAAAGGCATGTAAAACTATCCAGTCTCTGCTTCATGTGTTTTTGTCGACACCATGTGAATGGTTTAGGTTTGTGCATACAGTTTACTTTTGTTACATTTGATATGTTTTGTCATTATGATTGTGGCACCATAATGTACTAGCTTGTCAAAAAATTCTTTATTTTTTTTTCTGAAGCAAGGTTTCATCGTGACAAAGTTAGAACCCCGATTATAGGAAGATGAGTTGATGTTAAACAATATGATCCATGTTACTGGACCTTGAAAAATATGTCACGGTGCTGCTACTGTAGTGGCTAACTCACTTGCTCAGACTTGTCTTGTACCTGAAAATGGTAAATTACAAATGCTGCTTCCAGCATGAGCTTAGTAATTATTAAAGATATGTATGTCATTGTCTGGATGCTCTGGAGCATGTGTTGTACTGGCTGTCTATTAGAGAAGTATACATCACCACCTTCAAGGCTACAAAAAATGTAATTTGCCTTACAGACACCTTATTGTATTATCTTGCACAAAATTAAAACTAGGTCAGAGTGAACTCTTTTTGTGAATTCCTGACTAAACGTATTATTTACCCTGTCAGAACCAATGGGAACATTCCACCGGTGTCCAAACAGGCCACGTCAGCTTCCTCCAGTTCAGCATTTAATTATTAAAAAGCGACTGTTTGGTGAATTGCCACACACTTCATTAGTTAGTTTTACTCAACTGATTTAACATTTCAACATGTCAACCTGTTTTTAGCTCAGCTGACTATAAGTCATCTGAGCTATAGTCGTGGTCCATTGTCCGTCGTCCGTCCGTCTGTCCGTCTGTCAGTCCGTCCGTCCGTAGATGTGGCACGTTTTGAAACCGTAAGATCTAGGAATCCAAAATTTGGCATAATGTTAGATGTCCCCAAGATCTCCTACCAAGCCGAAAACTGGGTCTTTGCACCTTCTTTCCTTTGAGAAATTAAGGAAAAACCTCAATTTTTTATTGAAAACCTATTTTCACACTTCAGGACTGCCTAATATCAAAACCACTCATCTGTTTTTCCTCATATTTTCCATAAATAATCCTCTATATAGTTCCTATGTACATGCCAGAAATTAGGTCTGTATTATATAATTTAAAAAAGTTATGGGCCAAAACATAATGCATTTTGTAAATAACAAGGAAAGAAATTTGATCACTTAACACAAAACTTGTTAAAGCTAAGCACTTTTTTCCAGTAATATAACTTTTATTAATCAAAATTAAATTGTATACCCAAAATTAGATGAAAATCTTTTAAATTTTTTAAAATATTAATAAAAATAAAAAATTGGTACCTTAAATTTTGCTCAACTTTGACCATGGCACGTTTTTTTCCTGTAACTGCTGTTGATTTAATTTTCAAAGCATGTTTTTCTTAGCATTTCAACTGTTAACATTAAAAGTTTGAAACCAGTTGATCAAAAACTGTAGATTTTATTCAAGTTTTCAAGCACCATGTCACATATTGTTTACATCAAGCTAGTGTTATGCAGTTTGCTAGAGCTCAGCTCCCCAGGTTCAGCTCTAAGTTCCTTAAATTAGGCATACAGTAAGATGTCTCCAGAATCCCCTACCATGCCAAGAATTTGGTCACTAGGACTTAATTCCTTCGAGATATTAATGAAAAACTTCATTTTTTCATTAAAAACCCATTGTTACACTTCAGGACTTCCTAATATAAAAACCACTGATCTGACTTTGATCATATATAATATACATATTTTTCTATACATTTGCTGTGCACATGCCAGAAATGATGTCAGTATTGCCTAATTATTTTAAGTTATAGGCCCAAACATAATGGACTTTGTAAAAAATCAGAAAAAATATTTACTCACGTTACATGAAAATTATTGAAGCTAGAGATTTTTTTTCAAGTATATAACTTTGTTTAATTAAGATTCAATTGTATATCCAAAATTATATCTGTATTTTGTAAATTTTATAAGTTATTAGCATAAACATAAAATCAGTACCTTAAATTTTACCCAGCTTTGACCAAGGCATGTTTTTTTCCTGTGAGTGCTGTTGATTTAATTTTCTCAGCATGTAAACATAAGTATTTAATTTGTTTAAATCTGAAATTTGAAACTTAAAGGTTGAAAATTAGGCTAGTTATTGAATTTTATCTTGAGGCTCTATTGTAGTCACTTGCTTTGTTCCTGATGCAGGTAGGCCACTTCAGGTCACTGGAAGTCCACTATGCCAGGGTTCCTGATTTGTTACAGTCACTGGGGGAGATCCCCTGCTGTGACAGGTGTACAATTGTTCTCATATCACACCCCTCCCCCCCCCCCCCCCCCCCCCCGATGAATATATAAATATACATTTGTATGCATGATGTGGTGTATATGACAAGATTGAGATTTATGATGATGCAATTTAGAATTATGAATCAAAGTTTATATTTCAAAATATGTGTTATATTGGAAATGTATACAAATTAAACTTATAAAAAATGAGGATCTAATACAAACATGTGTTTATTATTTTCGAGCCTCAGCAGAATTGAAGATCAGGCTTTGATTGCCCTGAATGTATATGCAAAAGTGTTGTTGATCCCACCTTCCCGACCCCCCCCCCCCCCCCCCCCCCCCCCCCCGGCTGTCATTAATCCTTTGCACCTCACCGTCACCTGTGCACTGGGACATTAGTTATTATTGCAAATGTGTACAATTTTTTTAATTTGAAAGATAATTGGATTAGAAAAAATTAAGATCTAACATTGAAACATATTCTTGCCTCAGGAGAATGGAACATAAAGTGAATAGCTCTGTCTGTCCATCATCTCTTAATTATCATTAAATATATATATTAATTATGAAATTTTTTCTTTAAGCACTGTTGAAATAACTTTTATTTGCTGTATATGTATGGATTTTAGCTATTAAAATCTGAAATTTGAAAGCAACTTGTGTATTCAGATGTGTAATATTGCAGATGAAAAACTTTAAAATATTAAAATATATTATCAGCTTTGTTTGTCTAACAGTCTGTCTGTCCTTTTTAAATATTATGTAATTGTGAGTCAACTATTTAATCCTGTAAGTATTGTTGAATTAAGTGGAAATCCTATATGTATATACACTATATTAATACAGAGATGTTGTAACTCCCATCATTCCAGCCCCCCCCCCCCCCCCCCCCCAACCCCCAACCCCCCACCCCACCACCACCACCACCAAGTTTTTGCATCTGGGGACATCAGTTATATTTCAACTGTATACATTTATAAAATAAAAAATACTTATATTTGATAATATATATTATGTAAAATAGATCCAATTGAGCAAATGTGTAAACTACTGAACTGTCAACAATTTATCAAAAAGCCAGTCAATAATCATGGTAATAATATACATATTATTTTTACAAAATGCTCACATGCTTCAATTTTGACATTAGAGAATGCATGGTTTGGTCACAAAATATTATTTGCAACAATTTCTTACTCATCAATACAAACCAATCATGTCAACCAGCCATGGCATATATTACCTTTCCTTCTTAGACTTGATCTCCATTTGATATTATTTTAGATTTTAACCTTCAAGGTCAACTTCAGCTGAGCACAGTGACCCATATTAATAGCATCATGTCTTGAATGTTTACATCAAGTCATTGGTTAACAGTGTTCTAGGCTGTTACATTACACCTTCACTCCTTGCCAGCTGCTTCTGTGAGTGCCTGGGTCAGGCTGGGTCAGGCAGTTATTACCAGAGAGCCTGTCTCCTCTCTCTCTTTCCCTTTCTCTCTTTCTCTGGCAGTCTAGCTCTCTTTCTCTCTCTCTCTCTTTCTCTCTCTCACCCCTATGCCTCCCTTCCTCCCTCCTTCCCCCATTCTGTTGACAGGTACCTTAAACCTGATTTATTAGATATATATATATGTTGATGCAATTAATGTTGATGCAATTAAGAAATGTGAATCAACTGAAATATTCACATATATATGTTATACTCTAAATGTATAGTTACATTTTCAAACCTGGAAAAAAATGATGTTATAAAAAAGGAATTTATGTAAAAATTGTTAAAAATTTCCTGGCTCAGAAGAATGGGAATTAAAATGATTTGCTTTGTTTCTCTAGCTTTCTGCCTATTTTAAATATTTAATAATTATGAATAAACTTTTTTTTTCCTGTAAGCACTGATCAATTAAATTTCATATCCTGTACATATATGCAAGGGTATTGTAACTCCCACCATCCCCTCCCCCCCCCCTTTCTTCTTGGCACTGTGAACAATGGTTCTATTGCTATAGCATAAAATTTGATAATTTGAAGAAAATATATACAGAGAGACAGAGGCGTTTTAACCCTCATCATAACCCCCCCCCCCCTCCATCAAGTCCTTCCACCTGTGGAGTGGGGACTTTGTTGCAACTGTATACATATCATAAAATAGAAAAAAAATTTATTAAAAAATTGGATCTCATAAGACAAATGTGTAAAATGTTGAACTGCCAAACAGCCTGTCAAAAAGGTATCCAATGGAAACGCATGGTCAGATCTTAAAATATTATTTGCAACAATTTCTTCAATCATATCAACCAACCATGGCCTAGATTACCTCTTTCTCTCAGACTTTATCTACATTTCATAATATTTTAGATTTTAACCTTCCTGGTGTTTAAGTACTGTTGAATGCTCCGTCCCTCTCGCTCTGTCTCCTTTTCTCTCTACATCCAACCCTCCTTGCTGCCCACAGTTTCCTTCTCTGAACCCCATCCCAATGTCAGCCTCAGTAAACGAGAACAAGATGAATCAGATATTCATATTTTTATATATTGTATAACTATTTGCTAGAAATTATGTTAATATTGTGTAATATGTAGACGTGGTGGGCATCAATATAATGTAACTTGTCAAGACCTAAGAGATATCATGTCATACAGTCACAATTCATAAATCCCCTCTTCAGCATAGTTAATCTTAACATTATATCGGTCAAATTGAAATCTTGCCGACTTCCATACACTATAGATCCTTCAACAAATAGCCTTATCATCATTCTACCACTGCTTAGTGTACTGTCATTGCATTCATATTTGCTCAAATATATCGCTATTATCAACAGCTCCCAAATAAATAAAAATAAACCACTATATTTACTCCATATTAATCCATCAGTCAGGTAATTTCGTACATCATTTACTCACATATTACTTTATATTCCTTTATAATAGCCTAACATGTCCATGATATTTATAAGGTTTGTCGACTAAATATAGTACCACAATGGTGATACATTTATAGTGCAATCACGATCAGCTGAGCGCCGTGACCCATAGTTCCCTTGTTTATTTTGGAAAATAAATTTTAATCAAATTACAGCATATAGTGTCGCTCACAGACAGTTTGAAGCTGCATTCACAGGCCGTTATCCTGTTTTTTTTAAAGTTTAATGAGATAGGTTCTATTGTGAAATACCTCGGCGACAGGTTCCATTGTGGAATACCTCGGCCATTCTTCCTGACCCACTGCCATCCCTGAAGAAAGAGGGCTGCCCGATGGGTCAACCAATCAGACCTTGTTCCAGATCCCCATAAACCAGGACTTCACTTTGGTCTCTGGTGTGCCTGAGGTTGATGTTAACCTCTGTCCATGCTTTGGGGAAACTTGTATAAAGTACACTGGGTGACAAGCCCCCCCCCCCCCCTTTTTTTATGGTGCTTCGGCAGGTCAGTTAGTAGTGTCCCAGCTTAATAAGGAGATGGATTAAATTAGGGGCATGTGAAGCTTAGTAGCCTATATTGCTTACGTACTCGCTCAAGGACTGACCATATAATATTTTACTTCAGCTCAATAATATAAAGCTGTTCTGAATTCGGACAGACTTTGCGGACATAATGATGGTATAAAACTTGAACTGCTGTATTATTGTGTACTTGGGAGAAATCCTACACCACGTCTAAGAGTTTTCATTGTATTGGCATGTAACTGTGAAAAGATGTCTCAATAAGCATTTATATTGGACTGGTAAACCTACTTTGGTCGTGGCACTAGTCAGAAGGGGAATGCACTGCCACGGCCATCCGTCCTGTTGCTTCGATCTTGTGGTAAACAGAAGCAATCTTAAATTATGGTACAAGTGATGAACTAACACAAAAGAATACATGTTAAATTACAAAACAAAGTATAACCCATCTCTATGGTAACAATTAAGTCATTTCCTGTGTTGCATACAAGTTAGCGTTCGTCCAGGAACCCGTGAGAGATATGCTTTTATTCACCTTGTAGTCAGACCGAAATGCACGGGAATTCACCAATATGCTGCTTTGGTTTGTTTTAAATGACAGCGTACCTGTGGGCCATGAGTCATAAAAATTGAAATATTTGCTTCCTCATCTAGCCTGACAGTGCAGTTGTCGTCGTTACTGGGTGTTGCACTCTGACATCTCAGTAATCTCAATAATACGTCATATAACGTCCCACTTTGTTCCCGCTAAAGCGTCGATCGAGACTCTTATGTGAGCGAGGAAAACTGGCGCTAATTAAAATGTAGTACGTTCATCCGTGAAGCATTCACAACGGTAGATATGTCATTACCACCAAATTAGCAGGTTCAGCAAGTGTTGGTTGACCTATGTTTGACCTATGCTAAGGGTTTCGCTTAAATACAATATTAAAATGTGTACTTTCGGTACATTTATTATATGCATCTGACTGAGACGTATTTTTAACCGAATTAAGAAAATCGTTTTCCTATGAAAGCCGAGATTTATTTTTATACTTGAATACTTAAAATTACTTTTCATCAGTTTTCCTTTATCATTATGACACCAAGAAAACAAATATAAGCAAGCACCGTGAAATGTACGTAACGTCCACGTCAGTTAAGAATGGTCTTTTTAACAAAAAACACGTGCTTTTGTTGTCACTCCGAATTTCCATCAAGACTGATCTGGTCTTAAACCGTAATGCACTGGCGGAATTTATGCGTCGTCTTCAAATAACGCATCCAATAAAAATTGTTTATAATATCTATAAAGTCATGAGAAATTGCTAAAATTATCGTCCTCTTGCTGCGTATGAACAGTGCATTATATACGGTCATTCCGTGTAAAACAACCGTGATTCTAACGGGAACGTCTGCAACATGCTTACAGTCTCAGCTGCATACTAATATTACAAATCTCTGCCTCTCAAAAGCAGAGGCTTAAAATATTACTCGTCAGACAATGGCAACCCTGAGAGAAACGGCCACGGATGAAGCATTTTGGGGTAACGTGACAACTATATGTGGTTAAGGAAAAAAAAAATGTTGGTGAACCTTTGCTACCCAGACAAAGAAGACAGCCACCCAGATATGATGAAGGCATAGCACCACCAGGTTGTCACTAAAATCAGCGCCATATCGGCCCTCTAACGTTAAGATCAGATCACTGGCTGTCAGAGTGCCTTTACATCTAGGTCTAAGGAACGCATTATAAGGCCCCATGAGGATGCAAATATTTTCGTAATTTTCTACAACGCCTCATAACCTTCAGGTGCACTGTCAATTGAAATAAAAAGACTAATCGTTAGCATTATTAGTGTACTTTCTAATAACACCAAACATGAGCGAGAAAGTTCCTTTTTATTTCGATCAGCATATTGGTAAACCCTCAGCATGTTTGTTGAATTTCTGACCGCATGAAAACAAGCATGGCTCGCACGGGTTAATGAACGCAGCCGACTTGTACACGAAACAGGAAATGAATCAATACCATAGCGACGGAGGTGTTAATTCATGATTCGTAGTATGTAAAGATTATGGGCTTTTTACCACAATATGACAACAACATGATGGAAAACCACTGCAATGCATTTCTCGATATTGCTTGTATCACGACTCAAATAGGCTTACCAGCCTAATTATTATTGCCTACTAAGTCGGGATGTCATGGCTACACCAGAATGTACAGTTTATCATCTGACCACAGTGATCACGGGTAGATTGGAACAAAAGGATTCCCAGATATATTGTCAGCTAGCTGGAAAAATTCCTACTCAATACATTTATACTGGAGCGAATTCATGAAAGAAATATACAAAGTAATTGCGTTTTATGTGGATAATTTTGACAATGTCAGTTGGCTACCCTGAAAAGTGACTTCACCCGTGATGGATCAATTAATGATGTACATATAGGCGATTGTGTATCTTCAGTCACTGTCCGCATGTGCTATCATATCTCTCTAAAGTTGAAAAGGTAGAAGAACTGATCCTTTTGTCACCAGCCAAAAAATAAAGTACTGAGCGTTCATTCAGTTGTTGTCAACGACTTAAAATTTTAACTGTATTTAGTTATGACACAGGAGAGGTTGAATAACGTGACGCTGTTTCATGTCTATTAGTATCAGGTGGACAGTCTTGATGTAACTGATGTTGCAAATCACTTTGTTGAAGGGTCACAGCATAGACTTTTCTCTGTCTGGATAAGTTAGCAAGATTGACCTTTCAAGAAGTTCATTGTTACCTCAGCATTTAGCATACAGTGGCCATACACGCATTCTAAACTTTCCCACACATTTAATAAATCTATTAGCTATAGATAAGCACGGCACAACAAGCGCTATGTGCAAAAGAAGGTACTTTATATTCTTAAATTTTTATGAATCTTTGCCAGAATATGTTGTAATATGCTGCTAATTTGCACGTTTTTTTAGTAATATCCGGAGGAGCATGCACCGGACCCCCTAGATATGCTTCGCTCCTTCGGCGCTCGCTGTGAGATCACAATGGCCTGTCAAATCTGAAATATCTTTCTGCGCATATATATATATATATATATATATATATATATATATATATATATGAGTGTGTATAATTCGCCCTCTTCCTAATTAAAGCATTCCTAAAACGACCAGAACTGAAGAGATTGCAACCAAAATGTCTTCAATGCTACACAAAACATTTACAACATACAGAGTGCGATGAAATTTGTGAAACGCCACACAAAACCACTGCAACATATATACAGAGCGCAATAAAACGTGTTAAAACCGAACACCAAACATTTACAGCATACATAGAGCAATAAAACAAGCTAACACTTCACGAAGCAATAACAACACAGTGCAGAAACTGTTTTTAGTACATAATCTGTCACGAATGGATTTTCGCCACTGAATAATTTAGCAAGAAATAACAGATCGTCTGTGCAATGAAAGCAGGGGCTGATTTGTACTCTGAATTAGTCATTAATTTCGTTCCACAACTCCCCGCTAGTATAGGTTTTTTGAAGGATTTCAAGGACATACGTGGAATAAACCCTGAAGATGCATATGTACAATATTAACAGCTCGAGGCCTAGGGGTCGAGAATCACGTGCTATTCAGTTCTAAAAGTTGGGTCAAAAACTGCGGCGAAAGTACAGTCAAGCACGCTTAAATCGGTCAACTTAACCAGGGGAAAAAGATTGAAATCATGGGTGCTTCAAATGACGAAACCCCTTATAAGGAAGGAGCCATGTAATTTGTTAGTGAAACAATGATGGCTGAATCTTGCTGAAACAATGTCAACCACGGCTTGTTCCCGCCAGCTGTCATCCCTCATGTCTCCATCATGCCTTGTTCGCGCCATGTCAGACTCCTAGCTGTCATCCCTCATGTCCCCACCATGGCTTGTTCAAATTATGTCAAACTTCTGTCACCCCGATGTTTCCACCTTGTCTTGTTCACGCAATGTCAGACACCTGTCATCCCTCATGTCTCCACCACGTCTTGTGCAAGCCATGTCAGACACCTGTCATCCCTCATGTCTCCACCACGTCTTGTGCAAGCCATGTCAGGCTTCCAGCTGTCATTCCTTCATTCTCCACCATGTCTTGATTACGCTAGTCAAACTCCTTTCATCCCTCTTGTCTTCAACAAGGCATGTTCGCGACATGTCAGACCCCTGCCATCCCTCATGTCTCCAACATGGCTTGTTCATGTTATGTTTAACCCTGTCCTCCCTCTTGTCTCCTAAATGGCTCGTTTATGTTAGGTCAGACCAATGTCACCCCTCAGGTCTCCACCATGTCTTGTTTGCGCCATGTCAGACAACTGTCATCCCTCATGTCTCCACAATGTCTTGTTTGCGCCAAGTCAGAACACATGTCATATCTCATGTCTCCACCATGTCTTGTTCGCACCATGTCAGACACCTGTCATACCTCATGTCTCCACCATGTCTTGTTCGCGCTATATCAGACACCTGTCATCCCTCATGTCTCCACCATGTCTTGTTCACGCCATGTCAGACACCTGTCATCCCTATGTCTCCAACAAGGCTTGTTCGCGCCATGTCAGACACCTGTCACCCCTCGTGTCTCCACCATCTCTTGTTCGCGCAAAGTCAGACCCCTGTCATCCCTCATGTCACCATAATGTCTTGTTCACGTTATTTTAGAGTCCTGTCATCCCTTATGTCTCAACCATGTGTTGTTCACGCCATGTCAGACCCCTATCATCCATCATGTCTCCTCAATGTCTTGTTTATGTTATGTCAGACTCCTGTCATCCCTCATGTCTCAACCATGTCTTGTTCGCGCCATGTCAGACACCTTTCATCCCTCATGTCTCCACCATCTCTTGTTCATGCAATGTCAGACTCCTGTCATACCTCATGTCTCCGCCATGTCTTGTTCATGCCATCTCAGACTCCTGTCATACCTCATGTCTCCACCATGTCTTGTTCATGCCATGTCAAACACCTGTCATCCCTCATGTCTCCTCCATGTATTGTTCAAGCTTAATCACATTCCTGTCAGCAATCATGTCTCCGCCATGTCTTGTTCGCGTTATGTCAAATTACTAGCTGTCATACCTCATGTCTCCACCATGTCTTGTTCGCGCCATGTCAGACTTATGTCATGTCTCATGTCTCCACCATGTCTTGTTCGCGCTATGTCAGACTCCTGTCATCCCACATGTCTCCATAATGTCTTGTTCGCGCTATGTCAGACTTATGTCATGCCTCATGTCTCCACCATGTCTTGTTCGCGCTATGTCAGACTCCTGTCATCCCACATGTCTCCATCATGTCTTGTTCGCGCTATGTCAGACTTATGTCATGCCTCATGTCTCCACCATGTCTTGTTTGCGCCCTGTTAGACTCCTGTCATCCCTCATGTCTCCAACATGTCTTGGTCGTGCCATGTCAGACTTATGTCATCCCTCATGTCTCAACTATGTCTTGTTCGCGCCATGTCAGACACCTTTCATCCCTCATGTCTTCACCATCTGTTGTTCATGCCATGTCAGACTCCTGTCATACCTCATGTCTCCACCATGTCTTGTTTATGCCATGTCAGACTCCTGTCATACCACATGTCTCCACCATGTATTGTTCAAGCTTAATCACACTCCTGTCAGCCCTCATGTCTCCGCCATGTCTTGTTCGCGTTATGTCAGATTACTAGCTGTCATCCCTGATGTCTCCACTATATCTTGATCGCGCTATTTCAGACTTTTGTCATACCTCATGTCTCCACCATGTCTTGTTCGCGCCATGTCAGACACCTTTCATCTCTCATGTCTCCACCATGTCTTGTTCGCGCCATGTCAGACTTATGTCATCCCTCAAGTCTCCACCATGTCTTGTTCGCGCCATGTCAGACACCTTTCATCCCTCATGTCTCCATCATGTTTTATTCGCGCCATGTCAGACTTATGTCATCCTTCATGTCTCCAACATGTCTTGTTCGCGCCATGTCAGACTTATGTCATCCCTCATGTCTCGACCATGTCTTGTTCGCCGAATGTCAGACTTATGTCATCCCTCATGTCTCCACCATGTCTTGTTCGCGCCATGTCAGACTTATGTCATCCCTCATGTCTCCACCATGTCTTGTTCGCGCCATGTCAGACTTATGTCATCCCTCAAGTCACCACCATGTCTTGTTCGCGCTATGTCAGACCTATGTCATCCCTCATGTCTCCATCATGTCTTATTCGCGCCATGTCAGACTTCTGTCATTCCTCATGTCTCCACCATGTCTTGTTCGCGCCATGTCAGACTTATGTCATCCCTCATGTCTCGACCATGTCTTGTTCGCGCCATGCCAGACTTATGTCATCCCTCATGTCTCCACCATGTCTTGTTCGCGCCATGTCAGACTTATTGCATCCCTCATGTCTCCACCATGTCTTGTTTGCGCCATGCCAGACTTATGTCATCCCTCATGTCTCCACTATGTCTTGTTCGCGCCATGTCAGACTTATGTCATTCCTCATGTCTCCACCATGTCTTGTTCGCGCCAAGTCAGACTTATGTCATCCCTCATGTCTCCACCATGTCTTGTTTGCGCCATGTCAGACTTATGTCTTACCTCATGTCTCCACCATGTCTTGTTCGCGCCATGTCAGACTTATGTCATCCCTCATGTCTCCACCATGTCTTGTTCGCGCTATGTCAGACTTATGTCTTACCTCATGTCTCCACCATGTCTTGTTTGCGCCATGTCGGACACCTGTCATCCCTTATATCTGCACCATCTCTTGTTCGCGCCATGTTACATACCTGTCATCCCTCATGTCTCCATCATGTCTGGTTCGCGCCATGTCAGACTCCTGTCATCCCTCATGTGTCCACCATGTCTCGTTCGCGTTATGTCAGACTCCTGTCATTTTTTCATGTCTCCACCATGTCTTGTTCATTGGTGGATGTAGAGTCATGTGCCGAGAATTCCACCAGTAACAAGGCAGGATGAGTCGTGTTGGATTCCCATTCTTACATTGATTGATGTTGACAATTATCAGGCCGGTACGCCCAGGGTGTGTCCATCATCAGTCGTTTAGCCGCGACACGCCGAAGCCAGCGTGGATCCAGCCAGGCAATGATAGAGACCCCGCTGATTAGCTCAGTTTGGCAGGTGCATCGGCGCTTCAAGGTAAGACTACAGGTGCGTGTTAACCGGCCAGCGTAATACAGAGAGAGAGATGGATGTGCGCTTGTGAGTAAAGATTCGCTTAATATTTTGGATAGTACAATTAAAGCACAGGAGTTAAGACATCCTCAAACTGGTAAAAACAAAAGTGTATGGGGAGTGCTAGTATACACTTTGTACACAAGGCAGAAGTATTACGAAGAAAACGGCACGAGACTCAGACTCAAATTCAAAATTTTTTTTATTAAACTTATATTAGGCCTGTTGCTTTTCCCAGGGCGTCCCCCCCCCCCCCCCCGCGTCCACTAAAAATTCTGCCCTTTTGGAGAAGGTCCCATTACGTGGCCTCTTAGCTTGTATTGATCTAGCTTCTCAGGTGATGTGACCACGCCCTGCCTTTTGTACCGGCTTATAGCCATCATGTGTCTAGGGTTGCGTGCAAGATATGTTCTTTGTTTTCAGCCGACTACATCGATGTGATATGGCGCTTTGATGATTTTAGTGCGCTGGGGTTGTCTTTCTACGAATCTGTTTATGATGCTACTGGTGTGTAAGGACCATGAGCTCGAACATCATGCGTTTATTTATCCAGAGTATGTTTTGAACATACATTGATTGACTTAAATACGATCTGAAGAATTCTTGCTATGTTTTAAAATTAATGTTATATATATATATATATATATATATATATATATATATATATTATCTTTTATTCTGTTTTTTTATTCAAAGCTGTAAGCATGCACCGGTAGGTTATGATCGGTTAATGGGTCCAGCTGACCCATCTTAAGATGGTATATATAAGAGCAATGTCTGGTATAGAATTTGAAGTCCTTCTAGTAGATATTTAAATTCTTATCTCTACTTGCAGAAATGTTGATCTTCTGTGGTCAAACTTGCAAATTGACTGATAAGAATAAAACATAATTCTCTCATGATAGGCCTATATAGTTATTTCTCATCTCCACTGATGCGATTTGCAATTTAGCTGACACAGATTGTATTGGTAGATGGTTATTTTTACCTCTACTGGTTGTATACTGCGTCTCCATAGGTAGGATATATATATATATATATATATATATGTGTGTGTGTGTGTGTGTATGTGTGTGCGCGCGCACCACATACATTGTTTCAATGGCCAATAGTCTTAAAATTTTATTTAAACTATCGGACCCCGCGAAAAGACAGGCCTCCGAATTGCCCATTGCGTCCTATTGTATAAATTTAATTTCTAATTATGATAAGGGAGAAAATTTTTATCTTGCAGGTATGATTCTGAGTGAATTTTATTCTACGATTCTACAACTTTGTGACTGGTAGGCCTGTCTTGAAGTATTTCTGTGCGCAACTGATGAAACAGAAACGCACCGCCTAAATGTTACCGCACGCACCACGCATACCGAGATACATGGCGCACCGTTAACGCAGCTTCAGTCGTAAACTAGACCCAGGACTTGCAATCAGCAGAAATGACAAAGTGGTAATGTATAAAAGACAAATGAAAAGAGAAAGAGAGGAAAGGGACGTCATAAAAAGTTTTGTCACATGTGCTAAGGCCAAAAATCTGCAAGAAAGCTGCAGAATTTAATAAGAGAACATTATTCTTAATATTGAAATCCTCAACAGAATTTTATTAAGAGTTCTATCAGATTGCAGTGACAAAAATATCAATTAAGCTGCGTGACAAACATGGACGCCATGCGGGTGATCGCGCAGACGGCGTGGACGTTAATTTTTTGGACATCTGCGGTAATGTCCTACCCGACCGGCGCGCCCTCTACAGCCTGCCCTGATATGTACCCCAGTGGCCATGGATCATCACCGCAAGTCACCGACACTCCGTATTACATTGAAGTATCTGACGAGGAATACCTGCCCGGTATACCAATGTCAGGTAAGTGTTGTAATATATCAGATCAATAATTAGGAAGATACTAAAATGATACTAAATGATACTAAATTATAATTTATTGAGAGTACACTAGTATTTTACTTCTTCTACTATTACTATTTCTAATTATACTACTACCTACTACTACTACTAAATAATAATAAAAATAAGAAGAAGAAGAAGAACTATAACAACAACAACAATAATGATAATAATAACAACAACAACATAATAATAATAATAATAATAATAATAATAACAACAAGTGACCCATGGCCCGGTCATGACGCTCAGCCGACTTACATGTTGACAATGTGACCTTGCACAGGCAACTAATAAAGATTATGTATCATAAAGATCATTGTTCATGTATATTAGCTAAAGTACATCAAGACCCATCAGCACACCACATTTGATGACAATCTATCCAGCCGTTCCTTAGGAATCTGGTAATTGGCGTGTATTTTGCATTATTCTGGGGTGCTCAAACATGATCTGTAACACAGAAAATATAGGTCACAGTGACCTAATTTCAGGTTTCTGAGGAGAACTTTTGAGGAACTCTCAGGATGTCAATTTAGAAGATTCTAGGTCCAATGGTTGTGATTTGTGCCTTGCATTGGTATCAAATTTTTTATTATTCTAGGTACAGCGGTTATTATTGGTGCCCTGTTAACAGACGACTGCATCTTTGAAGGTTTCAAAAGTATAGAAACAAATCTTTAAACATTTAAAATTCCAGGTAGCGCCACGAGTCTGCAGAAAATTATGAAACACTCTATGATCAATATGCATGCAAATAATCATAGTAATCAATGCATTAATTGTTTACATAATTGAGCTTTTGTATTAAATTTTGCATTATTGGGGGGGGGGGGTACTTATAATGGGTAACAGAGACCTAATGTCAGGTTTCAAAGAAGATTTTTTATGGGCGTCTATGGATGTCAAGTTAGAAGAGATTCCAGGACCAGCGGTTACGATATGTGCCTGGTTATAGGACAGACGAACCGACCGACGGTCGGACGCCGGACAAAGGGTGATCGCTATAGCTCAGATGACTTTCAGTCAGCTGAGCTAATAATAATATTAATATTAATAATTATAATAAATTATAATGAACCCTTTCAAAGATATTTAAATAAATCGAACAAGAAATTCATTGGCTTTATTTTGAATTTAAACTTGGCCTGGTTGAGTCAAGGTCTTATCACGACGGAGCGATCGACTGGCTAATAAGAAGCTGACTTCTCACGTTTTAGATTAGGCAGATTTTAAATCGAAGTCCGAAGGCCTAGTTTGACTCAGCTGAAGGGCCTAATTTGAATCATAACGGCATTCATGCTTAAAACCGCACTTACAGCGTCCCTTGTTAAATATACACTATATATTCACGCGGTTAGTAATTTCATTATTTCATTTTTATGACCTCGGTGAAGAATTCAAACGAAAGGAAACATGTTAATGGACCAACCAATGTGTAAATCCAGTCTCTGTGCGGCCATCAACGTGCTGATGTGAAAATTATCAAGCGTGGAAGTCGTTAGGGACGTGCTTGTTAATACAGACACTCATACAAATTAAATTAGCAACATATTTGTTTTCACGAATGTGTGCGTATGCAAGGGGCTTGCATATGTGTACGTGTCAATTGACTGGTTGAATTGCCTTGTTAATAGTTTATGAAACAACGGGCGGAGTGTGTGTATGTGTGTGTAGGGGGGTATATATAGACGGAAAAAGTTATAGCGGTACGGCGACCCCTGCAGGATTAAAAGAAAGTTCAATGCAAACAATCATTAGACAAGCAAATTAAAAATTTAAAAATTTAAATTTAGCAGGTCCTTTTTCATAGAAAATAGTAAATTAATTGGCATTATATATGAACCTAGACTAGGCTTTAAATATGGAGCTTGCCCATGCAGACAAGGCCTCGCCGCGACGGAGCGAGAGACCGGCTTATTGGAGGTTGACTCGCACTATGCAATGTGTAAATACCGTCTCTATGCAACCATTTACGTGCTGATGCGAAAATTATCAACCAGTGAAGTCGTTTGTCGGTCTTTGCGCAACCCATGACTTCCGTATATCCAATAACATTAAAAATCAAATTCCATTTTATTTCATTCTCATGTTGTAGAAATTTTTGGAAAATATGGGTCTACTCTAGTGAAGTTTTCGTATCTCTCTCATGCTGCAGGTCCGGTTCCGCCTGACCTGCAAGGCCTCTAGTTATTATACTTGCCACTAAAATATGTAAGTAGAACATAATTACGTAATTCTATTTTTGGGGCAATGTCACCGAGGCAGGATTTCTCATAATAACTTCCTGTCAATTAAATAGGGGAATCCTTGATATTTGCATGTTAGTATACGTGTACTGGGTGATTACTTCTGACTGGCAAATTATCACATCTATTATCACTTTAGACCAAGGGTAACTATAGATAAACCGCGTTTTATCTTCGGTGAAAGTATGGAAAAGGCCATATATTGCAAACGTCATAGAAAACACCCTTAGTTCAGCTATAGCTATGACAGGTGGTGCTAATTATTGGCTGTATATTTTACCTGTCGGGATGACTGCAGCTGTGTGTGGTAAGATAATTTACATATTTTTCTCTCCTCTTTCTGCAAACTTTATAAAAAATAATTATGATAACTGAGAAATATTTATTAAGAGATTATCCAGTTTGCCATCTTAATTTCTGGGTCAGTGAGGGTTTGTGTAGTAGGCTAAATTTGTCTATCACTGCAGGGTCAGTAGTGCTGAAGTTTTGCATTAACTCATGGTCCTGTAACTCTTTGAAATTCGTTCATCAATGCAGGGATCTGTAAGGAGTAGGACGACTCTGGTTTGAACCCCGCCAGAGCCTTGCCGTAAATATACGACTCGGGAAGCATTTATCGTTGGCTTGTAAGCCTGACTTGAGTCATAATGCAAGCCATGCGGAGAAATACATTGCAGTGATTGCAGTGGTCTCCATCATGTTGCATTGATATCATGGTGAGTAGCCCATAATCTTAACATTAGGCTACGAATGATATATTCACATAAAACAATATATGTGAACTCACAACCCAAACTGAAAACCCGTCTTTTTGGAAACCGGTTAATTCTTGTACAGTGTACAAGTTGACTCTCGTCCAGCTACCTGTACGAGCCAGGCTTGTATTCATGCGGTCAAAAATTCAACAAACATGCAGAGGAATTTACCAGTAAGCTGAGTTAAAACGGATTTTTTTCTCGCTCGTGGCAGGTTTGGTTGGAAAGTATAGTTAAAAAGCTAACGATTGGTCTGGTTTATGTCCAATGTTAAAATCTTTATAGAATCTCACAGAAATGTGCTGTCCTAACGACAGGTAATAACTTGTGAATGATAACTAGCCCAATCCAGGTATATCCTGATGATTTAATCAATAATATATATTAATATATATATACTGGGTTCGTTGTGGTTTTCGTGGTCCAGGAAGCTATTGTGTTTGTTTGGTGGGGATTTGTATTATTATACTTGAACAGCAGGTGCTAGGCCCTGCGTTTACATGTGGAGGTCAGTTCGCTTTTATATTAAAAGGGCCCTGTTCTGTTCCGGTCTGCATGTGATGAAATAATTCTTCGTGTTGCATAAATCACATTTCTCTGTTGTGGTTGAATATTTGAATATGCCCTGCGTTTTAGGCCGGCTGGTAAGCTGAACTAACGAAACAGCATAGGCGGCGAAACCGGGGGGGGGGGGGGGGGGGGCACGCCCAACGCCCCCAATAAAAATTGTTGGGTATAAAAAAATACACTATTTTTATAATTGAGTATTTGCACGCTCACATATATAAATTCTCCTCCGCTCGGGCACTATGCGCCCTCAGTACTTGGAGTACCATATATACAGGGCCGCAGCCTCCAGGATTGAGGTGCAAAGAAAATATTGCATAGTTGATATTCTGTGTGAAAATGCATCCATTGCCAGACAAATAACAATCTCTTTACAAGGAGGTACTGTTTTACTAAATAAGCATTGACCAATAAATGACAGCAAAAATGCACCAGAATGCAGCAGTATACCCTCGAATCCGCTTATTGCCCCCCCCCCCCCAACCGCCATTAGGGTCAGGCTACGGCCCTTATATATATATATCCTGGTCTACAATTGCCCCCCCCCCCCGACAATGAAAATTTGGTTTCGCCGCCAGTGAACAGTACTTTAGTACATTATGAAATCAAGCTAATTATACACATAGTATAATATTATTAGTGCTCCCCTGCACTGTAGAGCACTTTCACTGTGATGTATAGAACCTTAATGTTTTATATTGATAATATATATATATATATATATATATATATATATATATATATACATACATATTTTATTCTTTGCACAGAGGTACTGATTACCACCAGCAGGAACTTTTCTTTGAAAACAAGTTACTAAAGAAATACATTGAAACTTCTAATTTATAAGGGCACCTCCTTGGGACTTGCTCAAACTGCTCACTCTGAAGAGGTGCCCACTAAAGGTAGGTTGTTCCCCTCAACATTAATAATAAGAAAAAATGTGACTCTCAAAAGCCGCCCAGGATATAGAACTGTCCACCTTTTGAGGTGCGCACTCGGAGAGGTTCCACCGTATATGCTATTATATCATTTTTTGTTTGTACAGAACTTTACAGGGCTCTATAGCACTCTTAACTTCTCCTATAAAATTTAGATATCATAGGCCAAAAAAAAAATAAAAGGTATGGTTCTCAGGCACCGCCCGCATCAATTTTAAACCCCCGCATCACAAATTTTTATTTTGATTTACCAAAGTAAGTTACCAATTTATGGCTACAGCCGCTCGGACATTTCTTTCAAGAAGATAAAATCATACACTTTCCTTGCATAGACTCTGGAAAATTTTGAAGGTTAATAGAACTATTCAGCAATACTTTTTCCTATAGCTTATATAACACAGGCCGCAGAGTTACCCCACGAAAATTCAATGTTTTCTGGGTCATGTGATTTTCCTCCTTGTACCCAGGCCTTCGGCACGCGTCTCATTTTATTATGCAACGGTTTTGGACCTTTTCCCAAAACGATAAGTACGAATTTTGTTAGTTTTGGAAACAACTCCCTTTAAGCTGACCTTATGCATGATGTTAAAAATTGACTCACAATAACTTTCAATGTCAGTGGTACTACAAATATCAGGATTAGGAGAATTAAGCAGATTAATTTCCGATACTAATGGTTTTGTGTAAGCTTCTTTAATCTCCTCACGACTCATTTTATGCCATAACCATAATGAGGTTTTATGTGTGTCATCAAAAAATCGTTAGGGTTTCATATTAAAAGAGCTTACGATAGGCAAGTGGTCTGACATATTTAAATCTTCCCAGTCTACAAGCATACAGTCTGGAAATAAATTAAGTTTACACTGTTCAGCTGTTTAGCGAGTATACTTTCACATCTTGGCGGAAGGCTCGCCTGTTAACCTTAAGCTCAACACTCAGGTTTCCCACTATAAAAACAGTATCCGACTGCGAGTACATATCATATAAATCACAGAGAACATTCAATTGTTCTTCATATTCTAGAAAACAAGAATATTTAAGTACGGCGGCCCCTGCAGAAAATGATTGAACGTTTAATGCAGACGTGTAAGCATTTATCGTGGGCTGGTAAGCCTATATTGAGTCGAGATGCAAGCCTTTCGAAGGAATGCATTGCAGTGGTCGTCCTAGCCCTGACTGGGCTTTAGTATTTGCGTTTACTAATAAAATGCTTAAAATAAAACGTGATTCCATGTATACCGATAGATTTAACTCAGTGCCAGCTCTTATCACTAAAGCCCTGTAAAGTCCGTATGGTGAATCCCTGTTATTTGCATAATAACGCGTCACAAGGCTCTTTGAGGACCTGACGATTCCCCGTATTTGCATATCAGGCCGTCACGCCTCATGTGAGTGGCATCGTTGCTATGAGAACGCCAACAGTGGTCCCACAGCTCGACCCGCTTGGTAACATTCGCACTGAAATCATGTATTCAGGCATTCCTCACATGGACCTTCGTGTCCTATGATATATCTCTGCTGAACGAATATTACGGTCCATGGGCCAAATGTAAATGCATATTGTAGACACCATCGCAGCAATTTAGTACCGATAGTTCCGGTAAAATTCCCTCTGCAGAGATGACAAGAGCAGCTGGTAGCATTTGTCATACCTACGCTCCCGAGGCAGCGGAAATCTTACGCTTCTAAAGAAGCAACTGATTTTCACGCTGCCAGCCTTAACCGTTTATGATATATTTAGACACCAGATGGCGGTTCGTTGTCCGCTGAACAAAACGTGCGTATGATGTGAAAAGCAGCCAACCAGATGCCAATAAACAAACACGCGACAGGCGTCCTGGCTCCGCCCATAGCTGCGCTTCAATCGCCGTTTGAAGACAAGTTTACGTTTGAATTTTAATTGCTCCCTCTGCATTCTCGCATAAACGACCGATTCGATTCTGACAGTATGACTGTACTAGTGTAGCCATGTGTTTGGTGTCTGCAGAACTGAAACCAGCCAGCGAGGTGTGCACGCAGCCTTTGTTGTTACGTTTCGTATGAATTACAGCTAACCGACCGGACATATCCTATGTGCCCAAGGCCCTAAGTAAACAACGTCTGTGGCAATTCTCTCTGAGCCTGTGGCCTGTTCATACGGTTACCGGGGTGATGAGCTGTCACTCAAAACGGAATGAACATGATTGGCTACTTGTATTCCTCGCTTGGCCGTGTCCTCCAGCACAAGGTCTCATCTGATTGGACAAAAATACAGTGCTCCCCTCTGGTGTAGCAATTCAGGATACGAGGTCATAACAAACAGGGCTTACCATATAGGAAGTATGCCTATAGTTAAAGCGCTGTGTAAAGAGCGTATTGTCTGACCCCGTGTATTAACTGTTAAATTGTGACTCGCGAATTGTGATCGTTTCAGTCAGCCGGTACATTTTGACTGCGCTGGTCGCGTGTGCATCTGAATATCTCGCGCTGATTGGCTGAGTCAGAGTTTGTTAGGCCTACTGTCAAGAGGGGTGGTCCGATAAACGTTAACACTGAGGCTGAGGCTTAAAAACAAAAGTCTCGCCGAACTCAACATAAGCGATGTCCTAAAAATATTAAGACAAATTAAATGGGAATATTAGTAGCCAATTGGAAGCCCGGAATAGGCGATGACTGAATGAACCATGTTTGTTTTGAAAAAGCGTCTGGGAAGGACCACTACTGACGTCAATGGAAAAGACCTTAATTCAGCGAGGTGGTGATGTGTGGCGCTGACCGTTCGGGAACCGGCCAAGATTACCAGTCCGTGAAATAAGAGGGTCAGATAGTGGTAAATTAGTTATATGAGTTGCCGCAAGATGGCGGTACCAATACTAAGTGCAATACAACGCAGGAACGTTTGATTTCACTGTCAGAAGCAACAATTAAGTCATAATTATTTCATGGACTGGGCCAGTCTATGGTCGTCTATCATATTGCATTGATATCGTGGTGAATAGCTCATAACCTTAACATTAGGTTACGAATGATGAATTGACACAAAAAAAATTAAGTGAGCTTACAACTTAACTGAAAGTTCGTATCTCTGGTAACGAGTCATTTCCTGTATCGCGTGCAAGTTTGTTCTCGTCCAGTTACCTGAACGAGCCATGCTTGTATTCATGCGGCAGAAATTCAATAAGCATGCAGAAGGATTTACCAGTATGCTGTGTTGAAACGGATATTTTTCTCGCTGATTCTAGGCGTTGTTATAAAGTATAGTTTAAAAGCTAACGATTGGTCTAGTACATGTTAAGTAAGTAAGTATATATATATATATATATATATATATATATATATATATATATATATATATATATGTATATATATATATAATTATATATATATATATATAATATTCTTTTGCATAGGGGTATTTAATCCTCATTCAATTGAGTACTACCGACAGGACCTCTTCTTTGAAAACAAGTTCCACAGAAATACATTGAAACTTCTAATTTATAAGGGCACCTCCTTGGGACTTTCTCAAACTGCTTACTATGCAGAGGTGCCCATTAAATGTAGGTTTTAACCGCAACATAAATAATTATAATGAGAAAAAATGGGACTCGAAGGCCTCCCAGGATATATATAGAGGTGTCCATCTTTTGAAGGTGCCCAGAAGGAAAAGTTCCTCTGTATATTGTTAGTTTGTACAGAACTATACAGGGTTCTAAAGCACTCTTAACTTCTATCAAATGAGATATTAATGGGCTCATAATTGATTCTACGATGTGTCACGCCCGAGGGAAGAATCACTGCTGAATGCATTAACGGATGGTGGCGGACACTACCCGTCATGCATTAATTGATTAATTGATTGATTGATAGTCTTTATTTCCTCCAGTGATGTAGATATACAATCAATATATATGTGCATTGAAGCAGAAAATTCAGTCACATGAAAAGATACAAAAGTGCGACATATAAGAAGATAAAAAAATTACCAAACGTAACACAAGAGATCAACGAATTAGAACAAAAGGAATTGAACTGAGAGTTGTTACTTTTAAAATATTACCTAGAGACACGCTTCAATTCATTAATTGATTTACACGGATATCTTGAACTGATTATTGTTATATCTATCGATAGGCAATTTCTAAAACAAACATGGTAATGGGGTGAGGGGCAGGGTGAATGGTATGGGCTTTCCTGATTTGGACAAAAAATTGGGGAAAATTAAAGCAAATAAAGAAGATAAATTTATAATGGACAACGATGCCAAAATGGTAAAGTAACATTGATTATAAATAAATCCTCGGCTAAAAGACAACCAAAATTTTTTATAAATAATCTTAAAATTTGTCCCCCTTTTTTATGAAAGAAATCAACCCATTGATTTTATCTATCTGAGGTTAACGTGAATAAATATTTCTCCGAAGTCAGCGTCAATCTGGTTCATTTATAGCTCATCCGGCCATAGGCCAGAGGAACTTATGGGATGGCGATGCAGTGTCTAGTGTCCGTCCGTACATCTGTCCGGCGTCCGTCTACAATTCACAAAAATGCTTCCCCTCTTATAATTCTTGATCGATTTTGATTAAGTTATTTATTTATTTGTTAGGGCAAGATGTGATGTGGTTTTAAAACTTCTCCACAGAATTTTGACATTAATGCATTAAACAAAATTATAAAAACTTTTTTTTTACAAAATCATAAAATAATGCTTTCTCTGCTTTATTTCTTGACCGATTTTTGAGTTTAACTAGTTTTATTAGATAAGGCTAGGAATTCCCTATGAAACTGAAATCTGAAGGATTTATTAATTATGCAAATTTGTGAGAACTTTTTCAAAATCACCATGAAATGTTTTGAGACGGTTTGGGCTTGGAGCCGCCTTCTACTAAACTTTTCCACAGAATTTTGTACCAGCAGATGGGGTCACATAAGATACCATCTTTCTATGATGTTAAGTGCATTTCATGCACACACAGTGTGATTTCAAAGTTTTATGTTGCAAAGGTACCTACTAAGCAAAACGTCATCGACGTTCTGGTTTAAAATAGGTATTCGGTAACACGTGTATCATTCACTGTCAACCATATAGACGATCACAATGCAGTATTCAGTAATCCTTCTCTCCGTAGGCCTAATCTTGCCGGTAGTGTAGCCGTTTATCTTTACATCATGAGAATATAAGGCCAAAATAAAAAAAAGGTATGATTCTCAGGCACTTTTTTTTTCAGAAATCAATGCGGGCGGGCGCTTTTTTTATTTTGTATTTTTTGGTATATTTCGATTAATATGTCAAATGATAAGGGAAAAGCATGAAAATAACAGTTTTATTTTGATAAACAAGTAAAAGCACTACAAAACAAAGGAAATTGTATGGTTTTATCTTCTTGAAATAAATGTCGGAGCGGCATCAGCTTAAAATTGGAAAGTTTCCATTGAAAATCAAAATAAAAATTTTTGATGCGGGGGTTTAATTTGATGCGGGAGGTGCCTGAGAACAATACCTTTTATTTTTTTTTGGCCTAATAGGGGTGGATTTGGAGGAGTACAGGCGCCTTCTATTTCGACAGATAAAAAAAAATCTATGAAATAGAAAACATTCGCTCAGTACCAAAAACTAGCGCTGGATCATGCGTCTAGCACCGTTTTCGTCCATACAGTTCTACATGCGGCAGTTATATATATATATACATATTTATTGGAAATTGATTCCTACGGTTTTATATGTATGTCGTGTTACATAAACCGACATCGTTTCCTTGGCACCGAGACTATGATACTGGTTTTTATAACAGGGTCTTCACTATATCCATCCGATTAATACTATTGATTACCATTATCATTCATTACCTATTACTGATGGCAAGTACAAATCATACTGCCTATTACTATAATAATGCCCAATGTCTGTGGTCCGCTCACTGGACACACGCTGCATTAGTTTGGGCGTGGTCGTCCCGAGCTGATCGATCAGGACTGCTGATGTCATTAGACAGCCGGGGACCAGGGGTGTTTATCCTACAGGTAAACATAATACAAGATTATTACTGCGGAATAAAAACACACTTACAGGTAAAACAGACCTAGGCGGAACAAAATATTTGTTTAACGTTATCTCCGCTCCTGTTCTGACAAATATTTTTTTTTGTTTATCTTTGAATAAACAATTATTCGGTAATGTTGCTGTTTTTGTTTTTGTCTTGGTCCGCTTAATAAATAATTAAGGTAAAAAAGTATTTGGTGCTGTTGTTTATGAACGTGATATCAGAAATTGAAAAACATTCTTGTGCTCGTCATAAGAGTATGTAAATTTCCATTTTTTACTTAACGGTACCCCTCCCCCCCCCAATAAAAAAGAGGGGGAAATATCTTTTTTTAATCTAGAACCCAAAGACAAATTTGTGTTATGGACTGACCTTATCTGCAGGTGAACAGAAAGATCAACAACAATTGTGGTTTTTAACTGAATATTGCTTATTTTAAATATACTTATCCTTGCCTATTATTACTTTTTAAAGCAATATCATGAATAAAAGAGCCGTTTACACGCTGAAGCAACTGAAATTCCTAGCATATAGCAAGCCGGAAATGAACGAATGTCGAATCTCGGTATATATGCTGCTTTATAAGCAATATATGCATTATGACCTATTAAGAACATATTAAAGGTGCCCATAATCACCTAAAAAGCATAGTGAATTGACACAAAAAAATAGCTTCTGTTCTTTAAAATAAATATGTACCTGCCACAATATTGCCCTGAAACCGTTTGCTTACTCCTGTAAACAAGTGTTAAACAGTGGACCGGGCGCGATCACAGGTGTCAACATGACTGCAGCACGTGCATCGCCTGACTGGTCCCAAAAATGTAATACATGTTTCCACTTGCTTAAACATCGTGTGTTGCTGCTCATAATAGAACTCCGGTCAGGCAGCCATGTTATGGTAAACAGACACACGTGGACTATGTTTACCAATAAGCAGAGCCATAACAATGTTTTAAACAGCCGTGTGCGAGGTACTCAGACTATGTGCTGGGATGGTTTTGCTGGGAAACTTTTGTATTTATAAACGCTGAACTGATATTGTGAAAAAATAGGCATAACACTGTATGCGCGGATATGCGTATATCCGTGAAGAATTGCCCATATGTAACTGTGGGAAACCCATGCGTTTGTCAACGTATTTGCCTATGCGGGTATGCGTAAACTGAGGGATCTCAGGCAAAGTGACGTGAGTCAATTGTCTATATTAAGGAAGCCACGGGTCCTTTTTAGCTCAGCTGACTATAAGTCATCTGAGCTATAGTCATGGTCCATTGTCCGTCGTCCGTCCGTCTGTCTGTCTGTCCGTCCGTCCGTCCGTCCGTCCGTTTGTCTGTCTGTCCGTCTGGATGTCCGTCCGTAAGACTGGCACGTTTCGACACCGTTGGACCTACGAATCTGAATTTCGGCATACAGTTAGATGTCCCCATAATCTCCTACCATGCCAAAAATTGGGTCAATAGGACTTCGTTCCTTTGAGATATGAAGGAAAAACCTCAATTTTTTATTAGAAATCTATTTTCACACTTCAGGACTGCCTAATATCAAAACCACTCATCTGGTTTTCTTCATATTTACCATAAATATTCCTCTATATAGTTCCTATGTACATGCCAGATATTAAGTCAGTATTATATAATTTAAAAAAGTTATTGGCCCAAACATAATGCACTTTGTAAAAAAATCAGGAAGATATTTTGTCACTTAAGACCCAAAGTGTTAAAGGTAGGGACTTTTTTCCAGTAATACAACTTTAATTAATCAAAATTTAATTGTATACCAAAAATTAGATCAAAATCTGTTAAATTTTTTTAAATATTGACAAAAATATAAAATTGGTACCTTAAATTTTGCCCTACTTTGGCCATGGCACGTTTTTTTCCTGTAAGTACTGTGGATTTAATTTTCACACCATGTATACATAAGGATTTAATCTGTTAAAATCTGAAATTTGAAAATAAAAGCTGCAAAATTAGGCTAGTTATTGAATTTTTTTGGAGGCTCTTGTTGTATTCCCTTACATTGTCAAGCAGTCCACTTTGATGACTGTAGGTCATTCAGTGCACATCTCTATATGCTCCCCAGGCTGTTGACATAATTTTAGATGTCCCCAAAATCTCCTACCATACCGAAAATTGGGTCATTAGGATATTAAGGAAAAAAACTCCGTTTTCCATAAAAAAAAACTGCAAGGCTGCCTAATATCAAAACCACTGATCTGTTTTTGATCGTATTTAGTATTCACATTCTTTTATACATTTTCTATGAACATACCAAAAATTAGGTCAGTATTGAGTATTATTTTGAAGTTATGGGCCAAAACATAATGCAATTTTTTTAAAAAATCAGGAAATGTATTTACTCACATGAGAATTGCTGAACCTAGAGACCTTTTTTCAGGAATATAACTTTATTTAATCAAAATTCAATTGTTTACCCAAAATTAGATCTGAATTTTGCAAATTTTTCAAGTTATTAGCATAAATAAAAAACAAAACCTTAAATTTTGTCCAACTTTGGCACTGTTGATTTAATTTTCCCAGCATATATGCATAAGGATTTAATCTTTTAAAATCTGAACTTTCAAAAGAAATTGATTGGAATGAATAGCTTTTATTCATGTTTTCACACACCATGTCAAGTGTTGTTTACATCTAGCCCACCTAGTAGTACAGCCTTCACTTGCATTATGTAACCCACCCCAGGCAGCTTACCTTGGCCCAGCTTGGCCACTACTAGCAGGCTTCCCCTCGCCCTGCACTCATCCCCCCCCCCCAGCAGGTGCAATAACTAGATGAATGTTATAATTTTTCTGTATTTTATTTTGTTCTTGGACATGCTACATTTTAGATTTTGTATTGAACCACCAGGGTTACAATGATTAAAGTGTACATTTAATTGTGTCCACAAAGTGGTGTATTGCTGTAAAAGTCTGGATGTTCATGAGATAAGTAATTCCTTACTTCAGAAGAGTAAAAACTTCACCAGGTGTGAAATTGACTATTAATTCCAGTAATTAATTAAAACTGGGATAGTAATTAGCACAATGATATTGTTTGTCCCTCATTCAACCAACAGTGTGTATACTTTATTTGAAAAGATGTTTTATTTTGTCAAATTTACTTTTATTTTATTTTGGTGAATAAAATTAAGCATGTCCTGAAAACTCAAATATGCAAAACTTTTTAATAGTGATTCAAGGAATATTCTTGTAGATGCCATGTTGTGGCATTATTTTCTTTTAAAATCAGTTAAAACATTTATGATTTAAAAATAATAAAATATATGTGTATGCATAATATGACCCAATGTTTTTTACTCTGTATATATAATGATTGCAACTTTTGCAACAATTCTAATATTTTAACTTATATTTTCAGGTTTTTTAATTAAAAATTTATAAACCTGTAAATAAAAAAATGATACAGATAAAAACTTCTTAATGGAAAAAGTGGATCTGCTTAAAAAAATAGGATTATATATAAACTTAAATGCATTATTCTCTTGAAAGTGAAATAAAGGTATTAGTCCATTCTGTCCACTTGCCTGTCCATATGTAAATTTTCGTATGCAACACAGTATCTCAAAACTTTTACTGTTTTTCTTCATGACAGTCTTGTCAGAGTATTAGTTTGCAATCATATATTTAGAACTTTACTATAACCAAGTAGGAGGGCCCCTTTCCTCATAGCTTTTCATATTCTTATATAAATGAAAAACATTACAATAGAATATTTCTACATCCACCTTCGTGCTGCCCTCACTTTTCCCTTCTCCGAACCCCATCCCAAAGTCAGCCTCAGTAAGCAAGAACAAGATGAATCAGATATATTCATACTTTAATATTTTGTATAACTATTCGTCCATGGGTACCTATGTACATGCCAGAAATTATGTCAATATTGTGTAATATGTAGACATAGTGGGCATCACAATAATGTACCTTGTCAAGACTAAAGAGATATTGTGTCATACAGTCACATACTCATAAATCACTTCATCAGCATAGTTAATCATAACATCATATCTGTAAAATTGAACGCTTGCAGACTACCATACACTTTAGATCCTTCAACAAATAGCCTTATCATCTACTACTGCTTATTACTGCTGTCATTGCATTCATATTTGCTCAAATATATCACAATTTTCAACCCCTCCTAAATAAATAAAAAATAAACCACTTTATTTGACTCTATTAATCCATCAGTCAGGTAATTTCATTTATCATTTACTCACATATTACATTACATTCCTTTATAATAGCCCAACATGTACATGATATTCATAAGCTTTATCGACTCGATATAGTATATCAGTGGAGAAACATTTTAATCCAATCACGATCAGCTGAGCGCCGTGACCCATGGGTCCCTTGTTTTAATATTCGGTTTAGGTCCATTAACGGGATTGAACTTATGGAGGCTAGAACAGCAACTGAACCCACATTGTTCTTTTAAAAATGTAGGTTCAATCCTTTATAAATACTCAAATAATGAACCCACATTATAATTTTTTTTAATTTCCACATTTCTTCCCGTAAACCCACATTTCTTTTGTGCAAATTAAACCCACTTTTGCCGGTTTTGGAATTTTTGTCAATGAAAAACGTCGCGAAACACGTCCGGAAAATATAATCCAATGAATTATGCTTATTATTTACTGCATATTTCTAACTTATAGTATACTATTATCAATTATATGAGTATATAGTAGAAGCCTATTAGGCGTTGAATCCACATCTTTTTTTGTGAGAAAATGTGGATTTACTTCATGTATAGCTGATATACGTATGTTTTTGATGAACCCACATTTGATATATTAGAGTCAATTACGTCGCGTACCCACACAACGTGAACAAAAAAAAATGTCAAGAAATGACGTTTAGACTTAGCTTTCGTAGGTAACTAAATAAGTTAACTTAAGTTGAGCCACGTATAATGCACCTGTATCAAATAATCGGATGCACAGCCGGATTTTTAAGCATTTTTTTTTCATATATACGTGCTTATGCACGGGTTTATACTTCAACACATTTCAAGTCACACATAAGGAAATACTAAGGTTAATTTGAAGCTTGTCGGTACAGCAGCGAGTATCAGTACGTTGTTTAAAGCTTTACATGCTATATCAGTGGTTGCATGACAACACCATTACCCCGGCTGTACTTCAGCGGGTTTAGCATTCAGCCCTATAACGCTGACCGGATCAACTTTTTTCAGGCTTTACATGTTCTCTACTATAGGTAAGACAAGGATAATTCATACATATATTTTTTTTTTTGCGATGAAAAATATCAGATTTTGAGGTTTTAAAGGAGGGTGAACACATGAAACTCCCACAGGGTAATGTATTATTGCATGCATGCTTGAGTATTCAATCATAGGCGAGTATGTCTGAATTCCATGGGGTGATTTGATTGATTTTAATGTCAAGTCTATACTGTTGCACTTCGTATACCTGATCCCGGTAGAATATATGTTCCAAATGGTAAGTCGGTTTTCATTTGCGGATTACAGTCGATCTGAAGAATCTCGGGCTCTGAATAGCAAAAACCAAACCAGCTCAAATACAATATATACAAACGTACTTTAAGATAGATTAATAACTATACGCTCTTTACACAGCGCTTTAACTAAAGGCCTACTTCCTATATGGTAAGCCCTGTTTGTTATGACCTCGTATCCTGATTTGATACACCAGAGGGGAGCACTGTATTTTTGTCCAATCAGATGAGACCTTGTGCTGGAATACGCGGCCAAGCGAGGAATACACGGAGCCAATCATGTTCATTACGTTTTGAGTGAAAGCTTATCGCCCCGGTAACCGTCTGAATAGGCAACAAGCTCTGAGAGAATTGCCGCAGACGTGGTTTGCTTAGGGCCTTTGGCACATAGGATTCCCGGTCGGTGAACTGTAATTCAAACTAAACGTAACAACAAAGGCTGCGTGCACACCTCACTGGCTGGTTTCAGTTCTGCAGACACCAGACATGGCTACGCTAACACAGTCATACTGTCAGAATCGAATCGGTCGATGATGCGAGAATGCAGAGGGAGCAATTAAAATTCGAACGTAAACTGTCTTCAAACGGCGCTTGAAGCGCAGGTATCGGCGGAGAAAGGATGCCTGTCGAGTGTTTGTTTATTGGCATGTGGTTGGCTGTTTGTCACATCATACGCACGTTTTGTTCAGCGGACAACGAACCGCCATCTGGTGTCTAAATATATCATAAACGGTCAAAGCTGGCAGAGCGAAAATCCGTTGCTTCTTTAGAAGCGTAAGGTTTCCATCGCCTCGGGAGCGTATAATAACTAAAGAGACAGATTAAATGGAACAAAATGAGTAGTACTTCTTTTAGAAAAATCAATTTACTTATAATTGAACACACAATCCTCAAATAGGAAAGATTTATGGTTCTGCTTTGTGGGTGCTCTCTCATTGATGTTTATATACATGGCACAAAGGTCTTTCTCTTTAGAATATATACCATAATTACTATAGGTTCTGGGCGGTCTGTTAATTCTCAATAAACACGTAAGCTGGTTGTCAAAGAGACTTGATATTATAGCTATTAGGCTATATTATTGATCTGAAAATGTTTTGAACCGCTTCGATCCTTGACATTTTGTCCGCCTCAAGTATGCTCAAAGTACATTGTCACGTAATCCACATTTATCATTCATACGTTTTCATGTACTTTTTAACAGCACTACACAAGTTCGAAAGCGATTTTGTTATTACTCAGCTTGTTGCTGACTCTCTCTATACATGTATGTTGGTTTTATATCTGTAAGGGGCGCGAAATGACGGTTGCCTTACAGATTGGATTTACACATTAATTTCTACATTCACCTGTATTCTTTGTGTTACATCCTAAAATGTATGGTAATATTAAGATTGCAGGCTCTGTACAGCGATATATCGATGCATTACGACGGATGCCCATAGCAGTGCAGTTTTCTGTGTAACTGAGTCGTAGAGTCGTGTTATCACGGCTTGAAAGGTTGTGATAGTGCTATTCCAAGCGGCGGAGGAATTTACTATTTTCTGCATTACTCTCAAAAGGAAACATACCCGAACTATAACTCAAAAATTTCCTCGCTCACAGTAATTTGCTTGAAAAATCAAACATAAACATCCGTGATTTTACCAGTTTATTATGTGTACCTCGTGTATCTTATTTCACATTTCTTATATATCATACATGTATTAATTAAAGGGCTCACATCCCTTGTGTGGTACAAGACTGACAACCCGGCAGTTCTAGCAGACTAGCACACATTTGTTTTATCTGATATGATGAAGGTACATACCAAGGTAAAATCCCCTTCTCCAATAGAAATAAAAGAGTGACGCGATTCGGTGTAAAAATAGGCCCAGTGTGTGTAATCTAAACCACTCTAAACCAAGGTACATTTCTGGTCACATGGACAAGGTGGTACTCAAGTAAGAAGAACGTTATTTTATTCACCCGTCAGCGGCCTTGAGTCCCTTCGATCTCCTATGGCACTATCTTGCTATTAGCATGGCTCATGGCTCTGACAGCTACGCTTACATAGACCTAGCTTTGACCAGCAGCCGTGGCGTCTATTTCATGAGTAAGGAGCAAGTTAATTGAACCAATATATATATGTCCACTTGTACATTTTACCAAATGTCTTCATATCAGATCTTTTAGTGTTGTTTAAAAGGGATTCGTTGTTTTGATCTTATTGTACGACTATGGCCATAAAGTAGAGCTCACTGTAAAGCATAACCCTGATTGATTAGCAAATAGACTGGTCAAGTTGGTTTGCTTCAGTGTCGCCAAATGGCATCACCTAAGACTGTCGGACAGATGCTGCCATCTGGCGGCAAAGTATAACACTATATCAGATTTCTCAGACAGTATGGGCCAGTACTTAGGCCAAAAAAAAATTAAAAGGTATGGTTCTCAGGCACCGCCCGCATCAATTTTAAACCCCCGCATCAAAAATTTTTATTTTGATTTTCAATAGAAACTCACCAATTTCGAGCTGCAGCCGCTCAGACATTTCCTTCAAGAAGAAAAAATCATACAATTTCCTTTAATTTGTAGTGTTTTTATTTGTTTAGCAAAAAAAATCTATTATTTTAATGCTTTTCCCTTCTCATTTGACATTTTTATCGAAACATACCAAAAAATTAAAAATAAAACAACCGCCCGCCCCCATTGATTTCTGAAAAAAAGTGCCTGAGAACCATACCTTTTTTTTTATTTTGGCCTTATATTCCTGACTCAGTTACGTCATTACGTTTTATAATATATATTTTAGTGTGGAATATTATTGCTAATAGATTATTTTTATTTGAGATTATTTTTTTTTACTCGTTACAGTCAGCATCAGAGGGGCTGCTACGTTCAAGGGGTTTATGCTGCAGGCGCGAAGCTTGGCAAAGTCCAAACCGATCGGCCGGTGGGTGTCCTGGGTACGGGGCGCCAAAATAATGTCGTGTCTGAAGACAAATGACACGCTGACACACAGCGTCCGTGAAAACCAAGAGAAGACAGTGGCATTCTGGGTTCCAGCTGCCTACCACGGGCCGTTCAACTTTATGTAAGTATTGTGGAGGGCTCGCTTGGTGCCATATCATATCCTTCTTTGTTGTTTTCTGGTGAGTTTCCAATATATCTTAGGAAATCGCAAAGTTTTAAACTTGCAGAACATTCGCGCCATATCGCAGGGGATTTCGGGATATCCAAGGCTGCCACATCTGGTAAGGAAGGCATGGCGCAGACGATCGTGGAGAGTGGGTCCTGCTATATTCTTTTTCCCTGTGTATGTAAAAATGTGGAAAATCCTAGCAGGTAGAGTAGGGAATCGTAAAATAATAAATCGCAGAGAGAGAGAGAGAGAGAGAGAGAGAGAGAGAGAGAGAGAGGCAGACGTGTTGCAAAACTGATATCCTACGATTTTGTTTATATTTCAAACGATATGGACTTAGGCGTCAAAGATTTATAATTAATATATACGATCACATGTGCTCGAATTGCTATTAGTATAAATTTCTGTTTACTCTGTTACTCTTCTTTGCTTATTCGTCATTACTATTTCTGATATATATTCCGTGATGTCATATTATGTGATTTTACAGAAGAGAAAACATCTTTGTCATTATATCTTTATATTTGCTAGTGCCACTGTTGTGTTGGAGAAAAGCACGTATTGGATGAATGTGACGTCACCGGTTGTCTACCCTAGCAACAGGCACTACATACACGGCAAGGTGGGTATAAAGCATTAATACACCTTTTCCACGAATATGCGCATGCGCGTAGGCCTTCAATGTTCTAGTCATTCGACCCAGAAAATTACTCAGGGACAAAGGAAAAATACCCTTTGTTTACATGTCTTGTAAAGCATTGTTCTTCAGCCTGAAACTCGTTTTTTTTCCCTTTTGTCTTCATTTTTGTTCAAAGGCCTCAACTGTAAACTAGTCAGCTATTCTTTCTATTATCCCCAGCCTGGAGGGCATGCGTTCATTTCCGTTTGTGTGTATGTGTGTTTGTTCACAACATAACTCACGCAATCACGAACAGAATCCCTTGGAATTTTCAAGCCACCTCGGGAATGGACCAATGAAGAATCGATTAGATTTTTTGGTGTGGGTCCGGCTGATTATCCGGATCCAAAAGCTTCCAGGAATATTCACAAATGTGCAGCCCCTTATGCACGATTGAACGTGAGAATATGGTCCGAATAAGTGAAAGCAAATCCTACTGGCGGAACTTATGCACCAATTAACCTGGGACTTTAGACCAATAAGTGAATAAAACACGGGTTTCGCAGTATCTAACATTAAGGACCGCCCACATAGCGTTGGCCTGCATTCCTGAGAATGAATATTTCTAGTTCTTTTCTGATATGAAGTCGCTCTGGATAGTTGTCATATATGACTTTCCCCTGTTCGAAAATTGATCTAGCATGAAATTTGTGGTCAAGGTCACTCCATTCAAGTACTTTTCCAAGTGTTTTAGCAAATGCAGTATTTTGCGAGTTTTTTTCTTTGCATCATGTTGGCTAGGCGGACGAGGAGGCTTTAAAGCGAATGTCACGTTTACTGTTTACAAATAGCCGTCCGTTTTACGACATTCCTTAGCCTAACTTTATTTTTACTATATCTTTAAAAGTTTGTTAGGTCATTTTGTATGCGCTCTGATGCGCTGTAACTGGGCCATTCACTACTATCAGTAAGCACGTATCAGCAGTAAACGGGAACATTTCGGAATCTTTTTATGGCTGATATTATTTATGTACACTGTAAACAATACTAGAAATAAGAGGGGCCGTGCGGAGCGACGGCTATAATCAAAAACCATGACGAGACTGCGCCATATACTAACGGGGTTCTGTTTGTCACGACATCCATTTGATAAAAGTGCAACTTAATCCCATTTCTAAACAGGCTATCATCACAAACTCTGTCGAAAGCTTTGCCGGAATCTGAAAATCCCCAATGTGTTCTCTTAGTTGTTGCGACTGACTGGTTGATAGTGAATTTATCGCTGTTAAAGCCAGAGTTATCATCTAATAGAAGTTTGAAGTCCATAAAGAAATAATTTCAGAAACTGTAAACTACACGTTCCATCACTTTCGAGACGTAATAGATCTGGGAAATAGGTCAAATGTTGCCCAGGTCGTAAGCTTCGACTTTGTTTTAGTATCGCACACACGTATGCCCACTTCAGAGTACAGGGAAGATCCCTTTATTTATTGACTTCCTGTAAATGAACACTGCATGATGATAAGCTCAGGTTGTTTCCATGGGTCTTAATAAAGGAATTAACTGATATCATTCGGACCATTTGCTTTAATGTCTTCTACTCAGCTTTAAGCTCCCAGCACGTTCGATTCACCAAATAGGATCAACCACAGGATAAAAATAGTTTGTCTAATCTAAAGGTTATATCTGAACTTTACACTGGTCACTTTTAGTATAGTCTGAGAGGAGAGGAAAAAATTGCATTGCGTTTTACGAGTATGTATTATATGTGTATGATTATGTTTGCTTACTAAGCTACCAAGATGTATACGTCCTGCTATCAAGGTAGGTGCCTAGGTTTTGGGAATAATTATGTAGAAGTAGAATTTATCGGGTTCCCAGATATTCTGGAAGTCAGAGACAACTTGGAAAATGATTTTCCTATTTTCAAGTTAAGAAAATAAAGGGATTTTGATTGGCTATGAAGGAAAAGTGGCAAGATTGACATATATTTTCTAATGTCCACACAACATATCTAATGCTAACCCCCCCCCCCCCCACCAACCCCACAAAATTGAAATAATCATTCTAGAAATATGAATAATCAGGTGAAAATCAGAGGAGTTTCTTTTTTCCCTGAAACTCGGGGAAGCCTGATTTATGGGGACGTTTATAGACGGGCACGCTTGTAATGTTGATAATGGGGCTGTTTACGAGTTCTAAGGTAAAAAGTCATCAGTTGGTTTCGCCTGTAAATCAGCTACCTGGGCTCTCTAGCACAGGATATGTATTTATGAATTGTTAAAACTGCAGACACTTGTAATTCATATATATATATATATATATATATATATATATATATATATATATATATATATATATATATATAACGGTGAAAAAAAACCCCACTGAATTCACTACAGTCTGTATCACGGAATGAAACCCGATCTTTAGGTGATGTTATCGGAATGGACCTAACGGCATGGTCATCACAAAAGCTATATATATATATATAAATATATAAATATATATATATATATATATATATATATATATATACATTCATACAATTGAGACTGACTGAGACGTAGAAGCCCTCCGTGCGCTCCCGTTGATAACTAGTGTCTTCGGCACTCCCTAGGCATAATTTTGAAGATACTTCGAGTACGTAGATACCATGAAGCCAACGGTGACCGAAACATTCTTTGTTTTACCCATGACCATAAAAGTGGTTTATTATTTTGTGACGGGAACAAAACTTTCAGAAAAAAGTAGAACTGCTAAGATCCAGAATTACAACTGCACACATTCCATTTACAGTACTGATACACAAATAGGTGTTAACAGCACCTTAAAAAGATCCAGAATTACAACTGCACACATTCCATTTACAGTACTGTTACACAAATAGGTGTTAACAGCACCTTAAAATATATATAACACTGCCTTTGTTGTCCAAGACTTATGCTCTTCTTTTTTTCACGAAGAATATGCTTTGACGTGGCTGAAAGTATTCTGTTTTTTTTCATATTTCTGATTGTATGCTTACGATTAACAGATCCAAATTAGGTCGCTTAAACTAATCAGGTCAATGTAACCTATATATGTGTCCACTACGACATCTAATAAAATGTCACATTAAGCAGCGCATCCTGAACATCGCACAGGCCACTTGTTTATGTCCTTAAGCTCTGCAAATTCCCTCGACTTCCATTTTTTAACGTTTGCTGTAAATACACCTTTCCATTAGCATGCGCAATGCACGCAATGGTCGTCTGCTGGTTTCGGGTCCTTTGAGCCAGCATTGTACATGCCACAGCAGGTACATGCCACGGGAACCACTTCTGTTATATTCAGACAGGATCATTTATTTTCTTATTTTGACATATAGCAAATAATCTCTTGTTTTGTGTAACGTTTATATATGGGACAAGAACCGTCTGTGTCAATTTTCACCGACAAATGTGGCTAGAGTAGCGGAAACGGTCCATTAATTGGTACAGTGTTTCAGCTAAATGCTGTTTGGATTGCTTTTGGTTATTGAAATTAGTGAAACAGATTAGTGTGATGACCAAAAGAGAATATTTTTTTCCTATCTGTTATATTTAAATCAGCTTTTTTCACCTGTATATTTGCAGTACGTGTACCCGGGTTACCGCTACAATAACTGGTGGGTTAACACTACAGCACAGGAAGATGGTAAGATACACGTTTTTTTCCCCAACTCTAATACCGTAACTGACCTATTTATCCTACAAATACTAAAAGGCCCGATCTCAGCTATATTAATAATATAGAAGTAAGGTACCGCAAAAGTTGTTATTCTGGTGGTTAAATTGTTCAGTGGACTGCGAAAAATATTATATTATAGAAATAATGGAAGCTCAGGCCAAATTGTATAATTTATTGTTTATTATATTATTATCCCCGACAAATCTGGTTATAAATGCATCAAGATGTGCTTTTTCCTCGAGTTGTATATATTTATCAGAGAGAGCAGACTGGCTTAGTTAAGCGTGAGTGTGAATGATCTCTTTTTAACATTAATTCCAGAGCCTCGTCCTGCCGATCCCGTGCTGACTATGATCTCTCTGGTGGTTGGGTACGTCGGGACCATGACCATGTTCTCTGTGCTACTCATTTGACCAGGCTCACGTGACCATCTTCTATCTGCTGTACATATGATCAGCGCGTTACGTGACTATGTACTGTGCGCTACTCATATGATCAGCATCACGTGACCATGACCGTGTTCTCTGTACTACTCATATGATCTGCATCGCGTGATCATGTTATCTGCACGACTCAGACGACCAGCGTCACGTGACCATATTCGCTGTACTACTAACATGAGCGATACGACAAGCATACATCACGTGACCAAGTTCTCTGCGCTACACATACAACAAGCTTCGAGTGATCAAGGTGGCTGCGGGACTCAAATGAACAACTTCACGACACCGTTTTTAGAATGCATCTCATATTAACACTATCACGTGACCATGCACTCTGCACCATTTACATAACCATGGAATCACGTGACCATGTTCTCTGTACTACTCATATACAAGTCATATATATATCCACATAACTATTTTAACACGTCTGTAATAGGATAATACGATGTGTAATAATATGGACTGTTTAAAGGGGAATGATTGGCTTTATACTAAAGGGGCCCAATCACCTATCCGACCTTTATAAAGGTTATCCCTAGGAGCTTTTATAAAAATAGGCCGGAAAACGTGGATATCACCACACAGAAGCTGCTTTTTTTATTTATATTAACGTGTTTATAATATGTTGGGGCCCACCAAAATAAAACAATTCAACAAGGGCATCTGGCAGAAAATCAGATAAGCCAGAGCTTTGCAAATGGCGCTTTGCAACAAGTGAACTTTCTACCTCCGCATATATGCAACCGACCACCTTTGGTTACATGTTTTTCCCGTTTGTCAACATTGTTGTGTTTACAAACATTGTTGATAAACAGGTTCATACATCATTCACGCAGGCCTTTTAAGAACTTTTCACAACCAAAATTACCTTTAGATCATTTATATATACACAGAGGAAGCCAGATATCAAAATTCTTTTTCAGATGGTAGGTGAATGGGCAGCTTTAAACCACGAAAGTTTTGAGATGTTACTTTCACATGAAGAGCATATATACACGACCAGTCACAGGCTTATTATTAAGGAAACATATTCCAAAGCACATTTTACAGTGTCATATAATTCATTAGCCTATAAAAAAAAATCAAAAACATTTGTTTTAAACTTATGAGAAATGTCAACAGTGACGCTTATCACAAAAAAAACACCCGGTGACTAAAAATGACAAAATCAATATCAGTTTAGTATTTCTGACGCTACGAACAATATATTGTTTGGGAAGAATCAAAACAACATATACTGTTTGAGTCTTTTCTAAATCTATTCCATGACGTCACACTTGCACTGGCCAATCATTTCTGGGTCCTCTGTCTGCTCTGATTCACATAACAAAACCCACCAAGGATGATCGAAACGCGACTTTTTCAGCGAAATAATTACCTCAGATTTACTTTATTTGTTGACACTATTAGACACTAGGTAAAATAAATATCATACATCATATTATAGTTGACCCCTGGCCTCAGCTCTATAGGTGCATGGCCGTCCGACATTGCGTGCCGGTGCATCACTCGCCTAAATGTCATTATTAAATGTGTTGCTTATCTATTCATATTAAAATATTAAAAGATATAATAAGTAGGAATCACTGAGAATCAGAAGTAATTTTTATCATTTTTTAATATATATATATATATATATAATTTCAATAATTGTGCCAAGTAATCTACTGACGCCCTTTCCCCTTCTCAAACCAAATATATATATATATATACTAAAAACTATGATATTTTAATATTAATAGATTTATATATAACAAAATGTCCTTCCAATGTCTGCGAGTCTTCCCTCAACCCCACCCTGCCCTTTAAGATAATTCGACCCCACTGAACAGGATAAATAAATTATTTATTTAATTTTTTACGATAAAAATCAATGTCCTCCTTAGTCAAAATAACAGTTGCAGCTGCCAACTTCACCTTTCGTTTTGTAGACAAGTATTATTATTAAAGTTATTTCTTGTGAATTTTGACAAATGAGAAAAAATATCTCAGCTGTCCCACAATAATCCGTAACTGGAAGAAGTTTCTCTTGAAGAGAGACGTCCTCTGGTGGAAGGAAGGGGCAGATGCCACAAGGCCTTTGGCATCGTGAAGTATAAATACATGGATGTAGAGTCTAAGTCCCAAAGGGGAATCTATCATTTTTATAATACCCGTCGTTAAAAACAGGACAGGTTGTTAATGTAAGAATCTGTGATATGACTTGCCTGACCCGCACAATCAGTGTCAGATGTTGCCGATAGGTATCACTAGTTTGGTGGAAAAGGTACAATTGATCTTGAGAGAATTGACATTGTTGTCAAGCGTCTGTCACTTTCGCACAGGTAGATGTACACTAGTGTAATATTAGTGAATTAAATGTTAAAGTATCTTATTTTGATTATGACCAAGAGAAACAGGTCAAAGATGAGTTCTAGTTATTTATGTTTTCGTTTTACATTCCGCCTTGAATATTTGCTCCTTGCCAAGTGTTGTTTTTCACACCATAATTTTACATGTATTGTCAAGATGTTTATTAAAGTTGATCTTAAAAAACAAATTGTTCTTCTCACGTATACATCAATATGCAAGTGATTTAATCTGAAATAACGAGTTTTGCGATATCTGAGTTAAGGAAGGAGAATTTTACCCTCGCGCCCGAAGAAGAGGGTAAAAGGTATTGTGTATGTATGCTTGTCTATCTGCATGTCTGGGTGGATGGATAGATGTACGTCTACATGTATATGTATGCAGACGTCTGTCTGTCTGTGGAGATTTAGGGTGTTGTTGGGATGGACGGATGGATGAATGGGTGGAAGTATGTATGCCTGGGTGGATGGATGGATGGATGTCTTGCTGCACAAAACTTGTGGTATTTTTTTTTATAATTTCTTCATCTGATTCGCCGATTAAGGACGTTCTTGTATCCTTTAGCAATGCACTAGTAAGTATAGGACTCTGAGAGCTTCAGTATCAAATCAGGACAGTTTTTGATGTTATTTTCAGAAGACCTTTAGTTACATCTCGCTGTACCTCCGATGTTCTCCGATTAAACTACAGGACAAAAAAAAAAAAAAACGCAGATTTACTGGATCCGGGCTAGGTTCTCATTTGGCTAGGATTCTTCTAATTCGGTTTACTTTAATCTAAAGTTAGTAAACTTTGCGTCAGTAAAAGCCTATTAATTGGTTTATTCGATAAAACGTACGTTTGCTGATTGTTTACCCGATTTACTGTGCTGCTGAAATTGATATATTTCGCGGGAAGCATTGGGCCAAATGGCAGTAAAACTTTCCACACGCAGAATATAGAAACGGATTTGTCTGTATACGCACTATAAGAACTGGTTTACTGTAAACTGGACTAAAGACAGCGAGACTACTGCAGACCACCTTTCAAGCGAACGACAGTAAACTGAACTGATGCGGATTAATGGCCTGGCGCAAACAGAGTAATCTTGTTCACAATCCAGATATTATCTTCTATACGGATATTGCCAATGAACACCTCTGATGCTTATCTCTTAATTGTATCCGCTAAAAGTTTTGCGGATACATTGTTTTATGTTTTCACGCTGGATCCGCCGCCGCCGAGTTCGTTTCCGGAGAACTCCTCTAAGACCCTTGGGCCGATCTTTCTTGGGGCATATGTGAGCTGGTGCTTAACAAAGACTGGTGTGCATGTCCATAGATCTTGTAATCATATTTGCGTGTCATCCATCCGTGCCTTTGCTTTGGCTGTAAACACTCATATCTCAGGAGTGCCTCAATGTGTTGGTCTGAAATATGGCATGTCCATCCACTTCGGCGAATTTTCTTGTAGACAATCCAGGTGGCGCCACCTACAATCATTTTCGCGTAGCGTTCGCCCATGCGTTTGCTATCTGTCCGTCTTAGTAATTGGTTAACTGTGCATGTACATGAATTTAATTGAAATCTTTTCAAAAGGGATTGCATTATTTCATGATTTCAAGGGTTTTCATACACAGTGTATAATTGTTTTCCAATTATCCCAGAAATGGCTTTTGACACAAAATTAAAATTGAATGCGGGATATAATTCATCATGGAAAAGGCTTATGTAATTGTGTATGAAAGCTGCAGAAAAATATCTCCCCTCACACTCCATAGATTTTGACAAATTCAAGTAACTGCTTAAATAATGGAATGTCTGCTATCAGTTATCTCAGGAACGGGTGCAAAAGAATGCGTCAAAGTGATTTGGCATATCGATAATGAAAATATATGTGAATGTAAGCTGCATGTGGCGACACCTGCGTGGACCATTTTTCTGAGAGCTAGAACTGTGTGTGTGTGTCTTATATTTCCAAAACACATAAGAAATTATCACAATCTTAATTTTTTATGGTAAACAGTTATTTAACGAAAAAAAAATAAATGGGTACCTTTGAATTGAATAACTAATCTCCGATAACCGGTGGTCACGGAAGCTTAAACGTTACTCGGTTAATTTCATTATCTATAGGGTCCATTTTTTTTTTTTTTTGGGGGGGGGGTGGGTCTTTTCATAGGTTCTCCGGAGGGCAAAACTAGGAGAGGATCATTTTGATTTTTTTTCTCAATTTTTTCTCATCTTTATAGTGTAGATTTCAGGTACGGCCAATTTATTAAAAGCTGAACTTTAGTCACAGAAGAGAGATTACCACATAATTCATGTTTTTTTTTGTGGCTTTGGCCTTATTCTGAGGACAGAAATACATTTTGTGTTGATCATATACACCCATTCATAACCTCACGTTATCGTATATTGATGTTATATATATATACATTAAATGAATCTACTCTGTAATTGGCCGAGAAAAGAATTCTGCCCAATGCTTCTAACAGGTTATTCAGTTGTTGAGAACTACCGAAAATATAATAAACAAATATTTATTCTGTAGACTGTATATATGAACTATAAGGTCATATATATCACTAACTACATTAAATAAATACGTGTATTTTGGAAAATTTAATTTAGTTTGAAATCATATAGCTTCAGGGGTTGCTGAATAATACATTCAATATTATTTTGGATCTAATTCCAGATGTATTGATGAATCTCTGTGGAAATAAATGCTTTAACCGTTATAATGTCATATTCACAACATAATGCTCTTGGTGAAATTATCAATAACACTAGTTTAAAAAAATAGGCCTACTAGTCACACATGTGTTTATATGACAGAACCTGTAATGTTATTCAGGAGCATTCGTTAATTACTTTTGTTATTGATGGATTAGCAATTTCTTATAACGAGAAACATTCATGTGATAACAGCTCTGTTTCAGTAACGTCTGTGAAGTCCGACTTCCAACCTGATACATCTCGGTTTCAGCGTCTACCTTCAAGCATTGTAGCGACCTCTGACGGTGGTTTGGGTTACTCACGCTGGGACATTGATGCAGGGGGTCACAGTCGACAAAATTAACCTTTGACCTGCAGTTAGCCACAAATCTGGTCAGTGAAGTTTTTTTCTCAGTCTTGCTGTATTCCCGAGATTTAGATAAATGTTCGCAAAGCTATGACTTTGTGAAAAGTAGTCATACATGAATTGTTTACAGTATTCAAGGCCATGGGAACCACGCACACACTTGCTCAGTTCACCACAGGCAGGAAACCCCACCTTACTGTAACCCCTCTGTTTCAGACACCTCTGTATTTCAGACACTCGTTAAGTCATACTGTGGTTTAGGTTTCCCATATATATTAAAGGGGCTCAATCACCGGGGCAATTATAGAATCTTTCTTACCGGTGTAGGGACAAAAAGTACCCTAACACCTGTCATCTTAGGGACCGGCTATACGCACAATTTTCTCGTGCGCAGGTGCACGACTGGTCGTGCGTAGTGTATTACAATATGCACGATATTGTCGTGCACATAGAGGATAGCATGCACGACAATATATCTTATATATTGTTGTGTTACCTGCACAAGATTATCGTGCACATTGTATGCTATGTACACAAAATCACAGTTCCATTTATATTTGAGTTAAAATTCCGTATACATTATATTATAACCATTCATTTTATTTAGTTACAACCACGCTGCTATTGGTTCAAAAACATTGCGTGTGCGGCTCTGTAATAGCTAGACTGGTTCCCCGTCATATAGAGTCAAGATTAGCCTACTTTAGTCTTTAGCTTAAAACCTTTTATTAAATATAATTAGAATTATTTCCAAAATCTTGTGATCCATACAAATTATAATTTAAATATGCCTTACCATGTTTATTCTTATACACTGGAGTATCTTACATACATTACACTGATACATGCAACAACCAATAGGCCTATCAGTGGCGGGTCCAGAAATTCGTGAACGGGGGCGCTGATATACTGGGTTAGCGGTCGATGGGTTTTAAGCAATATATATATTTTATAAATACATATATATACAAATATATATATAATTTAAATATATATATATATATATATATATATATATATATATTACTATATACATAATATATATTCAGCGTATGAAATTTTTTTTCTTATCTATATGAATTAAATGTAGAGATATTGTTCATTTGAAAGTTAATTAAAGTATACACGGGGAAATGTATGGGGGGGGGGGGGGTGACCCCTCCCGTATTGAGAATTTTTTTTTTAATTTTAAAGGGGACATGACCCAGTTCTTGGTGTTATGACCCAGCAGAGTGGATATAACGGTAAGACTCCCTCCCTGGGTATAGAAACATCTAGATGCTATCTTATTAAATCTTTATCACAGAGCTCTTCATTCATATCCTCAACTTATGAATAGGATGTAATAAACTTTGGATATATCAATAATTTAATTGCTGGGGAATAAACAAAGATATCTAAACAAGAAAAATTAATAACGAATAACTTGGAAAAGAAATAGATAAAATGAGAGATGTAATAGCTCAACCCCTCTGAATCCGCCACAGCCTATCTTGAATGTAATTTTATAATATACAGATGTGTTGAAATACCAGCTTATAACACAGTTAGATAACAACATTTTATGTTGACTGTGTGAATTGCTATTTAAGAATACAAAAGGGAATATGTTAATATGCAAGAACGCAGTTGTCAGTATAGAAAAAGTAACATTTTAGGTGATGTATTAACAAACAAAAATATTTAATCCGAGGAGTCAGGATCCATTGTTATATTCATCATAGTGAGCAAAGGTGAACTTAAGTTTTATTGCAACATTAGCTTTCTTGGGAAGGCAGATATTGTGATATGTCCTTATTGCTCTAAAGAGAGAAATTAAAAATTAAATGTTCCACATGGTTGATAATTTGTAGTAAACTTTATCTGTAGGTGGAACCTTGTTACATAAATCACAATTTTGTGGAGTGATATTACATATTAATTGGCCGCAGAAATACTATAATCCTTGTATGATCTTTTCAGAACGTTTGAGCAAACTAACGGGTAACGGCTATCTTTGTGAAGTAAGCAGTGTCACCTGAATAATGAAATGAGTTTCTTTTGTAATAACCTTCATCCTTCAATCTTTCGAATTCTTCAGATGTAGTCATGACGTATAGTGTACGATGAAATGCAAGCATGTGATACGAGGCAGTTTGACTGAATTAGGGAGCAATTAAATGGTGACGATGGTTGATTGTAAGCTGTAATTACTTTAGAATCTCATTGCATTTCATAGGAATATAATCTTTTGTGTCATGACATTAAGTTTGTCATTATCAACTTCGATTTAGGGTCTGGAATGACCTAACATTCAAATATCATTAATTTGAATGGAGTTGAACTGAGATTCAATTTGTTGGCTGCAAACAGAATTGCTATGGCTTTTAGTCCTTCCTTCGCGCTGTATCTCAGTAAATTTTTGCATGTTTTGTACTACGAGGAAAGTAAATTGACATGTTCGCAAATAGTCAGGATTTGTTTGTATTATATAAATATGTATGTGTGTGTACGTTCCAGTATTTATGGTTGTATGTGTAAACACAGGAGGCGGAAGGAGGGGAGATGGCATTATTAGTATCATCTTCTGCACTGGGTTGAAATAAGAACTGCAAAAGAATTAAAGCTGTACTAGCTGGTACTTCTTTTGGATTTATTCGTGTTTTATTAACCCTGCGCGAAGCGAGGGTTAGTGTTTTCACTTGATTCTGTGTGTGTATGATATCTCGAGACAGTATAACTGATCTTATTGAAATTTATTTTGACACCATACGGCCATCTATCGAGCGTGATCCGTTACATCACAGGTCGCAATGACAGTGCGCCACGTGCCGCGTTTCCCTGAAAGGTGTCTGTAATCCCACGTACATCATAGGAAGGGGGGGGGGGGGGGGGCGCATGGTTGTTGTTCGTTATGTTTATAGTCAAGTACAACACTTGAATACCATGATGTCCAGGGTATTTTTTAAAATATTCAGTTAAAAAATTCCAAAAAATAACAGATGAAATTTAAAAAAAATGCAGATCACTATATCTTCCGCGCAGGTTTTGCGTCCCCATATCTGACGCATACATATAATTCTTTATGCAATACTTTTATTTACTAAACCACTAAAAGTGCGTACGCAGCTAAGCTCCACCCCTATGAAAACCTGTAGGCCTACTTATAACCAATACAGGAAATAAAGAAGGCCTAATCCCCCCCCCCCCCTCGAAAAAAAAAGGTGAACTATACTTCACCATTGCCTTTTGGGACCTGGGTGTAGTTATATTATGAAAAAAAATAAATATATGGATCATGGTTGCTTCCTTAACCCAGGCCACATGGCACACCCCTCAACACGTACACCTAGCCCAAGTGCTCACTCAATAAATGCTGCTGATCGATACATATAATGTTTTGAACCCCTTATTAAAAAGGGATTGTTGTGGCTCCCACATCAACCCCCCCCCCTCCCCAGGGACCACCACTGCTAAATTTCGCTGTGTGCATGTAATCTCCGGAAAGTCAAATTCGTACCACTATATACACACTAACAAAAAAATCGTGCGTACATCGTTTTACATGCACGATATTCGTGTGTATAACGAGCAATATACACGATAATTTGTGTGCATTACATGACTATATGCACGATATCGTGTATATTGTGCACTATATACACAATATCGTGCGTATAACATTGTATGTGCACGATATCGTGCGTATAGGCTCAGCCGTCATCTTACTATTTCCCCACATGCAATTCTCAGATTCATTTTCAATCTTTCTGCCTGTCTATAAGTATTTTATGATTGTTAACACATGATACATCTCTAAACTGACCTGGCAATAGCTGGGTTTGAACCTGCAATCACATGATATCTGACACTGCACTCTTACTATCTGAGCTAACTTGCTGAGATACCAGACTGGGGTTTCCTGAAAATTCTAACTCTGTTTTACAGACAGTCACTTGTGAAATTAATTTTTTTGTCAATAAATATTTTTATTTTAAGGAGATGCCCTGACTGACCTGGTCAAAAAAATGTTATACGTGTTCCTGCTGGCTGAAACACTGAGTGTTGCGGCTCACACTCCGACCTCTGGTCACGCGGCCTTGTTATGGTAAACCGACACAAGTTGACTGTGTTTACCAACATGCAGAACTGTTTTTTCTGGCCTGAACCACTCCCTTTCTGGAGATTTATAGGCTTTCTTTTTAGTCCTCATGGGTTGGAACTTCCCCTTTACAATCACTGGATCCACCCCTGACACACACACACACATCATATATGCATATATATAAATTTTTTCTTGTACATACATCTTTCTTCTGGTGTAAAAACAGGGTGCTTCCTATTAAAAACATCAATATACATGCAATATTTAATAATAATTTTAACTTTAGTTTTATTCAATAATTTTCTCAGTATATTAAATTTTATTTAACATACATGATATATGATAAACAATGTTGTGATGTTTACAAATCATCTGTGATGTCACTAGTTTTTCAATATTTATTTTTTGAATACTGGTTTTGACACTAGTTTAATAATTATAATTAATTTCAATTAATTAGATGATTTGACAAACCCAACTTTCAATAGTTATAAATCTCTGCATGAGCAATACATATTTAGCAAGACTTCCTTTTATGTTTGTAAAAATAATTAGTCCCCCCCCCCAATGACAGCACATGTGTCGCTTTTACCTGTATGGAAGCAACACTTTTTATGTTGTCAACAGTTATCTTTTATTTTTTGTTGAAATTGCACCCTAGGTGATAAAAAGCATTTTAATAACTGTTACTTTGTTGTTTTTCAAATCTGTTCTGCTAGACTTGAACAGTTTGTCAATTTTAACTGACCATTCAGGTGTAATGGCTGACGTGAGAGGTCAGCTGATTCGTTCTCGGACACCGGTCATATCGAGCAGAAACAGGCACAAAGTCATCAAACTTCTCAATTTTTAGCTCAGCTGACTTTCAGTCATGCTGGGCTATAGCGATGGGTCTTTGTCCGGCGTCCTTCCGTCTGTCCGTCCGGCCGGCCGTCTGTCCCTTAGCAGGGCACAAATCATAACCATAGGGGCTAGGGCCATGAACGCTATGCAGTCTTAGAGGTTATAAAAAGATCTCCTTGCAAACCTGAAATTAGGTCACTGCGACCTATATTCTCGAAGTTATGGGGTGTGTTTGCACCCCCCAGAAATAATTCTTTTAGCCAAAATTTTCATCCCAAACCTTCCATCTTTCACATACAGCTCACCTACCAACAGGGGAAGAACCATAATTATTTTGAGGTCACAAGGTCAAAGGTCAAGGTCACAGAACCAACTTCTTTGAAAAGCCTCAGGATGCATTTTAAGCCAACCCTTTCATCCCAATTCTTTGATCTTTCACATATAGCTCACCTACTAAGTGGGAGAAGAATCCTATAGATGTTGAGGTCACAAGGTCAAAGGTCAGGGTCACAGGATCCACTTCTTTGAAAAGGTAGTGGACACATTTCAAGCTAGACCTTTTTATTCAAACCTTTCAGCACTGATATCGCTTCTCTGCCAACAGGGGAAAAGACCTGTTGATTTTGAGGTCAAAGGTCAAGTTCACAGCACCCACTTCTTGCGTGGAGTCATTTTCAGGCAAACTTTTCAATCTGTACCTTCCATCTGCCATATATGGCTTACCTACCAATAGGAGAAGAAGCCTATTGATGTTGAGTTCAAAAGGTCAAAGGTCAAGGTCACAATATTTAATTGTTCTAAATGCTTGTGAACATATTTCAAGTGAAACTGTTCAACCCAAACCTTCAGTCTTTCACATATGCCACATCTATGCATCACTCAGTTTGACTCAAACTTCTTATTTATGGGTATTTTTGCTTGAATAAATAACTTATTGATTTTGGGGTCAGCTGGTCAGCAGGTTAAAGGTTGCAGGTCTAAGTTATTCACTCATTGGTTGCCAAGTAATTACACCAGATTTAAGTGGTCAGTAGTTACCCATCATTTAGAAAGAATCCAGTTGATATATGGGCAAAAAAAAGGCCAAGGTCATAGGTCAGGGATGTTCACAATTACTTATTTTGTTGACCATCTCTATTTTTCTTGTATATATAGCCATCCCACTCCAGCTGGTACATCTCCCTGTGTGGCTGTAATTGTGAGTGACACTGGTGACATATGACTCCCTTTTGTATCAGCCTATTAAGTGATAAGGCTCAGTGATAGGTACCTCGTTACTTCATAACAAAAACACTGTTGTCAGAATGCTTCAGCCAGGCATTAAGACTATGAGAGTTTAGTATTAAGGTTTAGCTACTGATTTATAAGATGATGGGAACATTTTGCAGTTTATTTTATGGAATCCTAGCAATAAACTGGATATCTGAATATTTTAATACATATCACCACATATAAAAGCAAGTGTTTGTTCTCATAATATGTGGATGTGTACCTTGATTTAGGATGGCTTTTTGTTTTATTTCAAGACTCTTAGTCATGCTTTCTGCATTTCTTTTCTTTCAGGTTTGGCAGTTTACCTACCCTGCTTACCCCATTGAAAAGCAGACTGATAATAAAAAATATTGGACTTACACTTTTTACAATTGCATATCTATAAATCTGATATGAGGGCCTGGACATGCCTTTTGAATTATTTTGGGCATTTATTACTGGATAATTTGCCCCAAGTTTGGTCTCTTATTGGAGAATGTGGGATATCAAATGTCATACTTGTCAGAAATCCATTATGTCTGCCAGTTAGCCACCTTAGAAATTCTTTCTTCAGGGCAGTTTCAGTAATTTTTCTTTAATGTTTGGTCCGATTTAGAGAATGTTTGTTGTCTGATTTCAGACTAGTCAGAAGTCCAATAAGGCCACCAGGCAACTATCTTTTAATTCCTTTTGATCATATTATCTCAAGAACAGTTAAAGTGAATGCAGTTGGATGTATATTTAAGTAATCTTGTAAAGGATTGGGTCAAATATTTCTGAATAAATATTACCATCATTTATAAAAGTGCAGTACAGTTGGCTTGTATTGAATAAAAATTCATACAGAAGCACCTGTTTCTCAATAATTCTTGCATGTATTTCCTTGAATTTTGCTATATATTTTTATCTTATATTTGCCCTTTGTGGTGTTCCTTTTGAGACTGACAGGTTTCAAGCAAGCTGTTGGAAAAGTTCCTGATAGCTTAACAATCATGCATTTTCCTCAGACCATCAATTCACTGTGTTTTAACCAGACATAGGTGATATATATTTCTGTTTTCATAGAATATTTTCAACAAATTGGCAAATTGGTTCTTCAAAATTTGACTGGAAGTTGTGAATCTCAGTCCATGATGTCACAGGTCATGCTTGGCAGCTGAGCGTCATGACCCATGGGTCACTTGTATATTTAAAACATCTCTTTAGCCTCCATATGTACACTTTAAACCTAAGGGTGCGTGCTTGGTAAAATAAATACTGTTTGGGGTCTGGTGCAATACATCGCTGAATTGCCAGTTCCACATGAATAAACAGCACGCTTTCTTGGTTCAATGTCCGACCTAGCAACTGTATCCAAGGTGGGCGGAGCTAACTCGTCCATGCCATCACATCATTTGGTTAATACAGCTGTCTGTATGTCCATCTTTTAGCAGGGCACAAATCATAGCCATTTTTGCAGAACATCAGAACAGGTCTTGTTAAAAAAACTCTGTGCAGATAAGAAATTAGGCAGGCTATATGATCTTTAGTATCTAAGCTGTGTAGCGAAAACATTTTGAGCACTTTCAAAAGTCATGGTCTTCTGATCGTTCAAGGCTGTTGAATAAAGATTCACTATTGGGCCATAGAATTGAATTAATGTACCTAATTAACACATTTGGTGATACTAAATTTGCTCATTAATAAAGGTGTCAAATACACACTTGATATTTCACTATATTTGGCCCATGTTGAGTAAAAATTAATACAAATGCTCTAATTTGTCAATGATTAATGCATAGATTATATTTATTTATCATGGAAAATAGCATCGGTTTATGAGACAAATGGTGACACCAATATATTTTTGTTATATACAGAATTTCAAAAAGATTTTGAGAAAGCTGACATTCCTGTGACTCCATAAATTCTGCACTTATTATAATTATTTCTTTCAACAATAAGTGTGACGTTAGTGGCCAAGATTTACCTATTTAATATTCAAATGAATACAGGCTGGTGAGGAACACATTATGGGCATCTCTATTTGATCAACTACCTGCCCCAATTGGCAGGGTAGAAAAAAGTTCATTGTTAACATTGTATAGATTTTATCTTTGCAGGTTCTACATGTAGAGCAACATGTTCAAGAACGGGCTTTTGATTTTGGCGAGTCCTGTGCACCAGCTTAGTCAGAACCTGGGTGACATAATATCCCGAGCGGTGAGACTTGTTAATTATACTTTATATGTACATCTGGCACCAGGTGTACACTTACCAAACCAGGATACAGCACCACCTGTACCGCTGATTAAGAGTACACACCACATAGTACAACAAGTATATATTCACGGCTCCAATGTCAAACCATCATTGGACGTGCGGTTTCTTCTTCACAATATAGGCAAATATAATCTACCTGGATGCAAGTCACAAGTGTGTCCATACGATGTAGTCATGTCAGAGATGGCCTCAACAGACAGTGCAAAACGTCACCTGTTACAATACTGTGGACACCATTTCCCAGCTCCAAACAAAGATGGTAGTATTGAGTGTATGGATTTGGGAAACATATCAGTGCAAACCACTGGAGACTTACTGTCTGAGGAAGAAATGAAAACTTATGATAATGTTGTGCTCGGTGGGACGTTTGATCGGCTTCACGCTGGCCATAAGATCCTGCTGAGCCAAGCATGCCTGCTGACAAACAAAAGCCTCACTGTTGGGGTCACAGATGGCGCCATGAACAAAAGTAAGTTTAACTGCTGTCACAAATTCTCACAAACATGGATATTCCGGGTTCATTCACTCCTTTCCAAATGAATTTAATGTTTTACTTACTGACTGTATCTAAAATAAAATCTTTATTATGATGTATGCATCAGTGGGAAGGGCAAAAATAATGTCAGTGGTCAAAATTTAAATAACTGTTTAATTCCAAACTAATTATTTGGGCACATGAAAAGAACATTTGTCAACTAGCTGCCTAACTGGGTAGGTAATAAAAATATGTCTTACCCTGGCAGTGTTATTCTCATTGGTAAAATCATTAGAGCCATTTATTTATGTGTGTTGTTATGATGTTGTTTCCCATTTATTACTGATCTTTATTTTCTTGTAGAGAAAACACTCAATGAGTTAATCCTACCAGTAGAAGACAGAATTTCTGCTTTAACAGAATTCTTGAAGGACACCAAACCTGGTATCCATTACAGTATTGTGCCGATCACTGACCCGTTTGGTCCCTCGATCGTGGACCCTGACCTTCAGTGTATCGTCGTCAGTAAGGAAACACTGAAAGGTGGACAGATGGTCAACAAGAAAAGACAAGAAAAAGTATGTGTGTCAATGTCTTTATGAATTGCAATTGAAGTCTTCACAAGACTTGTCAAGGTGATTAAACAGATGTTACTTTGCAGAGGCAGAGCACAGATTATGGGAGGGGAGGGGTTCAGACTCTCCATACAGAGGGAATAATACCCAAAGAAAAGATCCACAACTCCAGAAATAGGGGAGGGGTTAGCCATAAAAATTCATGAAAAACAGTGCAAATTAAGGTAATTTCATCCTGTAAGGGAAGTAAACCCCCTCATTCCCCCCTCCCCTTAGGATTGTCCCTGCTATAATTGTAATGCATGTGACAGCAGATAGATACACATTTAACCAGACATGGGGTAACAGTAATAGATAATAGTAATAGGCAGTAATTCAATTACTTTTCATCAGTAATAGGCAATAATAGATAATAGGCAGTCGAAAAATGTAGAATAATAGTAATAGTAATAGTAATAGGCAGATGAGTAATAGATCAATAGCTATTACTTTAACTATTACCAGTCTGGGGGTAATAAAGAGTTTGTGGGTCTGAGTGCAAGTCAGCAGGAACACTGATTAGGGCCCCAGCTGAGGTGAACATGCATGCTTTCATGCTCATTTACAGGTGGCACAGGCTTATCCTGGGCCATGATGTTCTTACTAACAACAATAGCACAGGATGACTGCATTGTTGGTACATCAATGTAGGTGTTTTCCATAAATACTGATAGCTCTTTACAATCGAAGCACAGTACAACCATGCCCTTTGATGTTTGTGTATAAGCATCTGTTAGCTGGGGCAGAACCCAGTCAGGCAGATCACCAAAGGTTAACTCATACCTGGTGATTGTTTCCCAACTAAAAATTGTGACTAAAACTGTACCTTTTAAAACACAAATCTGTGACTATTTCCTTTCCAAAGTTGTGGCTTTCTTCTGTGACTTTATTTCCAACCCAAAATTGTGACTTTTATTTCCTGTGTGTGACATATTTCTTGCAATTATATTGTCACCAGTCAGAAAGGAACACTCCATGAAAACCTTGTTTGCCTTATGTTATAAACATGACTCGCCTCCCAGATGAAACTGGATGACAATAGTGCGGAAGTACATTTGATTTCAGGCAGAAAATGAAATGTACATGTAATATTGAGTTAGTGTTTCTTTCAAAGTAAACTATGCAACTGCATTCAGTTGCAATTTGAATTTTGTAAAATTACAAAGGATTTTCAGTTATGTGAAACAGGTAAATAATAATAGTAACATTTTCAGATACCCACCCTGATACAATGAAGGAAACCATACTCTTATGATGAGGACAAAGTTTAAACATCGCCAAGGCTCACTGATTATTGCAGCATCTTAATAAACTAGGTATCTATGAGTAGGCAAAAGGGTAACCATCTGAAAGAGCCCTCAAACTCTTATCTTGCCTCTCTTGCCTACTTCAACCCCTGTCGAATGCGTCTTTAGGACTGCAGGAATAATCTTCAGACCAGATCATTGCTGGGTGTAGGACAATCCCCCCTCCCCCTCTTTTGGATTACTCAATTAAAAATAACTCAAAATTAAAATTTACTATATAGTTTATATTTTTGGTTAAATATACAAAAACAATATCAGTGTATACCTTACACTAGTAAGGTTATGAAAATAAAAATAATCAGTCAAATGAAAATGCATATAATCAGTATTTGATGAATAATCATTCATGATAATACAGATGTATATATTGTTGATGTTTATATTGTTCATAATCAATTAAAAGACTCATTAATTATCTATATATACAATATTCTACTACTGCACAGTTACTCCTGCACTGTAACAGGACTCACTTTAAAGAATTTTAAATGTAGCCATATATTTTAAAAAATAATCTAAAATTTAAAATAAAGCTTGCAAAATTTGGGAGGGGGGGGGGGGGGGCTCTTGTCTGTACCACACTGTTGCCACCTGGGGGATTCAACAGCTTATGTTCATCAGGTGCAATGAACACTTTATTTAGTTATGAACTATTCATGCACAATTTTTATTTAGTGGTTGGTAACATATTTTAGTGTGGCCTAACGAGCGATCAACATAAGATTCTTCAAGATCAAATGTTTTTACTTATTTTTATTAAACCAGTAATAGTTAATAGTAATAGTAATAGGAGTAAAGTAATAGTAATAGCCACCTATTACTTTTGTTGAAACACTGTAAATATTAGTTAATAGTAATAGGCAAACACCCAAAGTAATAGTAACAGGCCCTATTATTAAAATCAGTAATAGGCCCCATGTCTGCATTTAACATTACATTTAACTTGTCTTTACAAGTGTGACCAGGAGAAGAAATCAGTGCTACCATATTTCATATTGATAACCATTTATTTTTTCTAACACATATTAAGATGGACATAAGATTTAATATTCAACAGCTTTTAACTTGGGCCACAATTAGAGATTTGAACATTTATGTGTCTTTACCACATTCAGAGCCATTGACTGATGTTAATTTTTTTTTTATCATTTTCAGGGTTTGAGCACTCTTGAGGTGGATATTATTGATCTTGTTGAAGATGTCCATCACTCTCCACATGAGGAGGCCAAAATAAGCTCTTCCTCCCAAAGACAGAGGATTCTGGGAACACTGATCCAGCCACCACAGGTAACGTATAATTATATCTCACTGACTCTCCAGGTCTTGTTATACTACTGTTTATGTGAATGTAAAAGTTTCAGGGCTCCCACTAGGCTCACAAGGAAATATAGAAATTTTACAGGAGGATCTGAGACAAAAATGTAGGAGCACATGTATTTAGGGATTTTAAGCCAAAAATTAGTGAACAGTTTGTTTTTATAATAATTGTCATAAGACTCTTGCTATGTTTAGTGTTTAAATTGATGTGAAAGTATTCAAAAGTAAATATAATAGTTTTATTTTTTATATAATTTAAAGCCATAAAACCATGTACTTATGATTATTATTTTAAATTGTGAAATTTGTATATCCTTGATTCTCAACAATTTTGTTTGACAGAAGCTGAATGAATACTCGTGAGATTAAATTTACATGACAAAACTTACAAAATGGTGTAAACTTCAGGCATCAGACCAAGTCAAAACCTGTGTGACAGTAGCTCTCCATTTCCAAATGTAAATAATATAAATGACATCAGTCCTCTTCCCTATATCCCAGGATTTTATCCAAATCTTACTTAAATTGAGTTAAACACCATAATCTCAAAAGACAGCTTATATTACCACACAAATCTAGCATTTGTCAGCCCCATCTTCCAAATCATATATAACAGCTGAGTGCCGTGACCTATAGGTCCCTAGTTTATTAGCTCAGCTGACTGTAAGTCATCTGAGCTATAGGGATCACCTTTTGTCCGTCGTCCATCCGGCACATCCATATGCACAAATCATAACCGCTAGAACTGGAATCTTCATACTTGACATCCTGGGAGGTCTATGGAAATTCTCCTTGTAAACCTGAAATTAGGTCACTGTGACCTATATTCTTCGAGCTATGGGGTTCCGAAGTACCCCCCAGAATAATGGAAAATTTGATACAAAAGCTCAAGTATCTGAACAACTAATGCATTGATCAACATGATTTTTTGCATGGATATTGATCATGGAGTGTTTCATCAGTTTCTGCAGTATGGTGGCGCCACCTGTATTTTTTCGATTTTTACCAATATTTTTCTCTATTTTTGAGACCTCTTCAGATGCGGCCATCTGTTAACAGGGCACAAATCATAACGACTACACCTAGAATCTTCTCTCTTGACATGCAGGGAGGCCCATAAAAAGTCTCTTTGGAAACCTGAAATTAGGTCTCTGTTACCCATAACCTTTGAGCTATGGGGCTCCGAAGTACCCCCCAGAATAATGGAAAATTTGATACAAAAGCTCAAGTATCTGAACAATTATTATATTGATTACCATGATTCTTTGCATGGATATTGATCATGAAATGTTTCATCAGTTTCTGCATTCTGGTGGCGCCACCTGTATTTTTTCAATTTTTAGCTCAGCTGACTGAAAGTCATCTGAGCTATAGGGATCACCTTTTGTCCGTTGTCCGTCCGGCCATCTGGGCGTCTGTCCGTTAACAGGGCACAAATCGTAACCGCTAGACCTGGAATCTTCTTACTTGACATCCTGGGAGGTCTATGGAAATTCTCCTTTTAAACCTGAAATTAGGTCACTGTGACCTATATTCTTCGAGCTATGGGGTTCTGAAGTACCCCCCAGAATAATGGAAAATTTGATACAAAAGCTCAAATATCTGAACAACTTATGCATTAATCACCATGATTCTTTGCATGGATATTGATCATGGAGTGTTTCATCAATTTCTGGAGATTGGTGGCGACAGCTATATTTTTTTTATTTTTTACGATTTTTTTTTCTCTACTTTTGTGATCTTTAAACATTTGGTCATCTGTAAACAGGGCACAAATCATAATGACTGGACCTAGAATCTTCTGTCCTCACCTCCAGGGAAGCCCATAAAAGGTCTACATGGAAACCCGAAATAAGGTCCCTGTTACCCATATTCTGTAAGCTATGGGGCTCTGAAGTACCCCCCAGAATAAAGATTTGGTCATATATTAACAGGGCACAAATCATAATGACTGGACCTAGAATCTTCTTTCTTGACATGCAGGGAGGCCTTTGGAAAGTCTCTTTGGAAATCTGAAATTAGGTCTCTGTTACCCATATCCTTCATGCTATGGCTCCGAGAATAAATATTTGGTCATCTGTTAACAGAGCACAAATTATAATGACTTGACCTAGAATCTCCTTTCTTGATATGCTGGGAGGCCCCTGAAAAGTCTCCTTGTGCACCTGAAATTACATCTCTTTTACCCATATCCTTCATCCTATGCGGCTTTGAAATACCCCCCAGAATAAACATTTGGTCATCTGTTAACAGGGCACAAATCATAATAACTGGACCTAAAATTTTATTTTTTGACATGCTGGGAGACCCCTGAAAAGTCATCTTGTAAACCTTGGAAATAGGTGTCTGTTACCCATATCCTTCATGCTACAGAGCTCCATAGTACCCAAATGAATATTGGATGATTTTATACAAAAGGTCAAGTTTGGAAAAAGTATTTCATTCAAATTTGACATTCAGATGATAAAATTACTTTTGTCAATGTCTTCCTGGTCAGCTGAGCGTCATGACCCCTGGGTCACTTGTAGGGAGGTTTCATTGAACATTTGTGGTTAACTAGCCCTGCCTGGGCTTTAGTATTTGCGTTTACTAAAAAGAATAAAAACGTGATTCCATGCTTTGACAGACTTAACTCAGGGCCAGCTCTTATCGCTAAAGCCCTGTAAAGTCCATATGGTGGATCCCTGATATTTGCATATTAAGGCGTCACAAAACTCTTTGAGGACCTGATGATTCCCCCGCATTTGCATATCAGGCAGTCACACCTGATGTGAATGACATCGTTGGTATGAGAATGCCAACAGCGGTCCCACAGCTCGCCCCGCTTGGTAACATTCACACTGAAATCATGTACTCAGGTAGTCCACACATGGACATTTGTGTCCTATGATATATCTCTGCTGAACGAATTTTATAGTCCATGGGCCAAATGTAAGTGCATATTGTAGACACTATTGCAACAATTTTGTAACGCAGGTCCAGTAAAATTACCTCTGCTGAGGTGACAGGAACAGCTTGCAGCATTTGTGTGAGCCTGTGTATTAACTGCCAAATTGCCATCCGCGAATCCTGATCGTTTCAGTCAGCCAGTACATTTTGACTGTGCTCGTCACATGTGCACCTAAATATCTCACGCTGATTGGCTGAGCCAGAGTTTGTTTGAAGAGTGGTGGTCCGATAAACGTTAACACTGAGGCTGAGGGTTATAGTGTTTTAAATTCTTGCCAAATTCAATATAAGTGACGGCCTAAAAATATTAAGACTGATTAAATGGGAATATTAGTAGCCAACTGGAAGCCCAGAATAGGCGATGACTTAATGAACCATGTTGGTTTTGTAAAAAAAAATTCAGGAAAAGTCCACCGCTGACGTCACTAGAGAAGACCTTAGTTCAGCGAGGCGGTGATGTGTGGCGCTGACCGTCCCATAATTACCAGAGTTTACCAGTCGATGAATAGTCGGCCAGAGTGATGTAATTTAGTAATATGATTTTCCGTGAGGTGGGAGTACCTGTTTTAAGCTTTGCGACACAGCAAAGTTTGATGACTCTTTTAGTGGCAGGAAATATGTTTTAACCATTACATTGACTAGGCCAGTCTAGTGGTTAACACTTTATATTAACATGACCATCTTTTCTTCAAGCAGCATCAAAAGCTACTGCAACAATTACTTGTACAATTCCACAAAAAAGCTGCATGTTTTTGATAATAAGGGGTTAATATAAAAGATCATTCAGTAATAACAGTTATATCTGAAATACAACTATGCAGTGAAAATATATCGAAAATCATCAGAGATTATGGTCTAAATGCTGGTAAATATTGAAAAATACACAAGACACATTTTTGTCCCTCTAAAAAATATTGTAAATATAGAAGTCAGCAGGAGCCCAGCTGTTTTATATCAATTATTACTGAGTAACTTTTAACCAAGTTTTGAATTAAGTAACAAATTGAAAGATACATGTCTCTGGACAGCGGTCTTTTAATGAACATAAGATTCTAATTGCCAGTGGTTGATGCTTTATTATATTTACCTGGAATTCTTAGAGGCAGTGCTGTTAAAGTTCAGGATGTGTTTGCAGTATTTTCTAATAAAGGAAAAATTTGTCTTTTTAGATCAAATCACATCTGGCACCAAAGCCCTATGTAATAGGTTTGACTGGTGGCATCGCCAGTGGTAAATCATCTATATGTAGGAGACTTGAAAAGTTGGGAGCTGTTGTGATAGACTGTGACAAACTAGGTAAGTTTTAAACATTACACTAGTGACACTGAGATAAACTCTGTTTCACCGATGTCCATTTCAATAAGTTATAATTTTCTGTGAATCTTGTATGTATATGTAATAGCTTGCTTAAAAATGCAGAGTTCTCCTCTACCAAAAATTATAGAGCTACAACAAGAAGTCAAGCGATCAATGAGCTTAAATTTGGAACAGTTTTAATGCATTTTGTATCTTTTCATCATTTTTGCGTCATTATAGCTGGATGGCAATTTTTTTAAAATTAAGCCTCACTATTTGAAGGAACGGAGAACCTGGATTAACTTCAATTTCATATTAAACTAAGGTATAATATCATACAGTATAATTCAAATTAAAGACTAAAACTTCATCTTGCAGATTATTGAATATATTTTTTGAATATTTTCTTATTTCACAGATATTGTATGATATGCTGGTACTGGTATAATTAGAAACAAATATATCTAGAAATTTGCAACCTAAGGCATGCAAGGCTCTACCAAGTGGGGGGAGGGGGTGTCCCTATTCCGGGATGCCTCTCAACCCGTGTTTGTATTCACATATTTAGCCCATAATCCCAGGTTCACTCGTAAAAAAAAGTAACTTTACATCTGTAAATAATCCTAAATATCATTCCTTAATCCCGATCATTTGCTGGATCCACTCCAAAATTTAATTGATTCTTCCTTGGCTCCTTCACAAAATGCCCTGAGAATAACCATGAGGTCAGTCATGATTGCGTGAGTTTTGTTGTTAACAAACACACAAACCTACAAACAAACAGGGATGAATGCATAACCTCCTGGAGGAGGCAAAAATATGTGATTTTCAATATGAAGATCACTGTAAAATATCACTATGATTTAATCACTTGAATCTCTTTTCACTTCAGGTCATGCAGCATATGCAAAAGGAAGCTCAACTCTGGATAAACTGGTGGCAGCATTTGGTTCAGATGTTCTCCTGGAAACAGGTGAAGTCAACAGAAAAGCACTTGGTGCAATTGTTTTCTCAGACAAGGTAGGTGACTGACATAGGAACGACATAGGTTGTGAATTGCCTGTTGAGGGTAACTTTTTTCCTCGAAATTAAAAAAAACCAGTTTATTACAGAAATTTAAAAAAGCCAGCCAGCTGTCACTGTGAATTGGGTCATGATATCGTGTGGGCCTACATTAAAGTTCAGTTTAGCAATGACCTAGTGAAGTTGCCCTCTTTCCACACTCTTTCTCGCTCTCATATCATGCTAATGGTCATTTTGCACTGCTTGTCTTGTTTAAACGTAAGTCCGAGTAACAGGATCAGTGAAGTTAGTAAACTACACCAGAAAATACTCAGGAAATTTAATTCACTAAAGTTTTAACCAAACCAGTAGTTCTTCATGTAGAAACCACTAAATTTTAGACCCACAACATTTTCTGAGTACATAGTGTCCATAAAGTAGAACATTATTTTGAGCAGGGTGTACTTGTAACATCACTAACATATGTGTGATACAAAGGTGAGGTGGGGAGGTCCCAACTTGTATCACAAGCAGGTACGGATGACTGAAATTGTTGCAAGACCAGTTTGATGATAGAAGTTTTTATTCAACAGCATAAGAGGTCTGGCCACTCTCTGCCAAGCCCTGCAGTGGCCTGCAGCAGAGATGGTCCATCTCTCCCCCAAAGAGTGCCCTACAGGTAGTTTTGTTCAACATGCAGGCATGACCTCATAGATACATATTTATAAAATGACTTCACCATTTTGTCACAAGGAGTATTCCTGATTAGGTGACAGAAATAAGTGTACCTCTAACTTCAGATACTGACACGTCTCAATGATGTCAGCATAAATTAACCCGGATGGTACGTAATTGCAAAAGAGAGGTAATCTGGCTTTAGTTCTATTATGAGGACAGTGCCTACATATACACAGGGTCTTATAAAATACATATATTTATTGTGTCCTACCATTCTCTCATCAAGTTAAACACATTATTCATTCTGTGACACTATTTCTGTTTACACAGACTTAAAATTGGCCCTAATGGTTTGGTGTGCTGTCCACTGATTAATGGGAGAGAAGCCTATGTGTGAGACCGGATGACTGGTTGTGTGTGTCATCAATAATGGGAAGTCATTAATTGTTCAGTCTGACATGCCTGAAACCAAACTTGTATTTATGAAATGTTAAATGTGAAATATTCCCTGAAATATTTCTTAATAGACAAATATATCATCGCCTACTTCATTACATGTGATCATTACTGTAGATGCAGTGCAGATGTGTATGAGATATTATGAGCATATCTGAACCTCATGTTGACAACACTGTATATTACCTTTGCGATGTGTTGGTGTTTTGTCCAGACATTTTAAAATGCTGCAATTTTAACATTTTTGTTATACCCTCCAAAATGCAGGGAATTGTCTCATATACATGATTCTACATTTGTGTTATATACGCCATTTCTTCATAATGCAGCCATAACACAGACATATAACAGACATATCACTGACATAACACAGACATATCACAGACATTTTATGTGTACACCTGGCTTTACAGGACTTCTCTTAATGCCATAAAAGTTTCTGAATGGTTATTTTGAATATCTTTGTCACTGTAACCTTGTTTCTCTGGGTTACTGTCTGAAACATGTTTCACCCTAATAACCTTAAATAACTCTTCAACACCCACACCAAGCCATGCCCTTAAGGGCTGAATCCTTCTAATTTGGCATGCAGGAACTTCTACCAAAGGTCTTTAGTCATTTTGGTAATAAGGAAACCATTGTGTCATTTTATGCAACTTTAATTTTACATCTAGAAGCATGTCAGATTTCCCTTATGTCTTAATTTTTTACACTTGCATTGGATGGACTGTACACTTCAAGGGAGTCCAGTTATTTAGTCAGATGGAAATGTATTGACATTGTGTGGGTTACATCAGAGAGTATTCCATTATAAACTCATCAAAATATTTTCATAGTCTCAGCTGGAAAGACTTAACCAAATTGTGTGGCCAGAGATCAGGAGAATGGCAAAGGAAAAGACAGAGGTTCTATACAAAGAAGGTCAGTAGGCAATTAATCAAATATAACTGGTACACTTTCTTGGGTATACATTATCTTTATAATTAACACTCAGTGCAACTCTCTATACTTCAATTTCATACTATTGTCTATTGGATTTTTTGCAGTATGCAATGGCACTACCACATTTTTGTAACTCCAACAAAACCAAACAATTTGCTAGTTTCCTCATTACAATTTGCTTCAAGAGAAATTTGTCATAGATGCTCTCAATCACAGTGGTTCTCTACATTTATCTGTGCTGTGGTTTGATATAATTGTCTACAGGAATTCCTTCATCAATTTTGTAAAACAATCAAAATCCCCTGATCTCATTTGAATTTCTACATATAAATATGATTTGCTATGACAGCAACTGGTCAAAGATTTTCTTAATTACAACAGTTTTCCATGATTCTCTATGCTGCCACATGATAGGATTTCTTTAGACAACACTTTCACATTTTGTAACAAAACCAAAACCCTACAATTTGTCACAATTTTCTACCTTATTTATTGCTTCAACAGAAATATGTCACAGATTATCTCACACGGATTTCCTACAATTTTCTATGCCATGTGGTAGGCCTGCTCTTAACTGGTTTTCTTTGTGAATGATGTTCATGATCGTATATCTGTAGTGGCATGTTATTTATTAATTTTCTTAATTCAGGTGCATGAATATGAGATCTTATGAAATAAAGAAATGATAGAGGTTTTGTGAATTTATGTTTGTAAAATTAATTTTATTCATAATAAGCCACTATAAATCCTTTTGTGTTCTTTGACAGGTCACTCTATTGTGATCCTCGATGCTGCGGTCTTACTAGAAGCTGGCTGGGATAATGATTGTCATGAGGTCTGGCTAGCTCTTATACCACAAAATGAGGTAAGTGATGGCCAAGTTACAACCAGTTGTAGTGCTTTCAATTTTTTGCATGAATTTGCCTGAACTTGATTGTTTTGGTATTATGTTTTATTTATTTTTTTCACAGTTGGTTGGTTTGTCTGTTTGCAACACTCTTAAGTAGGGCTAAACTGGGGCAGCATCTCCTTATTCTCTTGATCAGTATGGTTACAGTACACAGTACTTTCATGGGATGATTTATTGAGCCTTTACATAAGCTAATTAGCATCAGCTTAATTTGCTTGAAGTACCAAATACAAAAGTGTCCCAGTTTTGTCAGGATGGGTACAGGTCCATCAAATGTTGATAAAATGATAACCATAGCAGGAACATGAAATGATCAATTAATAATGAATCATCTTCTGTTTTTATCTGTACAGTCCTTAGGCCAAAAAAAAAAATAAAAGGTATGGTTCTTGGGCACTGCCAGTGTCAGTTTTAATCCCCTGCATAAAACATTTTTATTGCTTGCCGGAAATCTTCGATTTCGGCAAGCATGTTCGTCAGTTGCGTATGTTTGTTGCTTTGTTTGTCACGACTCTCCAGGCCACACTTTTGCATCAATCAACTTGAAACTTACAGGCTTGATTGACAAACTGATTTCTAGGTGCCCTATTGTTTTTGGTCAACATTGCTCCAAGGTCAAGGGTCAAGGTCACGACAGGTATGGTTAACGGTTTTTGCACTATAACTTCGCCATAAATAGGCTTATCCACTTCTGCAATAGCTCATTTTTTTCGTCATCACCTGGCCTTTCTTTTGACATGTAGCTTACTTAAATTTGCCGTTACCATGGTTACATTTTTTGGGCAAAAATCATGGAAATTGGAAATAACATGACCATTTTTAGCTCAGCTGACTGAAAGTCATCTGAGCTATAGCGATCACTCTTTGTCCGTCGTCCGTCTGTCCGTCTGTCCGTCCGTTAACCAGGCACAAATCGTAACCTCTGAACCTAGAACCTTGTAACTTGGGATTCTGAGAGGTCCATGAAAAATCTCCTTGGAAACCAGAAATTAGGTCTCTGTTACCCATATCCTTCAAGCTATGGGGCCCAAAAGTACCCCCCCGAAAAGTCAAAAATTTCATACAAAAACTTCAATATCTCATTAACTACTTGACTGATGGTCATGATTTTTGGCATACATATTGATCATGAGATGTTCCATCACTTCCTGCAGACTGGTGGCGCCACCTGTATTTTTCGATTTTTTACAAATTTTTTTTCTCTATTTTTGAGACCTTTAAAAATGTGAACATCTGTTAACAAGGCACAAATCGTAAAGCCTAGACCTAGAATCTTAATTCTGGATACACTGAGAGGTCCATGAAAAATCTCCTTGGAAACCAGAAATTAGGTCTCTGTTACCCATATCCTTCGAGCTATGGGGCCCCAAAGTACCCCCCAGAATAGTAAAAAATTTCATACAAAAACTTCAATATCTCAATAACTACAACACTGATGGTCATGATTTTTGGCATACATATTGATCATGAGATGTTCCATAAGTTCCTGCAGACTGGTGGCGCCACCTGTATTTTTCGATTTTTTTACAATTTTTTCCTCTATTTTTGAGACGTTTAAAGATGCTGTCATCTGTTAACGTGGCACAAATCGTAACCACTGGACCTAGAATCTTCATTCTCGACACACTGAGAAACCTATTAAAAGTCTCCATGGAAACCATAAATTAGATCTCTGTTACCCATATCCTTCGAGCTATGGGGCCCCAAAGTACCCCCCAGAAAAGTCAAAAATTTCATACAAAAACTTCAATATCTCATTAACTACTTGACTGATGGTCATGATTTTTGGCATACGTATTGATCATGAGATGTTCCATCACTTCCTGCAGACTGGTGGCGCCACCTGTATTTTTCGATTTTTTACGAATTTAAAAATGTGAACAGCTGTTAACAGGGCACAAATCATAAAGACTGGACCTAGAATCTTCATTCTTGACACACTGAGAGGTCCATAAAAAGTCTGCATGGAAACCTGAAATAAGGTCTCTGTTACCCATATCCTTTGAGCTATGGGGGGCTCCCAATAACCCCCCAGAATAATGGAAAATTTGATAAAAACAAACTGCAACATCTCAATAACTACAACACTGATGGTCATGATTTTTGGCATACATATTGATCAAGAGGTGTTTCATCAGTACCTGCAGACTGGTGGTGCCACCTGTATTTTTTCAAATTTTCACAATTTTTTTTTCTCTATTTTCGAGACCTTTCAGGATGTAGTTATCTGTCAACAGGGTACAAATCGTAAGGACTGGACCTAGAATCTTCATTGTTGACACACAGGGAGACCCATGATAAGTCTCCATGGACACCTGAAATAAGGTCTCTGTTACCCATATCCTTTGAGCTATTGCACTCCAAAGTACAGCTCAGAATAATGGAAAATTTGATACAAAAGCTGAAGTATCTGAACAACTAATGCAGAGATCACCATAATTGTTTTCATGGATATTGATCATGGAGTGTTTCATCAGTTTCTGCAGACTGGTGGCACCACCTGTATTTGTTCGGGTTTTTTTTACGAATTTTTTCTCTATTTTTGAGACCTTTAAAGTTATGAACATCTGTTAACAGGGCACAAATCATTAAAACTGGACCTAGAATTTTTATTCCTGACACACAGGGAGACCCATGAAAAGTCTCCATGGAAACCTGAAATTAGGTCTCTGTTACCCATATTCTTTAAGCTGTATGGCTCCAAATTACCCCCCAGAATAATGGAAAATTTGATACAAAAATTGCAGTATCTCAATAACTACAACACTGATGGTCATGATTTTCGGCATACATATTGATCATGACCTGTTCCATCAGTTTCTGCAGACTGGGTGCGCCACCTCTATTTTTTTCAAATTTTTACGATTTTTTTTCTCTTTTTTTGATACCTTTAAAGATGTGGTTATCTGTCAACAGGGTACAAATCGCAACAACTGGACCTAGAATCTTCATTCTTGTCATGCAAGAAGGCCCATGAAAAGTGCCTGTGGAAACTTAAAATTAGGTCTCTGTTACCCTTATCCTTCAAGCTATAGGACTCCAAAGTATCCCTCAAAATAATGGACAATTTGATACAAAAGCTGAAGTATCTGAACAACTAATGGGGAGATCACCATGATTCTTTGCATGGATATTGATGTTTGTAAGTGTTTTTATTAGTTTCCTCAGACTGGTGGAGCCACCTGTATTTTTGTACCCGCCAAAACGAAGTTTTGTGGATACTATGTTTTTGACCGGGTTCCTCCGCCGTTGCCGCGTTCTTTTCCAGAGAGCTCCTCTGGGACTTGATTTTATCAGCTTTCCAAGCTCATATCTCGGGAACCGTTTGACTGATCAGGAAATAAAATTTATACTAATGTAGCCCTTGGATAGCTCTATAACATACACAAAAAATGGTGGCGCCACCTGTAACCATGTTTGCACAGTGTCCATCTGTTTATCTGCCTTTGGTTAAAATCACTCATTTCTCTGCAGTGAATTGACTAATTCACCTGAAATTCGGCGTATACATCCTGGATAGCTTTCTTGATTTTATGACAGGTGGCGCCACCTACATTCTCATTCACGCTGATGACATCCAAGCTCATATTTCGGGAACTGTTTGACCAATGGGGCCAAAATTTTGCATGTATATAGATCTAACATAGCTCTTTATCATACGCTAACTGGTGGCGCCACCTGCAACCATTTTTGCACAGCGTCTGTCTGTTTGTCTGCCGTGCAATAATGTCACTCATATCTCGGCAGTGGTTTGACATATCTGCCTAAAATTTTGCAGTTTTATACATCCTGGGTAGCTTTCTTGATTTTATGACAGGTGGCACCACCTACATTCATGTTCAGGCTGATGACATCCAAGCTCATATCTCGGGAACCGTTTGACCGATCGGGCCAAAATTTTGCATGTGTATAGATCTAACATAGCTCTTTATCATACACAAAACTGGAGGGGCCACCTGCAACCATTTTTGCACATTTTGCACAGCGTCTGTCTGTTGGTCTGCCGTGGCCTAAAATCACTCATTTCTCTGTAGTGGTTTGACATAACTGCCTAAAATTTTGCAGGTTTATACATCCTGGATAGCTTTCTTGATTTTATGACAGGTGGCGCCACCTACATTCTAGTTAACGCTGCACACATCCAAGCTAATATCTCAGGAACCATTTGACCGATTGGGCCAAAATTGTGCTTGTGTTTAGATCTCACATAGGTCTTTATCATACACAAAACTGCAACCATTTTTGCACAGCGTCTGTCTGTTTGTCTGCCGTGGGCTAAAATCACTCATATCCATGTAGTGGTTTGACTTTTCTGCCTAAAATTTTGCATATGTATACAACTTGGACAGCTTTCTGGATTTGTGGTAGGTTGCACAACCTACATACACATTTAGGCTGCAGACATCCATGCTAATATGCAACATACCTCACTCTGTTTCCCCTTGCCACTCAATCCATGCCTCACTTCACTCTGATTTTGGCAGATACACGTAGTCACTTGTCGGCTACCCGTATTCTAGATTTTAAAGTTTTCACATTTTTTCTCTATTTTTCAGATATATAAATACAGACTAAATCTTGGCCTGTTGGTTAATCTGTTTGATGCTTCAGTTGAATGGTTATCTACCATTCTGATGATAAAATTTCCTTTTGTGAATCTCTTCCCAGTCAGCTGAGCGTCATGACCCATGGGTCACTTGTTTGTAACTTTGTCAATTTTTAAGCTACAGACGTCTGGTTTTGGTCATTATGTACCTTATAGGCAGCTTGACATGACAAACCTGCAAGACTGGCCAAATCTCGCATCATATCTCGTCAAACGATAAAAAAGGAGATTTCACAGAAATGCTAATAACTCGGCGACTTTTACAGCTAGACAGATGTAGTTTTCGCCATTTCATAACATTTAGAGAGTTTGATATGACAAATCTACAAGACTGGCCAAATCCTGCACCATATCTCGTCAAACGAGAAAACACGAGAGTACACGGAAATGCTTATAACTCGGTGACTTTTACAGCTAGACGGATCTAGTTTTCGCCATTTCGTAACGTTTGGCTGTCTTGACATAATAAAACTGCGCGTCTTGCCAAATCTCATACTATATCTCGTCAAGCGAGAAAAAAACATGATTTCACGTAAATGCTGATAACATGGCGACTTTTGCAGCTAGACAGGTCTAGTTTCCGGCATTTTGTAATATTTGACAATCCTGACATGACAAAACTGGAAATCTCGCCAAAGCTCGCACCATTTCCCGTCAAACGAGAAAACACAAGATTTCATGCAAATGCTTATAACTCAGCGGCTTTTATAGCTAGACAGGTCTAGTTTTCGGCATTTCATATCATTTGGCCAGCTTGACATGACAAACCTGAAAACGTCTCACTGCTTCTTGTCAAACGAGATTAACGGGATTTCATGAAAAAATTTTGAACTTGGTCCCTTTTACACTAGAAAGATATGCAGCTGTTAAAGGTCAGCATGCATAAATAAACATATTATCCGTTTCTGCTGCCCCCACAATGTTGCTCATTCATATGACTGTTTCTACATGCACTCTCTATCTGTCTGTATCATTTCCATTTCCGGCAAGCGCGTGACCTCTGGTCATCTTGTTTTGATTTTCATCTTTCAAGAAGATATAATAATACTATTTTGATAAGATTTTCTCTGTTATGTATTGCTTTTACCTGTTTAGCCATAAAACTCTGTTATTTTCATGCTTTTTTCCTGATCATTTGACATTTTTATCGAAACATACAAAAAAGGTCAAAAATAAAATTTCGCCCGCCCACACTGATTTCTGAAAAAAGTGCCTGAGAACCATACCTTTTTTAGCTCAGCTGACTTTCAGTCATGCTGGGCTATAGCGATGGGTCTTTGTCTGGCGTCCTTCCGTCTGTCTGTCCGTCCGGCCGGCCGGCCTTCTGTTAGCAGGGCACAAATCATAACCGTAGGGGCTAGGGCCATGAACCCTATGCAGTCTTAGAGGTTCTAAAAAGATCTCCTTGCAAACCTGAAATTAGGTCACTGCGACCTATATTCTAGAAGTTATGGGGTGTGTGTGCACCCCCCAGAAATAATTCTTTTAGCCAAAATTTTCATCCCAAACCTTCCATCTTTCACATACAGCTCACCTACCAACAGGGGAAGAACCATAATTATTTTGAGGTCACAAGGTCAAAGGTCAAGGTCACAGAACCAACTTCTTTGAAAAGCCTCAGGATGCATTTTAAGGCAAACCTTTCATCCCAATTCTTTGATCTTTCACATATAGCTCACCTACTAAGTGGGAGAAGAATCCTATAGATGTTGAGGTCACAAGGTCAAATGTCAGGGTCACAGGATCCACTTCTTTGAAAAGGTTGTGGACACATTTCAGGCTAGACCTTTCATTCCAAACCTTTCAGCACTGATATCGCTTCTCTGCCAACAGGGGAAAAGACCTGTTGATTTTGAGGTCAAAGGTCAAGTTCACAGCACCCTCTTCTTGCGTGGAGTCATTTTAAGGCAAACTTTTCAATCTATACTTTCCATCTGTGTCATATATGGCTTGCCTACCTATAGGAGAAGAAGCCTATTGATGTTGAGTCCAAAAGGTCAAAGGTCAAGGTCACAATATTGTTCTAAATGCTTGTGAACATATTTCAAGTGAAACTGTTCAACCCAAACCTTCAGTCTTTCATATGTGCCACATCTATGCATCACTGAATTTGATTCAAACTTCATATTTATGGGTATTTTTGCATGAAGAAATAATTAATTGATTTTGAGGTCAGCTGGTCAGGAGGTTTAAGGTTGCAGGTCTAAGTTATTCACTCATTGGTTGCCAAGTAATTACACCCGGCCAGATGTAAGTGGTAAGTAGTTACCCATCATTTAGAAAGAATCCAGTTGATATGTGGGCAAAAGGCCAAGGTCATAGGTCAGGGATGTTCACAATAACTTATTTTGTAGACCATCTCTATTTTTCTTGTTTTCTTGTATATATAACCATGGCATTCACAACTGGTACATCTCACTATGTGCCCATAATTGTCAGTGACACTTGTGATAAATGACTCCCTTTTGTATCAGCTCATGGAGTGATAAGGATATATCATTAGTGCATAACAAAAACACTGTTGCCGGAATGCTTTGGCCAGGCATTAAGACTATGAGAGTTAAGTGTTAAGGTTTAGCTACTGATTTATAAAATGATGGGAACATTTTGCAGTTTATGTCATGGAATCATAGCAATAAACTTACTTTTCTAGATATCTGAATATTATTATACAAATCATCAAATATACCAGCAAGTGTTTGTTCTGATAATATGTGGGTCTTTACCTGGATTTAGGATGGCTTTATTTGATTACAAGACTCTTAGTGATGCTTTCTGCATTTCTTTTCTTTTAGGTTTTGCAGTTTACCTACCCTGCTGACCCCATTGAATAGCAAGCTGAAAATTAAAACAAATTGGACTTGCACTTTTTACATTTGCATGTTCATAAATCTGATATGAGAGCTCTCCAACCTGATCATACCTTTTGAATTGTTTTTGACATTCATAACTGTTACATTCTTTGAAGCAATTGCTTCAAGTTTAGTGTCTTATTGGAGGATGTGTGATATCAAATGTCAGACTTGTCAGAAAACCATAATGTCTGCCAGGTAGCCATTTTAGAAATCCTTTTGCCAGGGCAGTTTCTGTGATTTTTTTATGATGTTTGGTCCCTTTTAGAGGATGTTTGTTGTTCAATTTTCGACCTGTCAGAAATCTAATATGGCCACCAGGAAGCCATCTTTAAATTCCTTTAGAACATATTATCTCAAGAACTGGAAGAGTGGAAGACCCCTATCAATTTTGAGGTCACAAGGTCAAAGGTCAAGGCCACAGGAGCCATCTGTCCAAAAATTAGTTTCGGGATGACAATGCCTGCTTTTATTGATGTATGGATTTCAAACTTGACTTGTATATGTCCCATTGGAAAAGCAAGACCTGAATTGATTTTGGGATCATGAGGTCAAAGGTCAAGGTCACAGGACACATCTTCAAAAAGATGTGGATGCATTTTCATCCAAACATTTCATCTCAGACATTTCATCTTGCACATAGTTCCCCTGGCAATAGAGGAAGATGCCTGTCAATTGTGAGGTCACAAGGTCAAAGGTGAAAGTCACAGGAGCCATCTGTCCAAAAATTAGTTTCTGGATGATAATTCCTGCTTTTATTGATGTATAGATTTCAAACTTGACTTATATATGTCCCATTGAAAAAGCAAGACCCCAATTGATTTTTGGGTCATGAGGTCAAAGGTCAAGGTCACAGGACCAACATCTTCAAAAGATTGTGGATTGATAGATGGAAGAAACAATAATTGCTTGCCAAGTGTCAGTATATGCTGCTAAAAATGGGGGCCTATTCTTAAAGGGGGGGGCCTACTATGTCTGGGGATACTCTGGCACCTGCGGTGCCAAGAAATATCTAGTTAGCTATGTTTTAACCAGACATATATGATAAGAATTTATGGCAATGTAGAAAGTTTAAACAAAATTGGCATATAGGTTCTGCAACAATTTTACTAGTTGTGAATCGCAGCCCATGATGTCGCAGGTCATGCTTGGCAGCTGAGCGTCATGACCCATGGGTCACTTGTTTTATAGCCTTCAATGGGATTTAACAACTGACTCCTGCTTTTTTCAGGCTGTGAAGCGGATCATCGATCGTAATAAGCTGAGTGAAGAGGCTGCTGTCAAGCGTGTTGAAGCCCAGCTGACCAATCGGGAAAGGATATCACATGCCAATGTTGTGTTTTCTACGTTATGGGAACCAGAAGTTACACAAGCACAGGTTGTAAATTTTTCTTGAAACTCGTGTGAAAAATATTTATTGACCCATTTACACACTGTTAACTGAGAAAGTTATCCAGTGTTAAACATTTTAACACAGGTGAAAATTGTACTTTGACCGTCTGACAAAAAAATGTCAAAACCTGGCTGTTACTAGCCCTGACCTTTCAGTGTGTTTCCAAATGTATGTTTAATCTTTTTTTGGGACCTTATGGAATACCCATGGTCTGTCTTTAACTTTTAGTGTCGCCACAATAATGTTCCAGGGCTTTAATGGATTTTCACCTACTTACTAATAATCTTGATCAAGTTTGATTTTGGGCAAATCCATGCTACTTTGTGGTGTCATCGCGATAACTTCTCAGGAATATGATGGATTTTGATCGAAGTCGACAGAAATCATATTTTGTCGAAGTCCGATCTCCAGAAAAATCCATGCATATTTAATAAGGTCAGAGGTCACCAGACTGGTGTGCAGTGTGATGATTTAGCAGAAAACTGATGATACCGTAAAATCTCCACTTAATACTACACTTCCGATTAAAACCGCACCCAGACTTCGCCGAAATTCCAGGTGAGACACCGTGAGGGGCTCGAATACTAAGAACCCCCCTTTAAACCGCACCTACTTTCGCTACTGAATGATTTGACAAAAGACACAATCAAGCTATCATCTAGAAATGAACACGCGTAGGTTGCGACTCGGCCATTCCTGTCCATTTTAAAATTCCTTGGGCATTTTATTTAAACACATCATAACACTTTTCTGCAGGGTCACTCAAGCATGAAGTTTGGGAAGACGTAAGGGCCAGTGAATCTCTGCCTGTTTATACAGATTTTATATTCCGTGCCGGATTCTTATTTGCTACTTATTTGTCATTATACTTGGAAAAAATATTCTGCTGATCCATTTAAAGTCACTGTATATTTTAATTCTAAAAGTAATATTTTGAAATCTTATTTTTTTATGAAAATTCCATTTTCTGGAATTACTCGGAAGATTCAAATCATTTTCATACCGGTTACTTCGGTGTTATCATCGTCAAATCGTACGTAGACATTGCTCCATGGCACAATTTGCTGGTGCGTTTGAAAACATCGCTGGTCAATTTAACTAAATATCAAAGTAACTGAAGTTACCTTGTCGAGATACGCACGTATAGGAAACATGACGCTTGAAAACGAGTGATGTTAAGGTAAAATTAAAGTGCCCAGTCGGGGTAAGCAAGTTTTTTTCCTGTAGAAAGTTTCCGAGTGGGGACCCCATGTTGTCAAGGCAGTATTCGCGCATGGCACGCTGGGACGAAATAGGTGGCTGTTCTGTTTACCACCCACCGCGTACAGCCGTTCAAAATATTCTTAGCAGAATACCGGGGCATTTCAGCACATGGCGGCACTCAAACTTGATTTTAAAACGATCGTCTGCCATTGTGTGACTCTTTACGATGTCAGCTTTTTATTCATTTTACGTTTTAAACAAATAATCATTGCTAAATAATGCCGCAAATGGGTTTAAAGTAGGCTTTTATTTCAATTTTGCTTGACCATGCCCAAAGAAGTGGGCCGCTGTGTGTTACAGCAGGGTTGTTTGAACGTATTATTTGGTGATAATTACCAAGATTTTATAACAAGTTATATATCACACGAAAACTAATCAGCAATATTTAATTTATAAATAACAAATAATCTTAAATTATACATTTACACACGGCTCCCATGCATGCGAGACTGCTGCTAAGAACGGCCTTCGAAAGTTGCAATATTATCGCCCACTCGCCGGCCCAAAAACGATGTCTGTCAGGAAGATATTCAGGAAACCCTTCTAGTATAAACCGCACAGTGCTTTCAGGAAATCAACCCGATTTCAAGATTTTAAATTTCTTGATTAAACCGCGGTTTTAAGTGGAGATTTTACGGTATTCCTGGAGTCCATTATGAATATTAACCAATACAGTTTTTCACCAGTATCACATTATCAGAAAAATTCACAATTTTTTTTACGAGGTCAGAGGTCATAAGATATGCGACAGGCGTATTATGCACCAATTGCGGTGCTCTTGTTTTAAAATGGTCACTCGTCTATAGTTGCTGTGATACAAACCGGAGTACGTGACACCTTTGGAAGAGTATGATTTCAGAACAAAATTCTGTAAAACATGAATTTTTTAATCTTAACATGCTTTCTGGTGATGACTACTCTCTCCTGGTAATGTTCATCTGTGACAGCAGTCTCATGAATTAAAAAAATTTAAAAAAGTGTGGCAGTTCTGTTGGTATCAAGGGTCAATTAAAGTTTGAAAAAAAATGATGGAAGAGGTATATGGATTAATTGATTAATCATTGGCTGCCTTTTTTTATCAGTCTTCAGACATGATTTAAAAAAAAAAAATTCCTGATACTAGCTTATATTCCAAGGGTTTATATAGGATGGAGTGCTTATATGTTTTTTGACAATCCTTTTGGGTTTTGCCTTGTATTACCATGAGAGTAGCATATTGGGCCTGCATTGGGATGATTATGCACCAAGGGCCCGCAGGCCTGGTTGTCGCCAGGATATAAATTGAGAGGAACATGTGATACTGCCCTGTTATGTAGTATGAAACTGGAATGGAATTCTACAGATCTACATATACGTAATTCAGTTAGCATTAACATATGGAGGCAAAAAAAAAAATCATGGCTGGTTAATAATTTGTGTATCTTTACAGGTAGAGAAGGCATGGCAGCTGCTCAACCAAAGAGTGAAAAGCAAGACAAAGTTATGACCAGTTACAATATTAGAACTTGAAAGCCAGGACCATGCAATAAAAAATATTTTCAGGTTGCTTTAATGTCAGTAAACATGTGTGCTGCTATATGTTAGTGTAAAAATCGTTTAAGTTATGTTATATGAAAAGCAACATTATTTTCTAACAAAAATATATTATTGTATCCTCAGACACAAAATCAAAGATACCAGGCTTGATGTTAACTTCTGAAATATATGTCATCCAAATGATTATTTTGCAACAAAAAACATGTTAAAACTTTGTTAAATATGATATTTCTGTCTAGTATTTGCAAAGACAAACTTATAGGTGATTTAAGATGGAAGTATTACTATATGGTTCCATTTCTCCAAGAAGGAAAATGGCATACTTATTATTTGTAAAGATTCAGGCCTTTGTATAAAGGTTTTATGTCAGACCCACTTTCCCAGTCAGGCAAGAAAGAGCCCACTTTGGGTTGCACTGCTGTAGTTTTCTGGAACTTTTACTTGTCCAGGGCTAGCAGTTAACCATTAATGATGAGCCCTGGGATACTATGTTTTTGGCAGGGTTGGCTGCTACAGCAGGAAATGAACTGAACAAGATAAAAAATGATTTTACAGATCTTTTTCATATATTACATGTACATAGAGATATGGGTGAGGGGACAAAGACAGTTGAAAATGGGGTCATTACCTGTATCAGAAGAGCAACCCCTACCATGAAATGGTCCATTCAAGTGAAAATCACACAAAACATTTAATGATTTATTACCTCAAGAAACAGGGGCGTCAATATAGGGGGGGGGGGGGATGGGGGGTATATATACCCCCCACTTTCTGGCAAGGGGGGGATGGTCAATGTAATCATCCCCCCCACTTTTCAGAGAATAATATTATAATATTGCAAATGAAATATATTAATAAATAGAATTAAAGACTTTGGATCCATTTACTAAAAAATGTTAAATCAAAACCTAGCTTTGAATTATAAAATAACTTTTTTTCTATTACAGTATTATAATCATTTGAAATATGATTAACATATATATATATATATATATATATATATATAATCTTATATATATAAATAGTTAGATATATATATATATATATATATATATATATATATATATATATATATATATATATATATATATATATTTGAATATGTCACTCAGAGACGCTGAAAAAAGGTATATACATGCATGTGTGTGTATATAAATATACAAAGTCATCCCCCCACCCTGGAGGAAAAATTGACGCCACTGTCAAGAAAGGTTAGATGGAGGGATTTTTCTGGAAATCAGGTTAACCAAAGATCTTAGCTTTGTCCTGTACAGAAGATAGGTGGCACCACCTCCTTTGATTTGTGCCATGTTATACCCTTATTATTGACACATGATACTGGGATGGGTCCAGAATTTAGGAAAAGGAGGGGTCCAACCCTTGTGACAAAACCTGAGAAAGGTTCCCAGGTCAAAAAAAGGAGGATCCAGGCTTAAAAAATTGGTCTGAAACCGTTTAAAAAGTTTGCAGTGGCTGGAGAAAAGGGGGGAGGGGACCAGACCCCTGGATCCCTTGATCCGCTCCATTGATAAGAATAATCTTGAGTGTTCTTTACTATTGTGCACACGCATAGATATGGAAAATAGGATAATGCCTCTTTAGAATTGTGATCATGGCTTTTCCTGTTAAGTTGGCTTTGACCTTGAGTGATTCCGTAATTGGTAAAAATCACACTAAAAAAAGAAAGATGGGTTGTTCTGAAATTATAATGAAAGGTCTCTTGGATTAAGTCACAAGACAAGTTGAAAACTGGTGACCTTGAACTTCAAGGTCAAAACATCCAAGGTACAGGAATACTGTGAACATGATCACTCCTGAAGTACTGCATACTTCGCCCTCCAACTTTGATACATCTGTCGTTTCAACCAGTTTCTCAGAGATGTGTGAAAACTGTTCATCTTGACCCTGATCGTTAAGGTAAAATCTATGGAAATGTAGTATTTTATGTTAACTACGTTAGATGTTAGATGTGGCACGTTTTGAAACCGTAAGACCTAGGAATCCAAAATTCAGGTCTTACCCCCTGTCCCCAAGATCTCCTACCAAGCCGAAAACTGGGTCTTTGCGACTTCGTTCCTTTGAGAAATTAAGGAAAAACCTCAATTTTTTTTTAAAATCCTATTTTCACACTCCAGGACTGCCTAATATCAAAACCACTCATTTGTTTTTCCTCATATTTACCATAAATATTCCTCTATATAGTTCCTATGTACATGCCAGAATTTAAGTCTAAAGTATAAATTCTTTAAGTTATGGGCCCAAACATAATGGACTTTGTAAAAAATCAGGAAAAATAATAACTCACTTAACATGAAAAATTTGAAACTAGAGTCTATTTTTTCAAGTATATAACTATGTTTAATTAAGATTCAATTGTTTACCCAAAATTAGATCTGAATTTTGTAAATTTTTTAAGTTATTAGCATAAAAAAAATCAGTACCTTACATTTTGCCCAACTTTGACCATGGCACGTTTTTTCCCTGTAAGCACCATTGATTTAATTTTCACAGCATGTAAACATAAATATTTAGTTTGTCTTAATCTGAAATTTGAAAATAAAAGCTTGAAAATTAAGCTAGTTATTGATTTTTTTTTCTGTAGTCACTTGCTTTGATTACAGATGCAGGGTCCCACTCCAGGTCACTGGAAGTCAGCTATGCCAGGGTTTCTGATTTGTTACAGTCACTGGGGGAGATCCCCTGCTGTGACAGGTGTACAGTTATTCTCATATCACCACCCCAATCCCCCCCCCCCCCCGCAAACCCAACCCACCAAGTGTTATGCAGTAATTGTTATTGTTTTCACTGTATCTCCTTAATTGTAATGCTGTTTCCACTCCGATATGCAAAAACTTTCCTTGAAAAAATAATTCAAGGTGTAATCCAGAAGATGCAATGTTGTGTAATGTAGCATTTTTAAAGAAATCAATTTTCTTTTAAATGATTTTAACAAATATAAAGGAACCCATCAGTATGCTTAAATTATTATAAAATATGAAGCACATTATGGATAAATAAAGACACAATTAAAAATTGTGAAATCTAAATCAAGTATTATTTTGAGATATTTATTGTTTTGCAGATTTAAAAGATATATTTTTGTGGTAAAAATAAATAAACATTTGTATGCATGATGTGGTGTTATCTGACAAGATTGAGATTTATGATGATGCAATTGAGAATTATGAATCAACTTTTATATTCAGATATATTTGTTAAATTGGAAATGTATAGAAATATAAACTTAAATAAGAAAATAATTGATGTGATAAAAAAATCAGGATTTAATACAAACATTTGTTCATTATTTTCCTGCCTCAGCAGAATTTGAGATCAGGCTTTGTTTGCCCTGTTTTATGTTGTTAATTAGCTATATTTCAACTGTATACATTTCATAAAAAAATACATATATATTCAATAATATATATTATACAAAAAAATAGATTCAATTGAACAAATGTGTAAACTACTGAAATGTCAACAGTTAATCGAAAAACCAACTAATGATCATGGTAATAGTACAGATCATTTGTTCACAAACTGCTCACATGCTTTAGTTTCAACATTAGGAAACACATGGTGAGGTCACAAAATATTTTTTGCAACAATTTCTTACTCATCAATACAAACCAATCATATAAACCAACCATGGCCTTTATTACCTCTTCCTCTTACACTTTATCTCCATAAAATATTATTTTAGATTTTTACCTTCAAGGTTAACGTCAGCTGAGCACAGTGACCCATAGGTCCCTTGTTTTTCAAAGGAAGGCGAACACCAGATATGCCTTGCATCAGAATAAATTAATTTTCCATTTCCAAGGATCATATTCAGAGGCTGATCCAGAAATTTAAAAAGGAGGGTCCTGCCCAGGAAGTCAGAAAGACCAAGGACAAAACCTTAAATCTGTCTTCATGTCCGGAAGAGGACACACAAGCTGAAGCATTCTATATGGCTTTATTTATCAGTCGCAAATCCATTTTCAAGGATGAAATTTTGAAGAAGTAAAGTACAGAGCCGGTAATATGACATAGCTAAAGATATCCAAGATCAACTTGCATAACTAATTTAAAGGCAATTCTTGCAATTATTAATTGAAATTTGACCTTAAATAAATAATTATTGTTGCAGGTATGTTATATCCAAACTGAAACGATACAAACAAATAACATAGGACCGATCGTTTGAAATGTCCCAAGAGCAAAGTGTTGGCCAGCCATACTGGCAGCCGTAATTGATTGGAAAATACAAGTTCAATAATAGTTATAATGAAGATGGGTATATTATAAATATCAATATGAAAATATATTAGAAAAGCCAGAAAGAAAACAGAACTGTTAATATGAATTAAAACAGACTGTTATATTATATGACCAGTGAAGGCTATGATAGATTTAGAAATCTTTAAAATGATAAAGAAATTGGCGCTGTTAATTCATTACTAGGCCTACATGCCTTCCGGTAAAGATGGCGCTGGAGTGAGATGTGTGTTGATCAGCCTACGGTTACCCTGTGAACTCCCGGAGTGATGCAATCAAAAACCAAAATCCGTTAAAGCATCCTTAGGAGCCTAACAAGAAGTCACAATAGACCGGCGGTGTCGCAGAAAAATCTTTGCGAAAATCAACAATAAATAGCAATTGAATTGTATGCCTCGCGTGTCAGAGCCCAAAAGCTTGGTCCCGGGAGTGTCATAATATTTGGTGAGACGATGGACCATTTTTTTACATTTCCACGTCAAGTTAAGACGTTAGAAATTCAAATGATGAATGAATGTTTTTTTTGGGTCAAAATGATGTTATAACAAAAATGGAATTTGTCCAATTTAGAGAAGAATAGTAAATGCCCTCCCAGAAAGTTTCGAGATCACTCAAGCGGAAATGGTCACTCTTAACAGATCACCACGTTGAAATTGAACAAAGATTATGTTGGCGACACAACAGTTAACCTTGTTCATAGAACAGAACACAGAATAACACCCTGGCGGAAACACTGTAAGTAGTATCTTCGATTTAAACTTGAACGCCAAGGCTGGGTGGACAGACTCGGTGAAACTGAAGCTGAAGAGAAGCAAGGTGAAAATTTCAGACGGAGCGAGTATAGAATCCGGTCTACATTGACGAGGTTATGGGTGTATACGGACGGACGTAATGATGTTTAGGATTCATGTAATGGAGAAATAAGAAGAATGTCGAAGTCATATCATCCGGCATGCCATGGCTTATGTTGATTACTACTAATATGAGACGGTGGAGTCAGTTTAGACCCACCTTGGAAATGCGAACCTGTGAGCTAATGCGATGCATGGTGTACTGTCGTCCGTCGTCTGTACGTTATTTCAAACTATCTCGAAAACGACAGGAGCTAGCATCACGAAATTTTATGCAAAAAATTAGCCATCTGAAAAACTCTATCGGATTTTGATTATTTTTTTTTGGCTAACTGCATTTTCTTAGATTTTTTAGAGAAAAAGCTAAAAAAAAAAAAAAAAAAATTTAAACATCTCCGACGAAACGGTCCAGCCAAATTATTCAATATTTCACAGAAATAATCTCTTATACCTTCTCTCTCAAGTTTGTTCGAAAGGTTCAGGTCCGGTGATTTTTTTGCTGAATTACAGGAAGTTGAACTTAGTCATCTGTCCTAAAAAGCATACTAAAATGACAATCTCAGACAGGGCCGGAGCTATATAATCACCAAATTGTATGCCAGTGTTGGTCACATGAGTCATATGTGAAATTCAGGTGTTGGTGGCGCCACCTGCATTGACTTTTTTACGGGGGTCATCGGTCATCTGTACATTAACCAATCATTTCTCAGGAATGGCAGGAGCTAACATCCCCAGATTTTATGCAATGATCTGTCGCATATCAAATGTTGTGGGATTTAGCTAATTTTTTTGCTATCTGCATTTACTTAGATTTTTTAGGGAAAAGGCTAAAAAACTTTTAAAGTCTTCTTTTTGTGAACGATCAAGCCAAATTGTTCAGTATTTTATAGAAATTATCCCAGAGGCGAGCCCCTCAGATTTGTTCAAATGGTTTGCGTTTGATGAATTTTTGCGGAGTTAGGCGAATTTGAACTTAGTCATTTGGCCAAGTAAGCATACCACTTGACATAGTAGTCTCAGAAATGACAGAAGCTAGCATTACCAAGTATTGTGCAAATGTTGGTCACATGACTCATATTTGAAAATGCAGATTTTGTGGCGCCACCTACATTGACCTGTTTTTTATGGGCAAAAACCTCATAATTTTAGCCTTTTTCAGCTTAAAAATGTTTATGATGAAATTGTCAAGTTGAATCGTTAAATTTTTCACAAGAATTATCCTTGGACTTGGTTCTTTCGATCATATAAGAATAGATAAAGTTTGTTAATTTTTGGTGAGTCGTGAAAAGCTTAAGTTGGTCTTTTGGTCATCATTAAGTCTATTTCAAACTGGGGACTGCAATAGTGTTCTTCTACAAAATTGTTGCTTCAATTATAACTTCTGTAACATTGCACAAAAATTATTCTGAGGCTTTGTTCAAGTTTACTTGAATTATTTTTGGCAGAATCATTGGACCTTTAACAATGAAAGGACTCTATCTTTTATTATTCTAAATATTTTGATAAAAAGTCTTATGATTATGTCAGCTTGAAAAAAAAGCATTTTTAGCCAAAGTCTTTCAGTATGTGTAAACAGATTTACCAACAGGCCAAATTGTGTCTGTATCTTTAAATAGGTTGAGAAACTGCCAACTGTATCAGATTTGGCAGCAGGTCAACAGGGTTCATTCAGTGCAGCCAGATATATGTCAAGAGTTCAATCAATGCGGACAGGCACAAGGCATGTGATCTCCTCATGGGTGTCATGTTAACAACTCATGGGCACCATATGATCACTTCATGAGCAAAATGTTATCACCTCATGGGTTTCATGCCCCTCAGGGCTGCATGTGGAGCCAATCTGTGAGCTTATTCAATGGTGTGACTACTATTTCAGATTTGGCAACAGGCCAAAGGTCAGTCTGGATCTATTTATAGCTTTGGCAGACTGCTAACTGTATCAGATTAGGCAACTGGTCAAGAGTTTACTCAGTGCAGCCAAGTTGAGGTTAATAGTTTATTAAGTGCAGGAGCTGCATTCCATTTATAGCTTTGGCAGACTGCCAATTATGTCAGATTATGCAACAGATCAAGAGTTCACTCAGTGCAGCCAGGTACAGGTCAAAAGTTCACTCATTCTAGCCAGGTGCAGGTCAAGAGTTCACTCAGTGCAGTAGCTTGAGTCAGCAATTTGTCACAGTTCACTCGGGGCAACTGCCTTTCTCACTTAAGCCTGGTCAACCCAGTGCATCAGACTCACAAGAATTTTGATGTATTTGCCTGATATTTTGACCTGTCTATGCGTCTTCGATGGCGTTCTCGTTCACAAGATAGGTGTCGCCACTTACAATGACTTTGCACAGTGTATGTGGCTGCTTATTTCGCCAGAGGAATTTGAAATTGGGCATATTTATACATATCCGTTAGCTGTGCCAGCTACAATCATTTTTGTGTTGTGTGCACCCATGCCAGAATTTCAGCAGTGACTTTTGTGTAATTGTTCCTTATTCAAAATGTTTAGCACTTGCATTGTTCACATACATATTACACGTGTTCTTTAAAAGTAATGGTCCAGCGTTGAAGCATAATACCTGGTGTATAGCCCATAGCACAGGTTCGCAGTAGGCCTGTAGGCCTTGTTCTAAAATGATATACTTTTTTTCGGTCTATTTCATAAAGCTTATTCCAAATATAAAAAAGAACAAAATATATCTTTGAAATACATATATGAGAATCGCAAGTCAAAATATGCAGCGTTTGAGAGATATGTAGTCCTATAAGCTGTTTTATCATATCACTATTAAAAAATATGGAAGGACGCCCGAAGCGCTGAAAAAAATGTGAGAATCTGACGCACAATATTATATATTATTCACAAAGGGGACTTGTATTCTGGTTGTGGACAGATGCACAGGGTTCAGGCGCGGATAAAGAGTGGGGGAGAGAGCGGGATCGTCATTCGGCACCGTGATCCCCTGTGCCGTCGACCACAACATTTTTCTCAATCTTGTGAATAACGCCGAAACATTTTGCCTAGAATATCCTAAAGGCATTTTTTCCACTGCAAGCTCCTTATTTTTAAACACCAGCAGTTGGTCCACAGTTGTAATACTTCAGCATATATATATTGGGTTGATAAATTTATTTCAATATCAATATTTGAGTCCAAATTTCCTGTGAGTGAACTTTCTCATGTCCCCCAGAGTTCAAAACCATTTTTCTCTTCTACACTCTCCATCTTTCCTAATCTTGTGTTTGCGCTGTATCTAAAATATGGCGGATTTTCAAAAACTGCCCTGAGTATATATTAATGACCTCAGGGTAATGCTGGTCATGAAAAGTTTTTATAACGTCTCCGTGAAGGATTTATGAACTTGTTTCTCAACAACATGTTCGTAAACACAGCAACGTTGACAAAGGGGAAAAACATGTAACCTAAGGTGGTAGGTTTCATATATGCGGAGGTAGAAAGGTCACTTGTTGCACAACGCCATGTGAAAAGCTCTGGCTTATCTTACTTTCCGCCAGATGCCTTTGTTGAATTTTTTTATTTTGGCGCCCCCCCCCCCCCCTCCCCTATAATAAACACGTTGATATAAACAAAACAAGCAGCCTGACAAGTGAGCGGTGATATCCACGTTTTCTGGCCTATTTTTATAAAAGCTCCAAGGGATTACTTTTTTTGGAGAAAGGTCTTGCAGATAGGTGATTGGGCCCTTTTAAAGGAAAATGGTTGGGTATTGCTGAGAACCAGAAGTGAGAAAATGTTTGATCCATAAATTGAGGCATGGAGATTTCAGAAGCCCCTTGCCTGCATATTTGATTTGTTGTTCTAAGCAGGACTTGCATCGATAGACCGTAAAATATTTAAAAATAATAATTTGGACGGAAATGACCTCAACGTCAAAGCTGTTAAATTTGATGCTGATAAGCCGGGAAATGACGTGTTCTGAAGGGTGACGATACCCCCCCCCCCCCCCCTCCAACACACAAACATTTAAGCTAGGGGGATGATCAAGGTAATCACCTCCCTCCTATTCAGAAGGAAATAACATATATCTGCAATTATAATGACAGACTTTGGTTCTATTTCTTCATTTGTGTTTACTAAAAAATATTATCTTACATTACCCACTCGAAAGAAATGAAGCAGTGTCCTGTGTTTGACACAAATCATAAACTTATTTTACAGATTAGACGATTTTCTTGCTGTTTCAGACTATTTTGGAATATTCTTGCTATATTACTTCTACAAGTGTTCTTCCGGTAACTCGATTATAATAATTGTCAGTGAACTGAACAGGGGTCCATGATTTTGAAACTTAATTATGATTTATTACTTATTATACAGAAACACTTCTTGGTGCATTCAGGAAAAGGAGATGGCACAACCCTTGCTCTATATCAATACAGGAAAATTCAAAGTAAGATGCTAGGAACATTCATTTCCATCATTTGGCTAATTTAGAAGAACGTAATAAAATGTTACACATTTCCCATATATTTTGACGAGGTCGCCAACGTTGTCAAATATTTTAGTATCGCGTGTTGAATGATCAGCACACAATATTATAAATGACAAGAAAACTCAATATTTTCATATTTTTAATATTAAGAGATCCATTTTTTTAGGGGGGGGGTGTTAAATATCAATTTATAGAGTCATATGTTTTGCCGAACTGGTAAAACATTTTTACCCATGTGAAGCGAACATAATGTAATTGAAAATTCCCTATATAAGAAATAAATAATTATTTAAATCTGGAACTAGTAGATAAAACCTATGATATTAGACTAGATCGGCAAATATAAGCGGGCCATGCTATACGCTTATGGATTAAAATGGTTTGACATTAGTTCTTAAATGCAAACTACTGGCCAGTACGCTCGTAAGGTGTTTAAATTAAGTATAGTATTTAAGGATGACCGGTGTGTTGTAAAACATCCGCTGACACTAATGGTCTCTTATGTTAACCATCCACTAACGATAAACATGCTTCTTGCATACCGGGTAAGTTAACCGTCCGCTAAACAGCTAACTTTAAACACCTGTCAAAGTTAAACGGCTTTTGAGCATACGGCCCACAGTATGTTTATCCCTGAAGGTGCAAATATTTCAGTTTATCCGATTGGTTAATAAAATGGAAGAAAGTGCTGCAGTATACATTAGGCAGTGCGATAATTGTGTGTCTTGTAAAACTGAGATTTGCTTGTACTACAGTACACATTTTGTTGCTTTGAATGATTGTCAGTATTTCTGTAATAAAGGAATATTTCACATCTGATTGTCAGTATTTCTTGGAATAAAAGTATTTCACATCTGAAAGAATATTTATTGGAATAAAGGTATATTTAATTCACATCCGATAGAATATTTATTTTTTTATTCAATGTTAAATATAATTGGAAAAAGTACCCACAGTACAAAACATTCCCTGACAAAAGTCAGAACTATATGATTCCTACAAGACAAAAGGTCACATCCAGTTCATTAAGGTCACAGGGACGGTCTTCTTCCTGACAGAGTTTGATCAGTCTTGTGCCTAATATGTCGCCAGAACTGACACGCCAGCCAGCCAGGTCAGGCCCGCCCTCGCTGACCGTCCACCACCGGGGAATCCCCCAGTTGTTCCCGGGAGCCTGAGCCCAGCAACCTGCCAGTAAAGTCAGAGCGTCATCGGCCTACCCCTGGACTACCGTAAGTCCCGCCCTGAGCCTTGTCCCTTTCGACCAGGTACAGTTTTCGTTCGATCGGAGCCTTCTCGGGAGCCTTCTCTGGTGCTTGTGCCATCATGCTTGAGCCTTGTCCCTGCTGGTCCCCCGGTTTTTACGTCACGGAGCCGTTAACCATTGTGCCACGGCTGACGCCCTTCTATAAGGGGATTTAGAATGACCATGATACAGAGGATTTGCCGTGGAAAATAAACTGCTGCCGCCTTCCCTATTACTAAAAAGAAACCACTGCTCTCTGCAGTCATCTAAGCATGTAAAAAGACACTACTCTCCTCCACCGTCTAAGAGGTAAAATGATGGCAACTTTTCAGTTTGAAGACAGTGATCAATCTATAAAGTAACTGCAGTTTCCTTTCCACTGACCTGCACTGAATGCTCTTGTGTATTGATGATTCTGCATACCCATATGTGTGCTCTCTTTGGGCTTTTACATACGTGACATATATGCATGCAAATTTCATCCAGAAAATGATAAATAAAATTTTATATTTAATTATATTCCATGAACATTTAAGCTTTTTAGACATGAATGTAGTTTACTTTCTCCCCGACTTTCAAATGTTAAAAATTTAACCGGGTTTGTTTCAATAATTTCAACAACAAAATAAGCCCACTGCTGTTACAACTGCATGAGGAATTAAGATAATGATTTCTGAACTTCTTCCCTTAACTAGGCAGTTCTGGAACCTTCTATTCTCGCGATAGTATACTATCTTAATAAATGAAAATATGCGTAGATTGTGACGAGATTAGAACTCAAACGAGATAATTTATTGGTAAATTAAACATATACATACATGTAGTTTTATTTTTAAATTAAAATACACAAATTGCTGGAAAATTATCGCGGCGACACTACAATGACGTCTGGTGACCCCTGGTTCCAATAAATACGGATAGATTTTGCTGAAAATGGGACCCATGCAGGAAAATCAATTGAAAAATGATTTCAGCGAATTTCATGAAAAGATTGAGGGACAGACGGACGTTGCCATATACATAACAAAATATATAACAAATAAATAAAAACATTTATTCATACATTATTACATTATTGCGTTACACAAACAACAACAAAATTCATAACATTTAGTAAAACAAACATTTACATTTGTTATTATATTATTGCGTATACGGAGACAACAACGAATAAATTAGGCCACTTCTTCGAAAAAAATATCAGGAATGAAAGTCTTTGGAAACGGAAGAGAAATACATTTTAATTAATTCAAGTTCAAAATTAACTTTAGTATACACTAATTTTGTACACTTTTTTTTTTACCTAAGAATGCTTGGAGCCCGTAAGCATAAAGTTGACTAGATCACAGAATATTTTACTTGACTCAACAATTTTTAAAGTCTGTTTTCAGTGTATTGTATAGCTCTTATACACATTGTTTTTGTTGGCCTAACGTCTTAATTTAGGAAGGGTCACCCACATAGGATTCATCAAGGTTGCCTGATATTAAATATTTTTGCGAGCTGAAACAGAACAAATAAAAATAAATCCTAAATTTAACCGGATCACCATTACCAAAATTTTTCTGGTCGCAAATCCTGGTGGTTCAGAAAATTTGGAGCCCTGAATAAATTTGGTCATTAATATTCTGACCTGCATTTGAATATTCTGACCTGCATTTAAATATTCTGACCTGCATTTAAATATTCTGACCTGCATTTTAAATGCCATCACTAAACTGGTAAATCTTCAGTTCTACAAGTGCAGGCTGGATCACCAAAAAAAAATTCTCTTTTCAAATGCAAATTAACAAAAAGTTAATTATAATTTAAAGATGAAATAACCGATCACAGTTGTGGGCATTATAATAGTAAGTTTATAATCTGATATCACCGACGATACCAATATTATCAGACTTTGCTTTCTTTGTCTCCGGGGCTGTTTATTGCTTTCCTCCGCTCCCGCACCCAGAAACAAATATTTGTTCGTTAGTTTGACTGCTGCCCACGACCTATCCTCATTCACCCTAGGTGGCATGGAAGACGGTTAAAAGAGGACCGAACGCAAACCCATTACCTTGCAATCAACACTTATGACAGGAGTCCAGTACGCTAATCTTTACGCAACCACGCTCAACAATAGAAGTTCTGATTAAATGATACAACTAGCTAGAACACAAGCGACTACGTGTATCCGCCAAAATCAGAGTGATACGGGTGAAGTGAGGCATGGATTGAGTGGCAATGGGAAACAGTCATATGCGTTGCATATTAGCACAGATGTGTGCATCGTTAACGTGAATGTTGTTGGCGCCACCGGCCATAAAATCGAGAAGGCTATCCAAGATGTATACATATGCAAAATTTTGAAAGATATGTCAAACCGCTGCCGAGATTATTATGAGTGCTTTTTCCCACGGCAGACAAATAGATGGACGCTGTGCAAAAATGGTTGCAGGTGGCGCCATCAGTATTGCCTATAATAAAGAGCTATGTGATATCTATAGATTATACACATGCAAAATTTCAGGAAGATACGTCAAACCAGTCCTGAGATGTTAGCATGGATGTCTGCAGCGTAAACGTAAATGTAGGTGGCGCCACCCGTCATTAAATCATGAAAGCTATTGAGGATGAATACACATATAAAATTTCAGACGGATAAGTCCAACCACTGCAGAGATACGAGTGATTTTAACAGGCAGACAAACAGATGTACGCTGTGCAAAAATGGTTGCAGGTGGCCTCGCCATTTTTTGGTATGATATAAAGCTATCCAAGAGCTACACTGGTGCAGATTTTAAGCCCAATTAGTCAAACGAGTCCGAAGATATGTGGGTTAATGCGTGAAAACAGATGCACAGATGGACGCACTGCAGACAGGAAAGGTCAGAGGTCAATGCAAAATGGTTAGGCACCAGTTCACATGTGACCCGACAATGGGGCAAAGTTTTGGAAAAATTGGTCCAGTGGTCTCAAATGAGTTCTCAGGAAACGAATGCAGCGGCAGAACTGGTCAAAAACATATTATCTGCAGAACTTTGTTTTGGTGGATACAATTTTTAAAACCATTTCATTGTGAATACACATGTTATTTTACAGTGACTAACAGTGAGAATTAAAAGGAACATGAATGCAATATAACATAGGTTCAACAGTCAAAATATTTTGTGGCACAAATACATCTGATAACATCTCTCAAGGAGCACACATGGTTAACACGAATAAACTGGAAACTATGAGTGATCTAAAGGTCACTACGGTAACACTACATTCAGTGGCACCCAGAGACACCTACTTTTATTTATTCATATCTTTTCATAAATTGGCAGTGTAATATGATATGCATTAAAATAATAAGCCAAAATTAACTACGACACAAATAGCGTACCTTGCAAAAAGGAATGTTATTCATCTGTTAATATGGTAACAGAGGCAAGGCCATTGATCACATGCCTAATAGTAATGTGAGATAGAAGCTGATTTGTTGTCAGTGTCATTTAGTTGACCCAGAAGTGGGGGGTGGGGGCCCGTTGAGCTGTATCATCTCTCATTTTACCTATTTCTATTTAATTTTTTAGATATCTTTCCATAGCAATTAATCTATCAATTTATCCACAGTTTATTACATTCCAATACGAGTAGAGAAATACATTTATGATGTACACAGGTTGTACTGAAACCACACGTTACAACGTTGTCCTTGCTTATTCTTGATAAATAAAAAAAAAAACATGTTGATAGAGTACAAAATTCTAATGAGTAGATATTTTGGCTCTTTATGAATGGTTTTTGGTTCTCACATCTTCATACTACAAAGCCTGTGGCAGCTACGCCTTGCAGACCTTAATTCAGCAAGCCACTTTGGTATCTATTTCATGAATAATGAATAAGAGATTCAACCAATCAAATGACTTGTGTGAACTTGTTTTACATTGCTTTTTGGAGCTAGTACTAGACCAAACATTGAGCATTGCTGGGAAGGTACTGAGAATTTGACCAATCAATTTGTACCATTTCTGGGATGTGTCCTTGTTCACACAGGGTGTAAACAATGTATTCCGGACTGAACACTTGTACGCTTGTTCATTGCCCCCTCAGGAGGGTATGCGTTCATGTGTGTGTTTGTGTGCATGTTTGTTCACAATAAACTCAAGCAATCATGAACAGAATCCAATGAAATTTTCATCTCACCTCAGGAATGGGCCTATGAAGAATTGATTAAATTTTGGTGTGGGCCCGGCTCATGATAAGAATCCAGGAAGGACTTCCAGGAATATTCACAAATGTGCAGTCACATATGCAGAACTGAACATGGGGAAAAAATGGACTGAATTAGTGAATGCAAACACTTGTTTTGGAACCTCTGCACCAATGAACCTGTGGAATATGGGTCAATAAGTGAATGAAAACATGGGTTTCGTAGTACCCCACATTAAGGACAGCCCACATGGCTAAGAATGCATATTTCTAGTTATTCATTAAACAGACACCAGAATCTGAATCAAGGTTTGTGTAAGCTTAGCTGCCACAGTCTTGATAGTCACACATTCAGATCCAAATGCAGAATTTGAAACTGCACGTTTTTAAGCAAGAAAGATGATAAACTAGGATAACTACAGCCTACATTATGCCTTTCACAAGAAAGAAGACCATTAAAGAAGGCACAATATTAAAAGATGACATAGCAATAAATTGCATGTATATTAAACAAAATGGAAATGTATTGCAGTGTAAATGTTGAAGGCATCTTCTCCATATCCTTAGACCTGCTTGTGTACCAGGTCACCAAAGGACGCCAATGTCCTTGATGCTCCAGTCTGGCTTGGCCGAGGTGATGAGACAGCTTAAAATACAGAAAGACAAAGTTGTTCTTCATTGTGAAATTAAGACATTATTTCTATATGATTTTCTTAAGGATAAACCAAACATTTTGTAAAAAGGAAAACAAGTCTGGTTTCACATTCCTTATAAGGCATACAGCCTGACCATACACCATGTGCCTGAAAATGTGCACCCCCCAATTATACACCACCTACCTGATAAAGCCCTGCAATACATCCAATCATATACAGTGGAACCTGTCTTAATGACCACCTGTCTATTAAGACCACCCTGGAGTGAACCAAACAGATTCATATAAGTTATGACTGACCTGTCTAATAAGACTAACTGTGAATCAAGACCATTTTGGTCCGTCCCACAGGTGGTCTTTAATGCAGGGTTCATTGTACCACCTTTGGCAATACAAAATATAAATTATTGTTCTATGGACTCATCCCTGTTTTTGCAAATGAAGACCAGGTCACTGATAATAATGCTTATTTATGCTGAAGCACTAATTCATTAAAACAAGGCCAACAGGCCTAATGGGAACCTGTGCAAAGTTTGAAAATATGAATGGAGGTTTATTTTTTAAATTTAATATTGATCCTCTTATGTCCTGCATATTTACCTTAGTCATTAGGATTTCAGCAAAATGGATGTTTCGGACCTACAAGTTTCCAACTAGGACATTTTTAAACTAAGATGTATCAGTCAGTGTATTTTGGATATGTTCTTTTTGCCAGGAAGGATTATTGGGACAGGTGAAACGGACATTTGGCAGCATAGTTTCCGAGAAGAACATTTTTTAATGTTTTTTAGCTTCTTCCCTATAAAATCTAAGAAAATGCAGTGAGCCAAGAAATAAGCAAAATCCAACAGAATTTTTTAGATGACAAGTTTTTTGCAAAAAAATTGGTGATGCTAGCTCCTTGCCCTTTTTGAGATAGCTATGACGCATGACAGACGACGGAAGACAGACGACGCCACACCATTGCATAAGCTCACAGATTCGCTAAAAATGCAAACCATGTTTTTTCAAACAGTTGAAAGATGGAGTTCCATTAGTTCTAATCTGAGCATTCTGCGTCTAGACAGAGCCAGGTCAGTTGCCATTGTGATGTCTGGACCCCACCTGGTTGTACTGAGTGACCTCCTGACTTGGCTGCTGAAACTAAGCATGTTGTCAAATCTGTTTTCAAACACAGAAAGCCTTTTTCAATGGGCTACACTGCTTTTTTTAAAGCTGCATTTACCCAATCTATTCTTATAAAACCAGCAGAACCCTACCATAGAATAATTCTTGTAAAGTTTAAACCAATCATCTTAACTGTTTCATCATAAAACAGTGTATAAGCTAGAAGAGTCTAAAATTACATTTACGCTTGTAAAAAAACCGATCAATGTAGGTGGCGCCACCTATACCTCAATTTCAGATGTGACATATGTGATAAACATTGGCATAAAATTTGGTGATAATAGCTCTAGCCGTTTCTGAGATTTTAATTTTAGTGTGCTTTTTTGAACAGATGACCGAGTTCAACCTCCTGTAACTCGGCCAAAAATCTCCGAACTTGAACCATTCGAACAATTTGAGGAAGATCGTTCTAGGGATCATTTCTGTGAAATATTGGTCAATTTTGCTGGACAGTTTCGGAGAAGAAGATTTTTAAAGCTTTTTTTAGCTTTTTCCCTATAAAATCTCAGAAAATGCAGTTAGCAAAAAAATAAACAAAATCAGATAGAGTTTTATAGATGACTGATCATTTGCAAAAAATTTGGTGGTGCTTGCTCCTGCCATTTTTGATATAGCTATGGTTAACGTACAGACAACTCACGATGCACAGACGCATGACGGACGAAGCTGCACCATCTCATAAGCTCACAGGTTTGCTAAAAAAGATTCTAAAGGTATGGAAAATGGACTAAATTTTGTGTTGGTCATATACACCAGGTCAACAATTGATGCAAGCTTATGTAATTTCTTAACAAGCTGAGAGAATTCTAAATATTGTGTCTTGATGGCGAAAAAAAAAGAAAAGAAATTTGCTTGCTCACACCATATATTTTGTTTCCAGAGTCTGCAGAACAATAAATTTTGTGTGTGGATTTACCAATAAATCACATGATCTACAGGCCAGTCATAACCTACTTAGTTCCTGAGTGGGATGGGTGACAGACAAAAGCCCACCAAGACAAAAGCCTACTCCTGTTAGTGCAGAGTGGGAAAAAAGCCCACAGTTGACTTAAATATAAAATTAAATGATTTTTTTTACAAATATATTGGTTTTTCTGCTATTTATTTCTACTTCAAAATGTATATAACATTCTCTTATACTAGTAGTATGTATTATATCTATGTTTATGTGCACATGTTAATGCACATGTATGCACACATCTGTTGTTTATTTCTCAGCAGCTTGATATAACAATTTAGTACCAGCATTTATGTGTTTATATAAATATATATATATATATATATATATATATATATTGATACAAAGACACATTGCTCAGGGGAAAACATTGCGCCAATCCGGGATCCGATGGCGCACAAGTCCAGCGTACCAACGACTTCGCTAGCAAAGCAAGCTTCACAAGGGAGACATTTCGGTCCGCTTTTATTTCACCCCGTAACAATATATATATATATATATATATATATATATATATATATATATATATATGTCATTATGATTTTTTTTAATAATTCAACGGACATATGTAAAATATATATATGTAGTATTTATTCAATCACATACATGAGTTCATCAAGGACTGTACACGGTATATTATCTAGTTGCACATGTTACTTATTGGCACAAATAAGACTTACCTAATGGATGAGGGAGCCCTCGTGCCACCATGGCAGATGGGTGGCTGGCTAGTGGCACCTCCTTGTGGTGGGTGGAGGGCAGCGGCGGTGAACGAGGCTCGCACAACATCTCCTGGGAGCCTTCAAATATCAAATTACCAGTAATGCATAATATTAAAAATTATACATGAAAGTTATCAATGTCACATAACTAGCCTAACCATCAACTCTATATATGTGACCTTAATTGCATATTCATTCAATAATAACTAGATGGGCCTCCCTATAGTTTTGGAACACTTCCAAGATTTTGGTAGGAACATTTCACGAGTCGCATTTCACGAATATACACTAGGTTGTTCAAAGTTACAACGTACTCAAATAATTTTTATTCCAGCTGATTTCACCTTGATGATCCTGGTCAAGGTAAACAGTTTTAGAACTCCTCATTGAACTTGGTTGAAACAATCAGTGTTTCAATTTTGAGGGGTGCTTCAAAAATGCAATAATTAAAAAGTTATTTGGTTAAAAAAAAATTTCTATTTCAGCCTATTTGACCTTGATGAGGAAGGTCAAGGTAACCAGTTTTAAAACTAAAATTTCTATTTCAGCCTATTTGACCTTGATGAGGAAGGTCAAGGTAACCAGTTTTAAAACTAAAATTTCTATTTCAGCCTATTTGACCTTGATGAGGAAGGTCAAGGTAACCAGTTTTAAAACTAAAATTTCTATTTCAGCCTATTTGACCTTGATGAGGAAGGTCAAGGTAACCAGTTTTAGAACTTGTCTGAGATTTTGGTAGAAACAATTTAAATTTCAAATTTTATGAAAAATAATTGTATTATTCAAAAGTTATTGTGTTCACAAGAAATGACACAGACATTGAAGCGGAAGACGACAGACCAAACACTTTATGTCCCCCACCCCCTCCATGGGAGAGGAGACATATAATCATGAGGGGAGCAGTTACGAGCAATCAATCAAGTTACCTTTAGCATTGCAAACAGTCAATCACCTGACAAGTGCTGTTTAGGGAATTCTCCCAAACAGGACTCATGTAGTCTGCACTAGTACCCATGTCTAGATGTTTTCCAGGATATTTTTTATACAAAGGAGACAGTATAAGAAGTTCTACATCCCTGACCTATGACCTTGGCCTTTTGCCCACATTTCAGTTGGATTCTTTCTAGAGTGATGGGTTACTACTAACCACTTAAAACTGGAGTAATCACTTGGCAACCAATGTGTGAATAACTCTGACCTCCAACCTTTAACCTCCTGACCAGCTGACCCTAAAATCATTCAGTTATTTCTTCAAGCAAAAAGACCCATAAATTTGAAGACAGACAGAAGGATGAGGGATAAAGTCAGCTGAGCTAATAAAAATGTCAATTAACTATTTGTATACCTCTGCTAAGGTTATGTTTGTACTCCTGTCTGATGGTTTACATGTTGGTTTGTCTATCAGACAAATTCTGCAATACTACTGATCAAATTTCCACCAAACTTGATTGAGGCCTCAAAACGTTTAAGAGCATATTCAGTAACAGGGGTGGTTCAAGGACTGCTTTACCTTGACAAATGTAAGCGTTCTACTGGGTGCCATTTGCATTTATGAACACTGACCTCTTGAAGGTTGTTGCTGTGAACTTTTCTGTTCTTTATATCGCTGTAGCATCCTTTTCTTCTCGTGGTCATTATCAATCTCCTGCTTTGTGCGTGGGATCCGGCAGTTGAAAATGCAGCACAGTACAATCACTGAAAGTGAGGAAAAGAACATACTATTATTAATATTATTATTAATTTTATTATTCTTATTATTATTACACCATATCTATATAGCACTCTTTTCATCCAAAGAGTGTTCAAAAGTGCTTTACAATGTACACTTTTTACATAACAATAAACATAAACATATATAACTGATTATCAAAATACAATTATACAATGACTGAATCTTATGAAGAATAAACTAATTAAAAAGAAAAATACTGAATCTTATGCAGAATAAACTAATTAAAAAGAAAAATACTAAGAGATTACAAGAACTTTTGACAAAACAAGAGTGAACTAGAATACGGGAAGTCGACAAGCGACTACTTGTATCCGCCTAAATCAGAGTGGAACGGGTGAAGTGTTGCATATTAGCATGGATATTTTATCCCATGGCAGACAAACAGATGGGAGCTGTGCAAACATGGCTGCAGGTGGCGCCACCAGTTTTGCGTATGATAAAGAGCTATGTGAGATTAATACACATGCAAAATTTTGGCCCAATCGGTCAAACGGTTCCCTAGATATGAGCTTGGATGTCTGCAGCGTAAACTTGATTGTAGGAGGCGCCACCTGTCATAAAATCAGAAAAGCTATCCAGGATGTATAAGCATGCCGAATTTCAGGTGAATTAGTCAAACCACTGCAGAAATATGAGTGATTTTAACCCAAGGCAGAAGAACAGATGGACACTGTGCAAACATGGTTGCAGGTGGTGCCACCATTTTCGGTGTATGTTATAAAGCTCTCCAAGGGCTACATTTGTGCAAAAAAATTTTCCTGATCGGTCAAACGGTTCCTGAGATATGAGCTTGGATGTCTGCAGCGTAAACGTGAATGTAGGTGGCGCCACCTGTCATAAAATCATAAAAGCTATCCAGGATGTATACGCATGCCAAATTTCAGGTGAATTAGTCAAGTCACTGCAGAGATATGAGTGATTTTAACCCAAGGCAGACAAACAGATGGACACTGTGCAAACATGGTTGCAGGTAGCGCCACCATTTTTGGTGTATGTTATAAAGCTCTCCAAGGGCTACATTTGTGCAAAAGAATTTTCCTGATCGGTCAAACGGTTCCCGAGATATGACTTTTGATGTCTGCAGCGTAAACGTGAATGTAGGTGGCGCCACCTGTCATAAAATCAGAAAAGCTATCCAGGATGTATACGCATGCCCAATTTCAGGTGAATTAGTCAAGTCACTGCAGAGATATGAGTGATTTTAACCCAAGGCAGACGAACAGATGGACACTGTGCAAACATGGTTGCAGGTAGCGCCACCATTTTTGGTGTATGTTATAAAGCTCTCCAAGGGCTACATTTGTGCAAAAGAATTTTCCTGATCAGTCAAACGGTTCCCGAGATATGAGCTTTGATGTCTGCAGCGTAAACGTGAATGTAGGTGGCGCCACCTGTCATAAAATCAGAAAAGCTATCCAGGATGTTTACGCATGCCCAATTTCAGGTGAATTAGTCAAGTCACTGCAGAGATATGAGTGATTTTAACCCAAGGCAGACGAACAGATGGACACTGTGCAAACATGGTTGCAGGTGGCGCCACCATTTTTGGTGTATGTTATAAAGCTCTCCGAGGGCTACATTTGTGCAAAAAAATTTTCCTGATCGGTCAAACGGTTCCCGAGATATGTGGGTTTATGTGTGGAAACAGACGCACAAACGGACGCAGAGCGCAAAGGAAAGGTCAGAGGTCAAAACAAAATCGGGGCGCAGCAGTTCACATGTGACCCGAACATAATCCCGGGTTTCGGAAAATTCCACCCAGCGGTTACGGAGGAGTTCTCCGGACACCTACGCGGCGGCGGCGGCGGCGGCGGCGGCCAGCTGAAAACATAGTATCCGCAAAACTCTGTTTTGGCGGATACAATAATACAACAAGGAATTAAGAAAACTGGTAGTAGTAAAAAGTTAAAAATTGTGTAAAAAACTGTGAAGCACTGCAGCTAATGTGTAGGTTACAAAGTTGAGCTTAAAAATAGGTGTTTAGTAACTTCTAGAAAGTGCTTTGCTTCTGTAATGCTAGGAAGTTTGTGCAACAGCTCTGGTACAACATAACTAGAACACCTTTCTCCACAGGCTTTGATCTCTGTTTTAGGTTTTGCTAATATTAAATATTTTTCTGAACGAAATGATCTAGTTGGGCTAAATATATCAAATAGGTCTCTGAAACATTTTGGTGACAGACCATTCAAGGTATTATAGGTATGAACCAAGTTTGAATTGTATTCTGTAACATATAGGGAGTCAGTGTAAGTTTGCTAAAATAGGGGTTATGTGACAGTAACAGGCTGTTCTTGTGACTATACATGTGACTGTGTTCATACCTGTCCCACAGATCCAGAAAGCAATTACACTTTTCCAACGAGTGACCCATGGGTCATGACGCTCAGCTGACTGACATTTTGACAATATATCCTTGCACAGGCAACTAATTATGATAATGTAGGTGGCATCATCATTCATGCATATTAGCTAAAGTTCATCAAGACCAATAAGCAGATCAAATTTAATAACAAGCCATCCAGTCTTTCCTGAGATATCTGGTAATTTGTATATACTTGTTACAATATTCCTGGGGTGCTCAAACATGCCCCATCACTCTGAGAACATAGGTCACAGTGACCTTATTTCAGGTTTCTGAGGAAAACTTTTGAGGACCTCTCAGGATGCAGAGGTTCATGATTCTAGGCTTTTTGGTTACGATTTGTGCCCTGTTAACAGCCCGCCGAATGGCAGGACAAAGCATGATCACTATAGCTCAGATGACTTTCAGTCAACTGATCTAAGAAATGCTTAAAAATTAAAAAAAAAAAACTAGATGTGTCGGAATGACACGAATGCGCCCGCCTGGGGCAAATTAGAAACATTTGTTAAATTTTGTAAAATTTTTTAAGTTCAGGAAGTGTTGTATGGTCAAAAGTAGGTCAACAAGGGCAAAATGCAAACTCGATCTGTAAAGGGTCATTATCAAGCAACACACCAAAAATCAGGCCAGTATCTGCAGGCATTGTGAAAAAAAGTCCATATATGTGCATTTTTCATGAAAATTTCTGTCTTTCATGAAATTTTCTATGTTCAGGATCTGTCATATGGTGAAAAATAGGTTAACTGGGACGAAACGCGAACTCGATCTGTAAGTGGTCATTATGCGCCCACAGACCAAACATTAGGCCAGTATCTGTAAGCATTGTATTGCGAAACTAGAATATTAGCAAAAGTTGAAAATCATTTATAAATTTAAATTGGAGAGGTATATACCATGTTTCATAACAATACACCAAATGCTTCCTGAGAAATAAGCTCCTAAGTTTTTTTCTATAATAAGCTCTGTGATATTGAAAAGTAGGTCAAGATCACCCATCTTTGAACTTGACCAAGATTTTGTAAATATAATGCAATAGCACTGAAGAAATGAAGTTCCTGTGTTGAATACCTTTAGAGATATCCTAAGTTTAGGAGCCGTAAAACGGTTAAAAGTAGGTCAACCGGGATGATACGCAAACTCGATCTGTAACTGGTCATTATCTGCCCACACACCAAAAATCAGGCCAATATCTGCAGGCATTGCGAAAAAAAGTCCGTACATGTGTATTTGTCATGAAAATTTCTATTTTTCATGAAATTTTCTAAGTTTAGGAGCCGTAAAACGGTCAAAAGTAGGTCAACCGGGACATTACGCAAACTCAATCTGTAACTGGTCATTATCTGCCCACACACCAAAAATCAGGCCAATATCTGCAGGCATTGCGAAAAAAAGTCCGTACATGTGTATTTGTCATGAAAATTTCTATTTTTCATGAAATTTTCTAAGTTTAGGAGCCGTAAAACAGTCAAAAGTAGGTCAATTGGGACGAAACGCGAACTCGATCTGTAACTGGTCATTATCTGCCCACACACCAAAAATTAGGCCAATATCTGCAGGCATTGCGAAGAAAAGCCCGTACAACTGTTTGATTTTGGAATGACGGAATGACGGAATGACAGAATGACGGACATGGGTAAAACTATATGCCCCGGCCACTTTGTGGCGGGGGCATAATAAAGGTGACGCCAGCAGTCTGCAGGAACTGATGAAACCCTCCATGACCAATATGGATGCAAAGAAATCATGGCAATCAATGCATTACTTATTCAGATACTGGAGTTTTGGTTTCAAATTTTCAATTATTCTGGGGTATTTAAAAGCCAAATAGCTCAGAGAATATGGGTAACAGAGACCTCATTTCAAATTTCCAGAGAGATTTTTCAGGGACCACCCTGGATGTCAAGTTAGAAGATTCTAGGTGCAACTGTTACGATTTGTGCCCTATTAATGGATGACTGCATATTTGAAGGTCTCAAAAATAGAGAGAAAAAGTGTAAAAATTTGAAAAAATACAGGTGGCACCACCAGTCTACAGGAACTGGTGATACATCTCATGATCAAAATGCATGCAAAGAATCATGGGGATCAATGCATTAGTTATTCAGATACTGAAGTTTTAGTATCAAATTTTTAATGATTCTAGGGGATGTTTTGAGCCCAACAGCTTTGAGGATATGGGTAACAGAGACCTGATTTCAGGATTCCAATGAGATATTTCAATGAACTCCCTGGATGTAAAGTAAGAAGATCCTTGGTTGATGGATTATGATTTGGCCCTGTTAGCGGACGACCCCTTTCATTTAAAGGTCTCAAAAATAGAGAAAAATTAGTAAAAATCTGAAAATATACAGGTGGCCCTACCAGTCTGTAGGAACTGATGAAACACTCCATGAACAATAGGCATGAAAGAAATCATGGTGATCAATGCATTAGTTGTTCAGATACTGTAGCTTCTGTATCAAATTTTTAATTATTCTCAGGGGTACTCCTGAGCCCTATAGCTCCAAGGATATGGGTAACGTAAAACATAATTTCATTTTTCCATGGAGATTTTTCATGGAACTCCCAGGATGTCAAGTTAGAAGATTCTAGGTCCAGGGGTTACGATTTGTGCCTGGTTAACAAACAGACAGACAGACAGATGGATGGACGACGGACAAATAGTAATCGTTATAGCTCAGATGACTTTCAGTCAGCAGAGCTAAAAACAATTAACTACACTGAAACAGCAGCAGCTCCATGGAATGTGAGGAAAATGGCAATTGGGTAGTGGGACTATTCAGTTTTTTTCAGATTAAGAAAAATTCTAGATGATCTACATAAGAGCAGTACAAAGATATATAAGCAGGAATGTATATAAAAATATTTCAGTTATGTAAAACTTTATGTGTATATACAATACAGAAACAAATTGTTTATATTTATATAAACATATCCTTGATTGTGATCCAGTTTTTCTTTAAATTCTGGATGCAAATTAACTGTAATGCATTAATAGTGAGTACCCAGGGTTAGCCATGAATATATCTTACAGATATGAAAAGGATTGCACATATTCTTTACCTATAAAGATGAGTCCTGTGAGTATGAAGGCAATGATCATCCAGAGTCTGAACCCCAGGATCTCCATCTCGATGGGGTCCGCATGAGGCTTGATGGTCTCCTCTGTACAACATATCTACAGGTAACAACAAGGTAATACAGGTTAACATAGAGATATGTCAAACATCAGTATTCTCAAGATATAGGGTTTAATTTTCAATGTCTATTCATGGTACTCATCTGGTTTGCCTCATTAAATGACACTTATCCAAAGAACTCTAGGTGTGAAATCAACATCGGTCACTTAACAGCTGTCCCCAAACAACTCAAAGGTGTTAACTCATCAATTAATAAGTGGCACCAGGTACTTGATCCATGAGCAGTGAGGCGTGACATGTTGTCCAACATCTTGGTGGAGATGGTTGTGTCAAATTTGAAAGAACCAGATGCAGTACTTCAAAATTATGGGGTTGACCAAAATCCTGTTTCCACATATTTGGGGACAGATGGCTCCTGTGACAATGACCTTTGATCTTGTGACCCCAAAATTAATAGGAATCTTCGCCCATTGGCAGGTGAACTATATTTGCAAGAGGGACAGCCTGTGATGAAAAGATTTGCTTGAAATGCATCCACAATCTTTTAAAGATGTGGGTCCTGTGACCTTGACCTTTGACCCCTAGACACCAAAGTCAATAGAATTCTTGCTTTGATGGGCAATATATGTCAAGTTTGAAACCCATATATAAATCCAAGATAGAGTTATCATCAGGAAATGAATTTTTGGATAGATGGCTTCTGTGACCTTCACCTTTGACCCTGTAACCCCACAATTAATATGCATCTTCCTTTATTGGTGGGGGAGCTATATGTGCAAAGTGAAAGGTCTAGGATGAAAACTTTTCCTTTAAATGCATCCACAATCTTTTTATAGATGTGGGTCCTGTGACCTTGACCTTTGACCTCATTACCCCTAAATTAATAGAGCTCTTGCTTTATTAATGGGCCATATTATATATATATAAGTCAAGTTTGAAATCTATATATCAATCCAAGCTGGAATTATCATCCTGAAACTAATTTTTGGACAGACAGTTCCTGTGACCTTCACCTTTGACCTTGTGACCGCAAAATTGAAAGGGGTCTTCCTCTGTTGGCAGGTTAGGTATAGGTGCAAGATGAAAGGTGTGAGATGAAAAATTTTGCTTTAAATGCATCCACAATATTTTTAAAAGTGGGTCCTGTGACCTTGACCTTTGACTTCATGACCCTAAAATGAATTAGGGTTTTACTTTTTTTATGAGACATATATGAGTCCAGTTTGAAATCAATATATCAAAAAAAAGCTGCAATTATCATCTGGAAACTAATTTTTTGACAGATGGTTCCTGTGGCCTTGACCTTTGACCATGTGACCCCAAAATATTTTTAAAATGCAAACTTGTACGCGATACAGGGAATGACTCATTACCATAAATATTCAGTTTGGGTTGTGAGTTCACATGTGTTCTCTTGTGTAAATTTATTATTTATAGTCTAATGTTAAGATTATGGGTTGTTTACCATGATATCAATGCACTAGGTTAGATGGCCACTGCAGTACATTCCTCCACATGGCTTGTATCACGACTCAAGTTTGGCTATCCAGCTCTATATAAATGCCTACTGAGTCGAGCCTTGACAATTCAACTCAGAAGGCAATCAGATAATTGAGCTGGTAAGCCTACTTGAGTCATGATAAAAGTAATATTGAGGAATGTATCGCAGTGGTCTTGCATCAGGTTGCATTCATATTGTGGTAAACGGCCTATAATCTCAATATTATGCTAAGAATTATGAATTAACACAATAGTATACATGTGAGCTCACAACCCAAACTGAAACACCATCTCCATGGACACAGGTCATTTCCTGTATCGCCTGCAAGCTGCCAGGGTCCTGTAAACCATGTCAGCCATGCTTGTGTTCATGCGGTCATAAATTCAACAAACATGCAGAGGGGTTTACCAATGTGCAGGGTTAAAATGGAACTTTTCTCGCTCATGTTTGGTATTATTGGAAAGTACACAAAAAATGCTGATGATTGGTCTGGTTTATATTGATTGACAGTGTACCTGTAAGCCATGAAGCGTTGTCAGAAATGACTAAATATTTGCATCTTCATAAAGCCTTATTATGCGTTCCTCAGACTTAGATGCAAAGACACTCTGGCGCCAGTAATCTGGTCGTAATGCCAGAGGGTCAATATGACACTATCCTGAGTCATGTATTCATAGATAGGATATTTCCATCATGGCCAAGGTAAACTAGAAACTTTCTCATACATGGCGGTGTTGTTGGATAGTCAACAAACATCTTTAACAATTTGTTTGCTTCATGTAGATACCATTAACACAACACTTGCAAGTGGTGCTTTCTAATCAAGATTTTCAGAGCAATTTTTGACAGTGCATATGATCCCATCCTGACAGTTCAGTTGACTCTATCAAGTTTTAAACATGTTATCAGCCCTTGACCAATGCCAACTGTATAATCAATCAAATTCCCCGACTTTTTCCTGATTACAACCAGTTCTCAAATTCCTTGGCAGATGTTTCCCTGACCTGAAATAAGGAAATTTCAATTTCCAGGTATATCTTAATTTCCATGATGGTTGGTTACACTGAAAAGAGCCATGGCACCCTCCACGTCTTACCACTTTCAGTTGAAAAGCATTATAAAGTTCTTACATCTATATATTAATAACGCAAGGCGATTTTTGTAATTTTCTGTATCTCCTCTGATACCACCATACAGATTGCAGTGATTTTCAACATACATATGCTCCATTCATGTCCGAAGAGATTCCACTCACTTTTATTTGCAATATATGCGTATTACGTGCATAATTAATAATTTTAATATTTGCTCCCCCGTGGGCGCCTCTTTTCTTTGTCTTCGCACTTTAAGGGGTGGGCTTTTGTCTAGTGGGCTGTCCGGTGGGCTTTTGTCTTGGTGGGCTTTTGTCAGGGTGGGCCTTTGTCCTACACCCTATGTAACAGATGTAAAGACTAGATGTGTCGGAACGACATGAATGCCCCCGCCTTGGGCAAATTAGAAACATTTGTAAAATTTGGAAAATTTTTTAAGTTCAGGAGGTGTCGTATGGTCAAAAGTAGGTCAACAAGGGCAAAATGCAAAGTCGATCTGTCACGGGTCATTATCAAGCAACACACCAAAAATCATGCCAGTATATGCAGGCATTGTCAAAAAAAGTCCATACATGTGCATTTTCCATAAAAATTTCTGTCTTTAATGAAATTTTCTATGTTTAGGAGCCGTAAAAAAATCAAAAGTAGGTCAACCGGGATGAAACGCAAACTCGATCTGTAACTGTCATTATTTGCCCACACAAAAAAAATCAGGGTGGTATCTGCAGGCATTGAGGAAAAAAAGTCAGTACATATGCATTTGTTATGAAAATTTATATTTTTCAGGAAACTTTCTATGTTCAGGAGCAGTCAAATGGTCAAAAGTAGGTCAACTGAGACAAAACAAGAACTCGATCTGTAACTGGTCATTATCTGCCTACACACCAAAAATGAGGCCTGTATCTGCAGGCACTGCGAAAAAAAAGTCCATACATGTGCACCTATTTATGAAATTTTCTATGTTAGAGCACCGTCAAACGGTCAAAAATTGGTCAACTGGGACAAAACGTGAACTTGATCTGTAACTGGTCATTATCTGCCCCCACACCAAAAATCAGGCCAATATCTGCAGGTATTGTGAAGAAAAGTCTGTACAAGTGTATTTGTCATGAAAATATATATTTTACATAAAATTTTCTATGTTCAGGAGCCGTAAAACGGTCAAAAGTAGGTCAACCGGGACGAAACGCGAACTCGATCTGTAACTGGACTATATCTGTCCACACACGAAAAATCAGGCCAATATCTGCAGGCACTGCGAAAAAAAGGCTGTCCATGTGTATTTGTCATGAAATTTCATATTTTTCATGAAATTTTCTATGTTCAGGAGCCGTTAAACGGTCAAAAGTAGGTCAACCAGGACGAAACGCGAACTCGATCTGTAACTGGTCTATATCTGCTCACACACCAAAAATCAGGCCAATATCTGCAGGCATTGCGAAAAAAAGTCCGTACATGTGTATCTGTCATGAATATTTCTATTTTTCATGAAATTTTCTAAGTTTAGGAGCCATAAAACGGTCAAAAGTAGGTCAACTGGGACGAAACGCGAACTCGATCTGTAACTGGTCTATATCTGTCCACACACGAAAAATCAGGCAAATACCTGCAGGCATTGCGAAAAAAAATCTGTACAACTGTTTGATTTTGGAATGACGGAAGGACGGAATGACGGACATGGGTAAAACTATATGCCCCGGCCACTTTGTGGCGGGGGCATAAAAATATTAACCAAATTCACGTCGTGGTTGGTACAGTGTGATGTATACACGTGTGGAGTGGCACTACCAAAGTAGTAAACACATAATATTGACTTAAAATGTTTTAAAATTCGTTATTTTTTCTCATTACTGCAGTTACAAATGTAAAACTTGTGTGAAATGTATATTTAATACATTTGTACTGGTATTTGTTTCTTTTACATTCATGTGCCATCTGTTTTCAATAATGTATATGTAATAAACTTTGTTTTAAAGATTTTCTTTCATTCAGTATGTATGCTTATTGCCTATAATTCATGGCCATCCAGGGTTGGGGCCAGGTACATGTGACAGTACCTAGGTACAGGTACAGGTACTTGTGAAATGGCCAGGTACAGGTACAGTTACAGGTACAGCATTTTTGGAAAGTACATAGGTACAGGTACTTTAGAAAGTACCTAGGTACAGGTACATTTTAAAGAATTACTAACTAATGAAACTGCATTAAATTCATCTAGATGTGCTATAATAAGTTATAAAAGAATGGCAGAATATATCATTAAAAAGAATTAAATGATCATTTCCTATGTCATCAGGAAAAATACAGGCCTGGCAAATGTTAATGAATGCCTTTGGTAAATGTGATAAATGAATGAAGCTGATAAAGTTTACAAAGTTATTAAAACAGAAATAGAAAACTTCATAAAATGTCTATATTTAAATAAAGTTTTTAGCTTCGGAGTAATGGTTTAAAGTCTCTGGGAGCACCACACTTTAAAGTAAAGAGGCTTAATAGCTTGACTGAAATGGAAAATCTTACAATCAATATAATAGATTAACTTCATGACAATGATACATACAAAATAACAAGTAACAATACACATGTTCGTGCCAGAAAGTCACACTGTGGATGTTTTGAGCACCTGTATGTAATGTGTGAGCTGGGACTTTTTTCTGTAAAATGGGAAGTTCTGCTTTTGTTTGGCTTACGTTGAGTGTTCAGTGATATAATATGCATTTTCTTTACTTCTATATTTATCCTACACCAATGTTCTTCATACTTACTAGACAACAGGTATCTACATGGGGCATAAAAGCAACACTGTCCATATCCTTTGCTCTGTACCCTTTATATCTGATAATAAAGCCACAATGAACTTCCTGTGTAGAGGCTGGAGGTAGCTGGGCCGGCCAGCATGCTACAAGCCCAGGTCCACTCAAGTTCAAAGGCTGCAGGGATGAAAATTTAGTAATTACCCCTGCCTGGTTTAGGTAAAAGCCCTGACAGCTAGGGATGAAAGCTCAGTACCTTGACCAAACAAAATTTGTACCTGGAGTACCTTATACCAGATACAGGTACTTTAGTTCCAGGTACAGGTACAAGGTACTTCCTACTCATGAAAGCCAGATACAGGTACAGGTACTCTGAATTTTGTACCTAGTTACAGATACAGGTACAAGTACCTGGCCCCATCCCTGTGGCCATCGTTGTTACTATTTTCACAAATAAAACTGGTATTTTTGCATTTTCTTCTTAGGTCTAGTCCGTGGACAGTTTCTTTTGTATGTAAATGTAATACTGTTAATCAGTTTCTTATGTCACATGGTACATTTGTAGGAGACTATTTATCAAAGACCCTGACCACATGGTAGGCACTGGCTCAGGGTGACCATGTGTGACTGTACGCTGTTCTGAAACATGCTCCGAACTCTGTTCCAAAAGATATTTATCCACAACACCATACATATATTAATAATGTAAGGCGATTTGTGTGATTTTCCGATATAACCACCATACAGACTGTCATGTTCGCCCAAAACCGTGCGCAGCACGGGTATTTGCTAGTGTAAATTATTAAGTGCAATTGAATATTGATAATATAAATAATTGCACTATATAAATCTATACATATTTCCATCATGTCCACATCATGGGTTTAATTAAATGCCTCTGGCAATCTCCCTAAATTCATCCATAAAATAAACATACATGTAAAGTCTCAAAATTGTCTATTGTTTTAACTTTAGTGGTAAAATTCTTGGAACATGTTAATTAACGTTTACATGTATTCTAATGTGCATCCATGCAATTGGTAACAGATGGTATTGTTCAGAACAGGTTTTTGATTTCATAATTTAATGAATCAGAAGTGTATTAAATTCTTTTAAATAAGATATATAAGACATATATTCTGTGAAGTGCAACAAAAGTTTCATCTGAGATGGAAATTAACTTTTTAATCACATATCTTCTAAATCCTTTACCCCTCATTGTGAAAGTTTAAAATTATATATATATATATATATTATTATTAATATATATATATATAGGTGTAATTCTCAGAATAGGGGTCAATTTCGAGTTCCCAAACAGAGGGAAAAAAGTTGTTGCAAAATTCATTTTTTCTTCTTTCCTTTTCAAGCGGGATATATGAAAGGTCAAAAACTCCCATCAGCAGCGCACTTTTATCCATACTTGCTTTTTTACCACAATAGAAGAATAGCAGTCTTTAGTCAGCAAGTCAACTCCGTTACAGCAGTTTATTTTTTTTAAATCACAAAATAATGCGGTAAAAAAAGAAGAATGAATGTGTCACGTATGTAGATTTTACAAAAGTATGGTACACAATCATCATAAACACTAGAGTTTGATATGAAAATTATTCCTGACATTTTTATTAATTCTAAATAATAAGGTGATAGTGCACACAAATGTTTGACCCATAAAGTGCATTGAAGAGAACTTGCTAATAGAGACAGGTATACGCTCAATATTACTGATCTCCTACAAATTGTCCATCATTTGACAATAGTTTGTAACGTTATCTTCTGCAAAGTCTGGAGGAGAACGGTCGAATATAGTTTTTGGCTAAAATGTTGCGCTGACTGGAATGTAACGGAGTTGATAACGCACTAAATTATTAAGATATTCTTACCTAAACTTTTAACACATTTGAACAAAAAGTAAACAGATAAACATCAAGTTGTATCATGCTAAAATATATCGACACAAGTTACCCTGACCGGTAAACAAAAGTTTACCATATAAAGTTTATTTTAAACACATAAAGTCAATTAATGTAAATTACTGCTAAATTGAACAACTCAGCTCGGGATTGTTGCGAGAAAGAACTTGCTAAATGCCTACCTACTAGGTATTTAACCATTTCAATATGAATTCAATAAAAACATATTTCTCCTTTAATGACAATAAAATACTTGAGAAAGTAAAGAAATGCCAACATTATCTAAATCCAGGAAAATATTGTTACAATTAAGAGCTGTAACGGATTTTGATCAATTTTCAACAAAAATGATAGTCTTGTTACCTTATAGAGCTGTGCTATATATGCAACTGGCATTAAAGGCTAGTGTCATCTAAACTAATAAAATATTACCATTAATTTCACAAATATTTAAAACAATAACGCAAATATTATAGTAAACTGATACCAATTTTTGGATTTACAGTGAATCCTAAGTAAAAAGGGCCTGCTCGACCACTTAAAAGGTGTACACAGTAATATGTTCCAAAACTTTCTCCTAATTTAATGCAAAAGACTTCATGTTTTATTAAGAAGTCATAATTTCCTTGGATGGTCAATGCAATGCTAAAACGTGATGGAGCTGAACACTTTCAGCGGCCTTGTAATCAACCTGAATTCGTGTTACAATAAAAGCTGTCAGGTGTAGAACAGAGAACGGAATACACACAGTGTTCATATTTGGAATGTTCTCCTTTCGTTTGTGGGCTAAGGGGATATTCTTTCTTATATAAATGCCTAACACTTCATTAGATGAATCCAACAGAAAATAATAATGTCTATATACCCTCATTCGTTCTTTTCCAGTCTTAGCCATGGTGATTAGCCTGTAAACCCAATGAATTTAAGTTATAAGCTCATAAACAAACTGGAGGTGCGGACCGGACCGCTTGGACTGATAACACAAAATACCGGACCGCTTATTCCTGGACCGGACCGGTTGGACCGCCGAACTTAATGTTAAAAGGATTAAGTTAAACAAATGTGTTTCAGGATTTAGTTTCACCAACAATCGTGTTATGAACAAGGGGTAATAAACCATCTCAGAAAGACTCATTGGCTACATAAAATATATTTAAAGCAATGACAGCTGCAATAGTACAATTATATACGTGCACATGTATTATTTTATTTTTTTTTTCCATCGTGGGTAACAGTTAAAGTTCATTTTTTGTTATTAACTTATGACTGAAGTGACATGTTCAGCATTAGATCATTGTCCCTGCTGTGTTGCACAATGCTGATACTTTTGCTTAGTATAATAAGACCAATTTCTATACGATGAATACATTAAATATATTCTTTATATTAAATTATTAACAAAGGATTAATAAGTTTTCTGTATCAGATCGCACATAAACCATTACATAACTTATCAGCTGATGTCAATCTGCATCCCTGCCCAGTATAATCTTTGAATCAGCTCGCCCAACCCTGCACATTAGATTAATAAGTTTTCAATATCAAATCGCACTTAAACCGCTACAAAACTTCATCAGCGTATGTCAGCCCGCATCTATCCCCGCCAAGCAAATTCTTTAAATCAGCTCGCTCCACCCTGCACATTTGGCTTATATTCTAATCACTATGCCCCACACAGTAACACAAAATATTTACCACTGAAAAATTTATTAAAAAAGACTGTAATTTTAAATTTGTCATTAAAAATCAAACCCAGATCCTGCGATTAAAGTATAGATTATTATATTACATTTATAGCACGTTTTGTTGTGTATGATATTTGGTTTTGTTAAATATTTGAACAAATATATGTAATAAAAAATATGTAGAACAAACGTTGAATAAAAGGAATTACAATATATTTTAATTTTGATGATATTTTAACAAATGTGCCGAACCCCTTGGACCGGTCCACCTTATGGACCGGAACGCTTACAGCTGGACCTGACAAAAACAGGGCGCTTACTTGGTGCATCGAACGGTCCGGTCCGGTCCGCACTTCTAAAACAAACTTATAAAATATGTCTAATATATAAGTTTTAATGTTTCTATTGCTGTCAAATTTCAAGACTAAAGCATTTTTTAATTACCAAAATTAGTTATTTGTTTTCAAAGAGCGACAGTATTTTCCAGACCAAGATAAACGCATTAAAAGGGATTATACTATATATCAAGTGGTCAGTGAAGCTGCTTCTTATCTTCAGTGTGCTTATTTATAAATCCTCTCACCAGAGAATAATTTATTACTGGTTGGACTTTTCATAGAAAAAATGTTTGGTGATTCGTCAACTCCGTTACAATAGAATGGCAACGGAGTTGATCGTAACGGAGCTGATTATTTTTTAAATTTTACCTAATCAGCGGACATGATAGACATGAAATCCTTCAAACAAATATTTCAATTCTGATAGATTTACGATGCCTCTCTCTGTTCATGGATGTTTATAGGTTTCAACAATTACTTTTTTCACAAATGGCGTAACAGAGTTGATGGGTGAATTAAGCTACTTTACTTTTTATACACTTTTTCACTGATAAAAATCAAAACTCCGGATTGAAGCCATGATTCTTCACTTTGAATGCCCTACACTGTAACGAATGATATGATCAGCCACTCGATTTGTTCCACTGGATGGCTGTAGATGGCATATTGGTGCAGTTGTAACGGAGTTGATGAAAATTTAGGACATGGCTTCGTTAGTCCAGCGAGTGAAAAATACTGAAGAGCAGCTCATAGAAATTTTGTAGGAAGCACATTAGATCTTGTTTATAGTAAATAAACACAAAAATACCCGAATTATTAGTGATGGGTACTAAATTTATTTATATTTTCATTGGAACCTCTTATTTAGGACATATATTTTTTTATTACGGTTTCATTTTGGATCTTAAAAATTGGCCCTAAAATTGTATCTGGACTTACTCTTGCAATATTACCCTCACATGGGGAATCGAAGTAAATCGTCAAACTCATTCTGATATAATTATAACCATGATTGTGTGTTAATAATACCCTATGAAGCAGTCGGACCCTATTTTGACCCCTATTTGAAGAATTGCACATAGAGAGAGAGAGAGAGAGAGAGAGAGAGAGAGAGAGAGAGAGAGAGAGAGAGAGAGAAAGAGAGACAGTGAGAGGGAGAGACAGATAGATTAAGAAGAAGAGGGCAAAAACCCAGCTAAGCTCAACCTGGTAAGACCCCTGTATTTAACATTAATACTTATAAATATGCATGTATTTAAAAAATAAAATTTATAAAAAAAAATAATTAAATATAAATTATTACCATGCAAGCAATGCCCAATATATATCAGTGTAATAAATAATTACAACATGAAACCAGAGTTAGGGCTAATGTCTTTGGGTTGACCTTCAGGCTCGGTCCCTTGGTGATGTCACGGTGGTTGGTGTAATCTACATTATCTGAACTGATTATCAATGATAAGGATCTTATCAGCTTATCTCGGCCTACGTCATGTGGCGAGCTTACCTTGGCCATGAACTGTGTTAAAAAGATCACCATTAAGGCAAAATCTTCCATTTTGTCTGCTATTTTATCCATTATGATTGTTTTTGCCCATTGACTATCCCACGCTCTGCAATATTTGTATTCATATGGGGCTTGTAATCATATTATTATTACATTAATATTAATTTCCTGTCGTCATAGCTTACCGATCGTAGTTTTCGCTTGAAATTCGTCCCACATGTCAGGTCGCATAACTTGGATTAATGTCAATCTCGGCCCGGAACGTTCTCGTCCACATCACCCACTTGGGCCGTCGCAAAATAGGCACGAGGGCCGATGCTTGTGCATGCAAGAGTTTTTGATACCAGCTTATTGGCTTGTCGTATTTTAATTTGTTTTATTCGTTTGAACACTTATAGTTTACACTTGCACAACTAAGATAATATTTTATTTACAATCATCGTTTTTGGCGATCAATAATAATAATAATAATTATAATAATAATCTTTTTTATAACAGTCAGTGTTCGCAATGGAACACATCCGTAGCCACCCTAGGATATGTACATTTTTGGTCTTGAGCTGTCGGAAATTATGCAAAAGGCCATAAATCCAAAGATACCTCAAATTATTTTTCGACGGGGCTATATACCACAGCGCCATAAGTCGGCAACTACGATTACCTCCTGAGACAGAAAGCACTTTGTTTCTCTGAATCAGGGCCTGAGGCCCCGTGTGCTGGACCATTTGTGACGCGTTTTTTTTATCTACCGCAAACAGTGCAAGAATGGGAAAAAAATAAAATAAAATTCAGATGAGGCTTCCCAAATCGTCGAAAATTAAAAACACACAAAAAAAAAAAAACCCGCTGATTTCAATGTCAAAGCAAAAAATATATATGGAGTTATTGCTCCGTAATGGCGAATGACTTTAGGCCTACTTAGCTGTGCTTTCTGGCTTTAAAAATGTGTCCCTATAATGAATGAAACGGATCCTAATATTGCTCAACAATGAATATTCGTTTTCTTTATCTTTACAATTTGTGTAACTCACAGAGTTACAAAATGTTCAGTTTTTTCTTAAGCCTCAACAAACATACTTTGATTCTGTTAATAAAATATGAGGTAAGTAGGGTTTGAAATAAACTTTTGTCTAATCTGTTGACTATTAATGTACAAATTATCTTTAGGCATGTTATTCTCATGACCTGTGCAACAAAAAATTCACCTTGACAGGTGTGTTCTAATGTTATAAATTACTGTTAAACTAGGTGAGGCGGTCTTCGTAATATAACACCGCCGGGGCTATATGCCGCATCTATTAGAAATGAAACAAAACTGGTCTTCAAGTGCAAAATAATGAAGGAGTAGGATAAGCTATAGTAGTAGTAGTAATAATAATATTAATAATGATGATGATGATGATAATATTGATGATAATAATAATGATATTGATAATAATAATAATAATAATAATAATAATAATAATAATTATAATAATAATAATAAGCAAAAGAAGAAGAAAAAGAAGATGAAGATGAAGAAGAATAACACTAACGGTTTAATTATAACTTGTAGAATAAAGGCAGTGGCGGACCTAGCGGGGGGCGGCACGCGGGGGGGGGGGGGCATTTGGTGAATAAGTATAGTTTTTAGATGTAGCATGACGAGTTAAACAGAAAGGTCGAAGTTCATTTGTACAAATTTGGCTGCATTTTTTTTTTCAGTTTGCATTTGTGGTTTTGGTTGTGTTTCTCGAACCATCACAAAGTTCCATTACTAACGTGGTTCTAATCCTATATAGTCAGAGGGCTTTTCTTACTGGCCCCATTTCAGGTATAACATGGATTACTGATTGGACAACTGAACCAATCAAATGACTCGCGTATGGTCCTTTTTCGCAGGATTAGAAAAAATAAAAATATTAGTGGTCTGGTAATGTCAGAACGCCATCGGCAATCTGACCAGTCATATAAAAGCATGTATACAGCAAGGCTGTACACTGGCAGAAGTTCCAAGGTGGCCATAAACCAGAGACAAACACTACTTAAAGACCAATGTGCCTCAATGTGGGGGGGGGGGGGGGCGGCAGTGGGGGTACACATTGTTGGAAAATGTACAGTCAAAATGAAATGAAATCTCCTTGTTATGTATTAAAAATGTCTATCCCTGCGTCGATTCACCAAGATACCATCATATTTAAAAGACCTAAATTTAAAAGACCTAGCTCATATATTTTAAAAACACCAAAATGCCTCTTGCGTATTTCCCAATGTTCAACAATAAACAAAAAGTGTTTCACTATACTGAATACCAGAATTTCGACTACATCTGTGTACGTACCACTGGTGACTAAATCTAGTGTTAATATGACCTGACCATTTATCTAAAGTGAATAACCCAAATCTTTCACGAAGACCTGTGTATGAGTTATTTTATCTTTAAGGTGCCAGATGTGATTGTAAGTAAATTATCTCTACTATAAAGTTTTACGTCCAGGGTGGCGGATAAGGAGGCCCACTGGCCGCTGTTCCACACGGTCAATATAGGCCTACGTATTAAGTATCAGTACTAATACTATAGGGTTCAAATCTGAAATAAAAAATATATTTGCCTGTACTGTTATATTCAGCTGATCAGCCATATACCTACCGCCAATTGTGATTTACCGATATTTGTGAAACGGTGTAAGTGAACAACAATGATATCCGTCCAAGTTGGCAAGTTAACTAGAATTAATACGAAATGTTAATAATTACTGAATAATCTTAGTTCTAAAATAAAGTAAATTACTAATTTTTAAATGAAATATGATGTAGTCCTGAATTAAAAGTAAGATGTTGTAAACTTTTAAGATTATATAATTAAACAAACTTGTTATAATAATTTATCTAAATATTTCACTTTTTATAAAAAAAATATAAAATGCTATGCACATAAAGCTCATGATATAACATTCCGTTGCACAACCATCAAAGAGTTCTTTTATTGTGTATATAATATATATATATATATATATATATATATATATATATATATATCCTATAATAAAGAGTTAAATAAGTTAAAAGATATTTGTGTTTAGTTTCTGAATTCAATAATATGTTACACACAAAATAAGGTCTTTACTATATATATATATATATAGTTGGTTTTAAGTTAATCACAAAATCGTGTGTACACAAAAAATCATGTTACCACATTATATGGGAAACATGCAATATAATGGTATTTTCTCTATTGGATGGATTTTTTTTACCCGTGAACTGCGTAATAAACATCCTAGTATAAAGTATATATATGTCAGAGAGATCTTTCAGTTTTCATTAGCAAGGAGGTAATTTTTCTTCTGTGTGGGGCGAAAGTTGTTCTTTCAGTGAATTACACAATGTAATTGTGTTGTCTTCTATAACGAAGAAAATTGACTATATATTTAAAATGTTGTTTAGAGGGGCGGCAAATTCTATAATCGCCCCGGGCGGCACAACCGCTAGGTACGCCACTGAATAATGGTCACCATGACTTACTTTCAGGTTTCAAAAGAGTTTCGGCAAGAGCTTCCTTGGATGTTGTTATAGAAGATTCTAGGCCTTACAGTTACAATAATTTTTGTGTCTCGTCTGATTGTTCATAATCATGTTTCTGGCCAGTTTGTTGGAGGATATAGGCCATCATGACCTAATTTCAGGTTTCCAAGAATATTTGCCCAAGACTTCCCTGGGTATTACATTAGAAGGTTCTAGGGCCAACGGATTCAATTTGTGCACATCTGACTTTCAGGAAGCCTAAATCATGATTTTTTTCCCTATAGCTCACAGAATATAGTTCACAGTGACCTAATTTCATATTTCCAAGGACGTTTACCCAGGACCTCCCAGCATTCACATCAGAAGATTGTAGGTAAAATGGATGCAAGTTGTGCCCCGTTTGACTCCCAGATCGAGTGCTCAAAATCATGTTTTCCGCCAGCAGCTCGCAGAATATAGGTCACCATGACCTAATTTCAGATTTTTAAGGAGAATTTTGTGGACCTCCATGGGTTTTCAGTTAAAATTTCAAGGTCCAGTGGTTACGATTTGTGTCCTGTTAACGGACAGACGGACAAACAGACGGACTGACGGACGACAGACAAAGAATGATCGCTATAGTTTATATGACTTTCATGAATGTCACATCAGAAGATTCTAGGCCAAATGAACACAATTTGTGCCCCGTGTGACACTCTGGGTGATCAAAATTATGTTTTCGGCCAGTAGCTCGTAGAATATAGGTCACCATGACGTAATTTCAGGGTTCCGAAGAGATTTGCCTAGGACCTACCAAGGTGTACAATATAAAGTTTCTAGGTCTAACGGTTACCGTGTGTGCCCTGTTATCGTCTGGACTGCTTCATTTGAAGGTCTCAAAAATAGAGGATAAAATGTATTAAAATAATAAAAATTTAGAAGGCGCCACCAGTCTTCAGGAAATGATAAAACACTCCATGATCAATATGTATGGAAATAAAAATGGCAATCAATGGATTAGTTATTCAGATACTGGAGCTTTTGTATCAATTTTTAACAATTCTTGGGGGTACATTTGAGCCCACGTAGCTCGGAAGATATAGGTCGTAGTGACGTAATTTGAGGTTTCAAAGGCGATATTTTTACTGACCTCTATGGGTGTTCATAAAAGAAGATTCAAGGTCCATCAGTCACAATTTGTGCACTGCCTGACTCATTGGGTGCTAAATATCGTCTTTTTGGCCAGTAGTTTGCAAAATATAGGCCACCATGATCTAAATTCAGGTTTCCAAGGTGATTTGCCTAGGAAGTCCCTGAATATACCGTTAGAAGTTTCCAGGTCTAACGCTTACGGTTTGTGCCTTATTAACGTCCAAACTGCTTCATTTGATAAATGAATCATTTTTCAAAATAGAGAAAAAATACGTAAAAATTAGAAAAATGCAGGTGGCGCCAAGAGTCTTCATGAATTGATGAAACATTGTTTGATGTACGGAAAGAATCATGACAATCAATGCATTAGTTTTTCAGATATTGGAGCTTTTGAATCAAATTTTTAATTATTCTTGGAGGTACTCAAGAGCCCCATAGCTCGGAGGATAAAGGTAACAGTGATCTAATTTCAGGTTTCCATGGATATTTTTTTATGGATATTTTTAATGGGTTTTCAGTTAGAAGTTTCTAGGTCCAGCAATTACGATTTGTCTTCTGTTAACAGGCAGACAGACGGACAGACAGACGGACGGACGGACAGACGGACGACGGACAAACAGTGATCGCTATAGCTCAGATGACTTTCAGTCAGCTGTGCTAAAAATTATCACGAATTATCAGGCCACAGTGGTGGAGGAATCGCGTATAATTATAGATATTGTTTGCACATCACTAGTGGTACTGTTATTTTTAACCTGAACAGAAGCGAATCCCGGTGGGGGGGGGGGGGGGGGGGGTCCGTACTCCATGTTTCAGCCGCCTTTCTTAAAGGTTTCAGACCAATTTTTGCGGCCTGAACCCCCCCCCCCCCCCTTTCCGGTTCTGAGACCTTTTTTTTTAGTTTTTTTCCCCTTAGTCCTCCTAGGTTGGACCACTTATTTTCCTAAATTTTTTTTATCCACTCCTGCTGAACGTACGGACTTGCATGACACTGATGACAGATTGGTTTCCCCTAATTGACCCCAGCAGGAGTTGGCCTGGTATCTCAAGTCATTTCCTCCGAATCCAAGTCATTGTCCAGCACCATCGAGACTTGATTCCAGTCCCACTCAAGACAGGACTCCGGTCCAAGACCGGACTCGAATCCAACATAACTGTCCGTTTGTGTGTGGATTTATACATCATGATGTCTGTTATTATGCCCTTTTCCCTTCAGATTCCAAGGAGAATACAATTATTTTGAAAAATGGAAAAGAGGCGTCGCCTGTTGTTACGGAACCTAATATCAACAGATCACGTAGTCGTGACGAGCATACATTTTTTAATGGAGATTAAAAAGAAATCAGATTCTATAACACCAGGCAGCGTGAAATGTCAGGAGAATGAATAAAGACGTCAGTGTTTTTTTGTTAACAAATATTATAATTTATTCTTAAAACAACCCTAACATTACAATACACTAAATCAATACAATTACACAGTATCACAACAGTATAACAGTAAATCAATACAATTACACAGTATAATAAATAAAGTGTACAGTACCTGGATACCACCACTGTCACAGCGATAACAAGTCCTTTAAAACCAATAATCCATGTAAACAGTTCAAACAGTCCAAAGTAAAGCTCTTGTAATAATCCCGAAAGTAAACTGGAGACAGGCCGCACTAAATCTGCATTGAGTTCGTAGAATCCCTGAAACTACAGCATTTTTCGGATAGGTCCAAAACTGACTCACACTCTTCCTTGTCCGCCTCTCCTCTCCCTCGGCTCTAAACACAGTACCTTATTTATAACTTTTCACCTCAAGCCGAGAACTTTCCATTTCACGAACAAACCAGAAGAACCCAAGAATACATAATACACATGCCCAAAGAACTTACTAGAACAAAGAACGCTGTCTTTCTACACGTCAGACCCCACAAGTGGGCCGGGCCAGCTCGCGCGTCTCCCATGGCAACGGACAATGCTACCCAGACACATGTAAGACTGCTGCACACAATAAAAGAGACATCTGTAACACTGGACATATGACAATGGTCGTTCGTTACACTTTCACGAGGTTATATTTTATTGCCTCAAGAACGTCCTCAAAAAATATTCACAAATGCACAGTCACGTATGAATGGCTTGGGGATATGGGACGAATAACTCAACTCAAACACGATTTGGGGAGGATCCCACGTTAGGGACTCCAACACGGCGCAGGCTTGCATTCCTAAGAATACAGATTTTTAGTTATCTATTAACATGTTAGTACTACAAATACGCTCTCCTGAGGCTTGGTCAAGAATACAAAGCAGAGAATTTGGATTTTAGAATTAAGATGACAATCATATGAATTTATGTTGTCACAAACAGCTGAATTAAAATGTTTTTCGTCTCCAGCTGAAAAATAAACGAAAATAAAATAATAAAATAAATATATTGCACGTATCAATCTCATTTATTTCCTAGCTCTCCCCCTCTCACTTTTTGCAAAATACAGAATGTTCCATCGAGAGGTTAATCCCATCTTTGATCGTTCACCGTTACTGATAAAAAGAAGGGCTGATGCACGTAATATGAAAAACAGCAAATAAGACCCAGGGGTTAAGCCAGTCCAAGAGAAACTGCTGACAGATGATTTGCTAAGGATGTTCAGTTTATATAAAGAGATGACACTGAAGATCTTACATTAGACTGCTGTCAGTAACAACATCTGTATTCATCTCAACTGGATGGACACTATGATAATGAATTCAGGCGTGTTGTCTGGTTTTCGTCAAGTATATGATACCCTCACACTGAGCACTATTAAAGCAAACACGTCCCAGTAGATCTACCAGTTTTAATATGCATACCATGTGGTATCTATCAACAACCTGTCCGTCTTACTGAATCAATACTATTCCCAATGCATGAGAAGATTAAATTATTACTCGGTCTACATATTTAAATACTTACGTACATGATAATATACAAGCTACATATATATATATATATATATATATATATATATATATATATAAATACTTATAAGTTCATAATAATGTACATCCTACATGTATAAATACTTACCTACGTAATAATGTACATCCTACATATATGAATACTTAGGGCCATTACAATGTACATCCTACATAAATAAATACTTAGGTACATAATAATGTACATCTACATATATAAATACTTACGTACGTAATAATGTACATCCTACATTAATAAATACTTACGCACATAATAATATACATCCTACATATATGAATACTTACGTACCTAATAATGTACATCCTACATAAATGAATACTTACGTACCTAATAATGTACATCCTACATATATTAATACTTACGTACGTAATAAGGTACATCCTACATATATGAAAACTTACGTACATAATAAAAAACATCCTACATATATGAATACTTACGTACGTAATAAGGTATATCCTACATATATGAATACTTACGTACATAATAATATACATCCTACATATATGAATACTTACGTACGTAATAATGTACATTCTACATAGATGCATACTGAGGTTCAAAATAATGTATACGCCACATATATGCATACTTACGTACACAATAATGTACATCCTACATATATGAATACTTACGTACATAATAGAGTACATCCATTATTAAAGTCTTCGAAGTTATATATCCCTGACAGAACATACTATAATAAAAAAATTGAACTAGCAATGATAATCCTTCTTAGAGCCAGGTATATTTTATCATCGTCAAAAATAATTAAATGTTCATATTTAAGAAAATTTGTTTACTTACAGTTCATTTTACAACCCACCTTTTCACAAAAATGTGTTCACAATTTAAATTATCCTTCAGAAACAAAGTAGCATTTTATCTGGACTGTCAACCCCACGTGGCCGATCACATAAATCCCGTTTACCCTGACAGAACCAACACATTCTTCAATTGCTGATTGGTTGGCAAATGGAGCTGTGGTTCGACTGATACCTGGGATTATGACCTGCAGTAGCATTCTTTTGAGCCTGAACACTGCTTATCTTGATAAGCTGGGCCCCGTTTTTGACCCTAAATTAGTGCAAATTAGAGTGGCGAGGTGACCTAATTAGGAGTTGTTGTCCTGGGACCATTAGCTCAGACATCTTCTGATTACGACACATCCAGACTTGACATTTGCCATAAAAACACCTTTTTATACATGAATATTAATTAATAATTAAGAGTATTAAAAAGAGGAAGGGAATAAAATCAGATCATGATGTTGATTCCTGTTATAAAATTTTCACTTGCATTCACATTTCGGCCAGCCAACTAAGACAAAATTATTCTGCCCAAACAGTTGTTGGCTATCTTCTAAAACCAGTATTTCAGCTGATTACACCAGCTTTGGAGGGATATTTCTCAAAAACTATCGGGCATAAAGCTCTCAGATTTTCCCATATCTGTGAAAACATATTATCTAAAATGTATTTTATTTTCTTTATTCTTTGTTCTTTATCTTATTTTAAAAAGCAGTTACTCGCCATTTAACACAAAGAATCATTAGTTACTTTGTCAAAGATTTTTAAAATTAAAATTTAAGTTAAAGTAAGATGACAGAAATACAATAAAAAGTGTGAAGATATTTGTGAATATTTTATGATTATGTTATTGTTAAATGTATTTTTACCGTATATATGAGATATAATAGCGGTTTTTTTTGGAAAAAAAGTATAAAATTTGTTTTAAATTTTAAAATCTTCAGACTAACAACGAAAATTATACCTATATATAGTAAAATAAAGGCTATTTTAAGGATTTAAAATATGTGTATGTCATTGCATGGGACTTATTAAATATATATTTTAAAGCTAAACTGGACCAAGGTAGTTTTTCGATATAAAGACCTCAACAACAAGAACGCGTGCATCGGGAACTCACCAGGTTTACAAGTCTTTTTATATGATTGGCCGGATTCTCGATAACGTCTGCCATCACATCGGTTGATCTAATAAGAGCACCGTAAACGTGCGTAAAACGTCTTCTGACTCCTATGAGAGTGAGGGTCAGAGGCGAACCGGGAAAAAATTGCTTTAGGGCACAAAAAAAGTTTTAAATTTAATAATCTATTTTTTTTGTTTTTATACAATTTTGTTAAGCGAGCCTGAGCGGCCCGGTCTGGCCAGGACAGTGCCCTGTAAGGCACTTAAAAATGCGAGAGTTTTGTTTTTCTTTCGTGCTTTTTTTTCATCGGGGCCAGGGGAAGTGGTTGCGTTTTATAATCATATTGTGGCCAGTTAAACGTCTGAAAAATTAATGTGGTCTCATTTAATAATTGTATTAGCTAAAATTCATTTTTAGTCGGAATCAAATCGAAATAGCCTAAGGAGCCCTGCATTGGCCGGTTTTGTTCTTCTTTAGGGAACAAGAAATTGCTTTAAAATGATGACATTTCTTTTGGTTTATGTTTTTATTAAATTACTTACATGTAATTTGTTACCGTAGCGGGGCGACTAATTAATTCTTTTGAAATTGCGGGATTTCATTTATCTTTGTCATAATTCGTATATAGATTTAACCATGCATGCTAGGAAGGTCCAGGGGTTTCCAAAGGTACAAGAAATGCATGAAGAAAAACAGAAAATCTCATTTGCCTTCAATTGTGTTAGTTACCTTTTGTATTTTGTTTTTATCCACCGGCCACAATGGGGCCGGGCTGGCAAAGAGTTTCATGCACATTACCCAATGGAATTCTTGAAAATCGGATTGAAAACCTGTGATAACATCAAAATTTCCAGGCAGATTATGAGGATGGCTATAAAGTATGTGGTACGACACATCCGTGGAAGAAATTAGCCTGATAAATTATATTTATTGCAATTATCTTACAGGGCCTAGAAAGCCGTTCTGGCCGATCCGGTTGTCTATTCAATTGGTCTTTTTAAATTTGAATATATTCATTCTCTCTCTCTCTCTCTCTCTCTCTCTCTCTCTCTCTCTTGTTTTAAAGTGAACATTAATATAATATAAAATAATGTTATAATATATATATATATAAAATGTTAATATATTAATAACTAAAATAATAATATCACATTTATGTTATAAGAAAGCTTTTTAAAGTACCTAGTTTTTCAATAGAATTGTTAACGATGCGTGCTGCTTATTTCGTGAATATTATTTTCTATAGATATGCATGTCATATATTCAGCATAAAGCAAATATATGCTTGGTCTTTTTATTTTAAACCTTTCCCAAACATGCATGGTGGATGTCCTTAGAGAGTAAACAAATAAATTGAATGGTAAGTTTGATCTGTTTCGTATAGAACATGTTGCTGATATATAAGAGCCGTGACATGTTTGTATATATATGTATTTAAGAAAACGAAGCTTGCTATGTTTATTCAAAGCCTGTCTTTTTGGAGTGTACTGTTGAAGGGGCAAAACAGTTGCTGCTTCATATATCGGGCGGCAATCTTACACCGCTTAGGCTGCGTCTCTACAGTGTGATATATATACAGACAATAATAAAAATCTATCAAACTGCTGTTTATGTCCCTGTAATTTTTAATCCTTGGCGGTATGATTGGCAAATGTTCCAAAGGATGCTGTGTCAAAACGTATGTCTAACAAACATCTGAGGTGGCAATCTTAAATTGAATAAATCTTAACATTGACATTAGTACGGGAGGTGAATAAGTTTATTTACTCTTAATGCATATAATAAAGCATTTTGAAGGTAATATGTCCAATCTTATATTGAATAAATTCCCAAAATGGACATATGTACTGAGAGTAAATAATTTTCTCTTATTCTGTACACATAAGATAAAACGTTTTTAAGAAGATGATTTTTGGTTATTCGCTATAAATTGAAGAAAGCATTGTTTATATCACAGATTCACATTCATATGCGATGGTTTTAAATATTCTATTCTAGCACACACTGTCGCACACAAACAAACCCAATTATACTGTGGATTCAGAAAATATCGTGGGTTTAAAATTTCGTGGTTATGACCTGAAATACTATTCGATGGGTTAAAACTTACGTGGATTAATCCTTCCTGGTTATGCATTGTATCAAAATTAATATGTGAACGGACTTGAAAATAAGCCGAAGATCAGTGTTTTCTTTTTGTTTAAATCTAGTGAATGTTAACAAATGTCAGCTGTCACGAATTCCACGAAAATAAAACCCAACGAACAATTCTAAACCCAGAGTATATTGAATAAAATTGCAACATGGACATCAGTAATTTCAAACCCTAAATGCAGTTGTGACACTTCTCATGAACCGGATTGATCAGATGATAACAAACAGATGCGGATGAGCAGTTTTACAGACTCAGTCATGACCCCTTTTTTTAAATAGTCTTAGATATGCTGGACCGAAGCAAAGCAAACCAGACTAAGTAGTTTCACACGCCTCCTCTTTTAATTGATAATCGAGTAACAAGATCCATAAGGAATTTTCTGACTTGTTTTACAATTTTTTTCTTCTGTTACAATGCTTCATTTAATGCATTAAAATTAATAAACTTCTTAATATAATAATGTTCATGTTGTGATTTTACACAATTTTGAATTTCTTATTTACTTTAACAATGATTTTTTTGTATTGAGAATAAATTTATATATTTCCAAAAATAATGTTCTTCTTATTTTCTTCAATATCAGATTATTTCAAAATATTTTTAATTAATATATTCAAATAAAATGAAATGTATCAACTTCCAATAACAATATACATGTTGGGAATTTATTCAATATATGCATGGTATTGAGTATACATCTTTACTTCAAAATGTTTTGTTGAATGCATTCAGAATAAATTTAAAATTGCCACCTCATATGTTTTAAGAACTTTTAGCACAATTGCCAATCGTCAAGTACAGATCCCAATAGTGATTTGTACTGGTAAGATAGAAAATTGTACCAGTACCAGAAGCGGATCCAGGGGGTCCGGACCTCCCCCTACCTTTTTCAGCCAACGCACCCTATTTTTAGGGTTTCAGACCAATATTGTGGCCTGGACCCCCTTTTTCGCATCTGTTGACCTGATTTTGGTTTTGTGAGTAGGGACACCTTGGTTGGACCCCAGCTTTTTCATAATCCTGAATCCGCCCCTGAGTACAGTTGGCAATTTAGATTTGTACCAGTACAAATCACAATTGTGATCGTACCAGATTACCATCTGTACCATTAAATATAAATATATATATATATATATATATATATATATATATATATATATGTTATACATATTTCTCCTATGTGTATCAGTTCTTAATGAATGTATATGTACAGAGTAAACATTAACGTTTCTTGTATTTATTTGATTTAAATGTTGCTACAAAACAACTGGAATTATGCCGTTGAATAAAGTACATAAAGTACATTTTGCACAATTACTGGTGGATTTATTTTGCTGAATTTTATCGTTCATGCCTTTTTCGCTTTTTCGTGATTTTCTTTGTTTTGTAATCTACAACAAGCACTGTCCTATCTATCATTATTACTTGTTGTACTCTGCTGTAGCATGTGCTAGCAATGTTCCTAATACCCGACTTAGCCGGATTAAAAGGGTCCGACTATATATATATATATATATATATATATATATATATATATATATATATATATATTGTATATTTGTATTTAGAGGATATTTCCCTGCATTCCATTTATCTCATCTCAAAGCTAAAAAACCCTGTAGCTCATTAAAAATATGCAAGCAGAGAGCGACACGAGACGACGTATACTGGACCGCCCCTGGATAAAAGACACAATTAAGCACTGCACAGCGTGATGAAAATGGGCCATTTAGATTTAGACACCCTAAAGTGTTTAAAATCATTTTAAACTGTGTATAAAACGGCTTTCTCCTCAGCCTGCATACAAGTGCGATATATTGTGACAGGAATGATGAGTTTTTTTCCGAGAGAATAATTTAAAAGTAAAAGAGTAGAATTATTTGCAGTTATGAAGTGTACCGGACAGCCCGAGGCTTTAAGACGGAGAACAAGTTTCTCCTAATGGCATCCATTTGTTTAATGGCACCTTTTTAGTAGCCCTTGGTGAAAGCACTTATTTACACTTACTGTTACATCTTATTTTTATTACACATTACAATAAGAACATATAGACTGAATTCCGTTATTAATACAGTTTCGAGGAGGACACGTTAAGCAATTAAAGAGGACATGCAGGGTACAATCATTAACGAAACAGCATATATGAACTATAGAGAAGCGGCTTCTGCAGTATTTTTTTTTTTTTTTGGGGGGGGGGGGGGGGGGAGCCGGGAGATCGAACCGAGGAGCGGACAGATTTAACAGTCGGTCCCAAGCCAGGGTTAGCGGTCTGCATGCATTATGGGGACTGTGCATACTGGGTAATCTGTTCACTCACAAACGAGTGCGTCTACGGAGGAGGGGGGTCCTCGGTGTTATGACCCAACAATGGGAATGACACACACCCAAGACCCGCAGGAGTGGTACACCGAGCCTGGTTGACACAAGGGTTATCGCGTGTAAGCCCCTGTCACGTAGGCCGAAACCTAAAAGGAATTCTGCAGACGTACATAACTTGATAAAGCATCGAGGAGATTACCAACACCAAAAAATATTAAAACTTTAGAATTTTGCAATCGACTAGAAAGCACAAGAAGCATGCCCAAGGTCACTTGTGATTATTATTTTTGGCTTGTTTTTTTAAAGAACCTGCTGTACATATGAGATCCATAGCACAAAATAAATAATAAAATATATAATAAAACACCAATGGAAAAAAGGAAATAAATTAATAAAATGTGTAATAAAACACAAACGGAAAAGAGAAATGAATAAATAAAATATATAATTAAACACAGTGGAAAAATAGAAATAAATCAATAAAATATATAATGAAACACCAATGGAAAAGAGAGACATATTAATGAAATATATAATGATATGTAACAAATAATAAGATAAATATCCTTTGACGGTTTTGCCCTCCACAGGTATGTCACTGACAAAAGTAACTACAAAAAAAAAGAACCCAAAAGTCATTCAAAATTAATATTGGACCAATAAAGTAAATATAATTTTTAACCTGGTACAGTGTACTTTCTGATGGTATATGTATTTATGAAACTGATCTTCGTTTTCAAATTTATATGTATATAGGTATATTTTTGACCCTTTACTCCGGCACAGTCGGGGATAAGGACATTTGCTGGATTACGCGTTTTAATGCGTGTCAAGATCACGGCTAGCAGTAGCGGATTATAACAAATAATCATCAAAATAGTACAATGCTTGCTGTAACCTACATATTGAAAAAAAAAATCCGAAAAGACTAATGGAAAAATAGGAAATGAATGAATAAAATGTATGATAAAACACCAATGGAAAAAGGGAAATATATTAATAAAATATATAATAAAACACCAATCGAAAAGGGAAATATATTAATAAAATATAAAAAAACACCAATTGAAAAGGAAATATATTAATAAAATATATAATACATATTACAAATAATAAAATAAATAATCTTTGATGGTTTTGCCTTCTACGGGTACTTTAAGAAGGTAACCTTCCGTGACAAAACCGGTTACAATCTAAAACAACCAAAAAATTAAAATCGATATTGGACCCATAAAGTATATACATAATTTTAAACCTGGTACAGTATATGTATATATGAAACTCGTCTACATTTCATATGAAATTTTAAAGAGGTCTCATCACCTATCTGACCTTTATAAACTAAAAGTAATCCCTTGGAGCTATTATAAAAATAGCCCAGAATACGTTGATACCACGGCACACAGGCTGCTTGTTTTGTTTATATCAACGTGTTTATAATATGTGGGGGCCCGCCAAGATAATCAAAACAAATTCAACAAGGGCATCTGGCGACAAGTCAGATAAGCCAGTGCTTTGCAAATGGCGTCTTTCAACAAAAGACCTTTCTACCTCCGCATATATGCAACCTAGCTATCACCTTAGGTTACATGTTTTTCCCGTTTGTCAACATTTCTGTGTTTACAAATACATTGTTGATAAACAAATTCATACATCCTTCACGGAGGCGTTATGAGAACTTTTCGTGACCAGAATTACCCTTAGATCATTAATATATACAGAGAGGAAGCAAGAAATCACATAATTTTTTTTCATAAGTTTGTGCGTTTGTTAACAACCTAACTCACGGAATCATAAATGGAATCCCAAGAAATTTTTAGAGCACCTCGGGAATGGTCCAAGAAAGAATCAATTAGATTTAGGTGTAGATCCGCCTCATAATCCGGGTCCAGGAAAGTTTTCCAAGAATATTCACAAATGTATAGTCACTTGTGCACGAATGAACCTGTGAATATGGGTCGTGAATGTAAACACGGGTAGGCGGAAACTGCTGCACAAACGAACCTGGAAATATGGGCTGATAAATGAATGCAGACACGTTTTGGGGAGGGTTCCACAATAATGACCACCTACATGGCGAAAGCTTGCTTTCCTGAGAATGCATATTTCTAGTTCCGTTCGTTTTAATGTTAACTTCTGCATGACAGCATCCAAGGCCCAAACCCTTTCATTTCAGCCTATTCAAACTGTCAATTGTACCTGATACTGTGCTCTTTCTTATGATAAATGTACTGTTAAAAACTTTATTTTTGTGTGATATTAAGAAAAGCCATTTAGAAAAGAATATTAAAGAAATTGCTTATATTAAAGAATAAATTTCAAAATGGTCTGCTACAAGTCTATTTTTGCTATAAAATGGAATGTGAATTTTTGTTGAAAATTTAATATCATTTTAAACGAGAAAGAGTCATGGTACAGATAAAGTAAACCATAAAATCAAAACAGAAAAAATTGCTTGGGACCTCGTCATGCATAGTTCAGTCTAAGCCAAATAAATAAATTATTTGCTCTTACTGGGTTTCTTAACCCCATAATAAAAATATATTATAGAAATTAATTTATTTTTTTTAAAACATTGCGCTAACATGAACTGAAAACAACATTTGATTAAGGGATTTATTGGCTCTCATGTAGCAGCAGACTGATCTAATTAAGCACCCAGGTAGTTCAGGGTTTTTTTTATGACTGCAGTTCCCGAGCGGAATATGGTGGATCTGATCACATATGTTACAGTTCTACATCACAAGCATAAAGTTAATCTGCCAGGGATAACAAAATGAAACTTGACACAACTCTTGACAATAAGATATCCTCATGTGGCTCAGTCCTGATACGGCCTACTCCTGGCATAATTACCCAATTTTTCTACGTGGAATACCATTGTTATTTTTATCAGTGGCAATTGAATAAGTAAACCACTTGAGGCCGAACACACACATATACACGCACACATTCACGTGTCCTTTCCCGGCTTGTTTTTCGTGTTGTTGAGTACCAAAAAATATGGGGTACCTTTTATGGGATCCTATTTTCATTGTTTTTACCCTGACTTGAACAGAATAAAGAAGTGAATAATTTTCGTCGCTAAGTGGTATATCTCATTTTTCATTATAGTTTTTAAAGTGCAATTTTACATGCAAGATGTCCTGCTAAATTAGTGTGTGCTCGGGCACGCGTTTGAACATTTTTCATTTATATTGTGGAATGGTCTACCGGGACGTACGCCATAATTTTTTTTAAATACATGTATTATTTTTGAACGCTAGTACGACGGCAAGTAATTTTTATCTCCTTCCCCTAACGGCATATAGTACTCAACAACATGAAGAACGCCGCAACTGGCGAAAAGTACGTACGGCATTTTTGTACGTTTCAACATGATGCGCATGTAGACACTTACAGTCACAGTTTATTTCTGGTAGCTACCACAAATTTCCTGTGTCGGAAATCATTATTTATTTTCCAGTGCTAAATGGTTGTATTAGGTGCATGAGGATGCACGCACACACGAACACGCACTTAAACACAGTGGCGTGACCTCGTCTGGTTTAGTCCTGGTAAATGCCAAAAATTCGTTAACTGGAATGGCATTATATTTTCCAATGACAAATGTGTGTGTAAGCTCAGGGGCAGGATTTAGGAAAAGGAGGGGTCCAACTCGGGAGGACTATACAATACCTTAACAGAGTTCCCCAGGTCTGGCAGGGGGTGGGGGGAGATTCTGGCCGCAAAAACTGGTCTGAAACCCTTTAAAAATACAGCGTCTGAAAAAGGGGGGTTCCGAACCCTCTGGAAATCCCCCTTTCTCCCTGCAATCGCGTCTGAAGCCCAATGAAGCCCAATGAGAACACACACACACATGTACACTGTTACACACTCTCGCCTATTGATTGACGTGCGCTCGTGACCGTCAGGGGACCGTTACTACATTGGCTCGGCAAGTTTCCATCAGGTGAGCACTATCGGTTACAGAGAGTAATTTACCGCTGCAGCGGCAATCAAGATCGTGTCTACTGGACGATGACAATTTGATTAAGCCAACTCCTGTTTAAGATGACTTGGCACGATTGAAAGAAAACGTTTCCGTTGAATTTGGACTCCCGCAGAGCGCTGGAAAACGGTAACCTCCGAACAAGCCCTGGTATGGATCCCAACAAACATGAATTGCTGCGGATAACTAGCTTTCCCCGCTGTGTGTCACCACAATTATTACCTAATAACCACCAAGACGTAAGTGGTTTCAGCTACAAATGACATTATTAGGGAAGTGAGGTGACAGTTCCTATTGGACCCCTGTTGGTTTACGCTGCTCAACACGGTATTATCTGTCTCCGAAAGCAGAGCGGAATCGGCTCGTCGCCAATACAATGTAAGTTCAAAAATATAAATTTCATTTTAATTTTTATGTTTATAAAGAGTTTTGTTTCTGAAGGAACACAGGAGTTTAATGGAATCGCTTATCTACTTTCTAAATACTGGTTGGAAGACGTTCCTTATGCCTGAGAATAGTGAGAATAGTGACGAAATTTTTATTTTGGTCACTTAATGTCATGTCAGATTATTTAATGTATTGTTTTACAACGTTCAGGGTTTATATATTTGGCATCCGGTATATGAAAAATGTCTATCAGTCTTACAAATATTATCATTTCCTTATATACAGGCGGCCCGACTATCATATTATTCCCCTACTTCTTGTCTCAGACTTGTCATAATATTTATTCTAAATATCACCCTTTCTCCAAATGTTCATAATTTTTTGTTTTGCTTTGTAACAAGCAATTTAATATTGAAATATGTGAATCTATGTGAAATTGTGCTTTATAACGTTATAGGCATTTTGGAGAATCGCTGCATGTCAACACCGCAAATGCAGAGTAACAGATAAAATATACATGTGTGAAAATATAACAATATATAAATATATATGTATCATGTATATTCTCAATATAAAATTGAACAACTTTTTCATTTCGAATACGTTCACCAAGAATGTTCGAATAGTGTTACTTTTTTCTACATTTTCCTTCTATTTTTCCAACTTTCTATATATTTCCATTTTATTTATTTATTTTTTTATAAAGATTAGGTCCATATTCTGTCTAATGAATGAGAATTTAGGACCTATGAATGGAGCAATGTGTAATTTTTAGACTTGATGGATTTCTGGTTTTATTTTGCACCAGACTTTGAGGTGTATTTATATCTCAGCTACACCTGCATGATATATAATTGCTAGAATGTACTATTTATATAGAGCCCTGAGCGGGACTGGGCGGGTAGTAACTTGGTTAATGCGGAAGGGGCGGGCCTGGTATAGGGTAAAGTATTTGCCGGCGCGGTGGACTGTGGGTTTATATAAACTGATACAGCATGCATACATATTCTGAAAGTTAATGAGTGTATTCATTTATAAAATCTATCTTTATTACAGTATTAAAATGTATTCTTAGTTCAATATAAACTATAGAATTATTATAATATTATGAAGAGTATTAGTCCAGCGGTTAGGCTCCCATATTTAGAAGAATAGTGTAAAAAAATGAAAGAAGCATGAACGTTTCCAAAACTGTTCTTTGGAGCTTAATGGTGAATTTCAGATAATGGGCCTAGCTGAAATTAAATTATCTTGGCCAAAATCCAAGATGGCGGCCAAGATAGCCACTGGGAATAAAAAATGTCAATAACTCGAGTTATTATGTCGCTAGAAAGCATTGCAAGTACTCTATTTCTATGTTTTTTGGGTCGAGAAATTCAATTTGTGAGTTTTAAAATCTCTCCAGGGATTCATTACTTGTTTTTTATGACAAGAGTTCGGTAATATTCCCATTAGTTCAGCGGTTAAGCTGCTTATTTAAAAGAATTGTGTAAAAAATGAAAGAAGAATAAAACTTGGAATAGTTTTTGTCCAGACCGTACTCAATATTTCCAGGTATGAGGCACAGCGGAATTCAGAATATCTTTGTCAAAATCCAAGCCTCCAAGCACTGATCTCTGATGTTTGATACATGTGGTAAATTTTCTTATATAAAATGCATGTACAACATTAATCTACAAGAATCCTTACCGTTAGCAAATGGAAGTATTTTGTTGAAACCAACACATTATGCAAAGTGAATGCCAACTCGTTAAAAGGAAACAGTTTTAAATCACGAAAATAACATCACAGCGAAAAGTCATGATATTTTACTGTTACCTGTAAATTATTTCGGACGAGCATCATATGAATAACACAATATTAGCAATCTGCAAAGGTATCTACATGTTTGTTGATTAAACAATGCATTATCACCATAGCACAAAGGCAGCATACAGCAACATGTTATGCTCCTCTAAATGTGTGCTGATTCTGTCTTCATGCCAGCGTACAGTGTAAAAGCCATCACTTTATGTCAAAGAAGCATAGGATCTATACAGCAAACATGTGTGAGCTTCCACATATGTGCGTATCCTGTCATGCACACATGTAGTTTAAATAATTAATAGATACGATTTTCCGTTGAAACACGTATTGTTTTCAAATACATGAAACCAGTACATGTATATTAAATTTCAGCACTACAATCTGATATTTCCGAACTTAATCAATAAAGGCTTATAAGAATGTTAGGTTGATTATAAAATTTAATGTCATGTTTGTATATTTTCGAAAATCAAACAGAAGAAATAAAAAAAAATTAATATGATAAAACACAGATCAGCAAAGACACTTTCATTTGAAAATGCAGTAATCAACAAATTTTACCAGATTTACCATTGGAAAAGACACTTTTAGCAAAATTATAATACGAACACAGAAGGCATAGAATCTGACATGTGTTAGCGTCTTATATATGCCTTTATCCTGCCACGCACCTATGAGTGTGATATAATAATTATAAGCAAGCTAAACTTTATTTTATATGGATTGTTTATTTTTTAGTTGTATATCTTTTATATTGATTGTACAATTACCTCTCCATGGCTCGAATTGTTGCGTTCGGTAGTATATAGGGGTGGGTGAGGACACGGAGAAAACAACAGACTTTTGAAGGACCACTACACCCCACTCTGATAGGAACGATGTTGATCAAATCTGGGGCTCTTGTAGATAGACGAGCGTTTTACCAGTCGACTGTCCATTTAATTACATTAAAACAGATATAGGACTCAAATACTTAGAATTAATATATATTTCAAATGTAAGCACAGTTTTATTTATGCATTTGAAATTTCTCAATTGCACTAACAAGTTTCAAATATCTTAATGATTAGTGTTTATTGACATATCCAGTTCTTAATTTTATTTTAGATTTCGACATACAAGTTTCTTGCAGCCATTATTTCTTTAAAGCACTTACATTTATCAACATGCAAATAATGGGAAATGAAAAGGAAGAAATATGAAAATAAAGTTCTACAATTCAAGCATCAAAATGCATGAATAAACAACAAACCTAATCTAGGAAATGACACTTCCATTTGAGATTAATCACAAAGTATGCAACTGCTGTGCAGAACCCAACTAATAAGTCTATCGTTCCACGTGCTTGAAAAAAAGGCAATTAATCACAATTATAATACCAAATAAAACCAAAATTCAATCACAGAGTCATAAAAAAGACTTCAAAACCCTTATAACTGAGTTTCTTGCCCCCGAAACAGAAATAGAAATAGTGCACTTGCAATGCTTTCTAGGACAAATATAATATTATATATATATATATTGATATTTATAATCCGGCGGCCATTTTGGCCGCCATCTTTGATTTTGACCAAGATATAGAGTAAATTCCGCTTGGCCCTATATCTGAAAATATTGAATATGGTATGGAAAATGCCTAGTTCTATGCTTCATTCATTTTTTGCACAATTCTTCTCTTAACAGCTAGACTATATTGTACTACTATGCTCTTTACATTTTGTCTTACTTATTTTGAACAATAATGGTGACCTTCCTTGGGGGCCTATGTTCAACAACGAATAATTCATGAATAATCTCATAATTGGTTTTTATAATTCAATATATCCTTTTTTCACTATATAAGCGACTTCTGTTTTGCGGCGACTGGCACTAACAGTACGGATTCCTCATATCGGAAAAAAATCGTATGTCTATTCCAGTTCCACTTAGTTTTTCTATTCCTCCGTCAGGTGGCGAGAGGTATAATTTTTTATATATTTATAAAAGAAGTATATTTATAATTTTATCATCATTACATCATTTTCCATACATAGCCTTCCTTTCCATTATTACCTAAGGCTATTTCTGTTGTCACTGTCGAGGCCCAGAGCTATTGTTATGGAGCTAACCTGTGAATGGAGTTGTTGAATAGCAACGATATTCCCTTACACTCTGAACACAGCGCGTGACTTCCCAGGAACCTTCCACTCACACGCTGTGAGAAATGGAAGGATTCTTCAGGTTTGGCAGGCTGCCAAACACCCAGGTAAGGTAAAATCTGATTGGCTCAGCGTGTGAACAAAGGTGACTGCGCCATTGCGCAGCTCGAAAAACAAAATCCGACTGGCTCAGCGTGTTAACAAAAATGGCTGCGCCCATACGAAGCTCGTTGCGTGTCACTGCAAGAGGGGAAGTCTGCAAACAGTGGGGGATAATTAATTGACCTCAGGCCAAACCAGCAAGTTAGTATAAGGAGACTGAAAGTTTACGATAACATCCTGTGTATTCCAAGCGGGGGGGGGGGGGGGTTAAATATTACGCAGGAGGGAATTCCACAGAGACAGCACCGTCTGGTGGACAAACCTGAGGACAACTGCGGTATCGTGCAGCGGTTAATAGAGTGAATATTCGAGCTTGGCCTAACTGCTGCTTATGGAGCGTAATATTTCCTGTGCTGATTAAGATCCTGGCAAAGCTTTTGGATTCCGACTGTTGTCGCTAAATTGTTAAGATTAAGACCTTTTTTTTGTAATTCTAACGTGATCACGTGGTCAGTTAGTTGCGTCATGCATGAAACTGGCTGTGTGGCCGTGAAGATGGTTGCCATGAGAACCAATCCGTAACCATGAAGATGCGTTTCCATTTATTCGATTGCTAAAATATAATAAGAAGGTAGCCGTGGGGCTCCCCATTTTAAGTATTTGACTGGCAGTGTATTCATTGAAGTCTCTCGATGGAACACATCTCGGTGGACGGACTAGTACCTCCGTAATTACTCTGTTAAAACATCAGAAACGTAACCTGATAATGGCATTATTAATGCAGTTTACAAGATGAATCAAAGAGATACTACTCTCGCAGAAATGTTATTCAGAAACACTGTTTATAAGGTAGGCATCCTTATATTTTAGTCATATATTTGGCGGTTCCATCACACTATCTGGATAGGTTGGTCTCAAAATGCGTTTTATTTTTCATATATATGTATTCCTTGAACAACGGCTTTGTCTTTGAGGAAGGGAAAACGCTGATGTAAGCTATACATTGGAAGAGTATTGGACCTGCGCGGGCTAATTGCCAAATTTATTTCCCATGACCACATATTTATTGAAGACGTCAACTTTGAAACATCATTTGATAATGGTACACTGCTGTCTTATTAATCGTTCAATACACCTCCGCAAAGTGGCGGGGTATCATATTTTTATTATATCACTTTATTACGTTAGTATGTTTGTCTGTTTCCCAACTTTACGCAAAATGTTATGATCCACATCGGAGGCTTAGGGTAATACCCATGGAATATTTCAATAACATTTGGCGGAATCTAAATTGAAATAAGATATTAATAATTGAAATGATTTTTTTCCCGTTCTGGAGCTTTTTATTGAAATGAGGGCTTGGCACTGTTCAAGAGCTTACCTCAATCGGGTTGGTAAACCCTGTCACTGTATACAAACTGGCAGCAATATATGTAGGCTCTGGCTACAGTTTTAGTTCTGATGGTATCCATATCCGTGACTGGGCAAGTGTAAAATCTCTCTTTTAGTGCACCGTATGACCCGACTGTTTTTCTATAGCCATCATGTTCATATAGTTCAGCATGATTTATTTGAGTTTTGACAGTCTGGCAAACTTACGACACTGATGGACCTGAAAGCGGCTTTCTAGAGGGTAGCTGTGTTTGATACTGTGTTGGCCTACACAGGAACTCTGCAAAAAAATCTTTAGTTACAGACAGGTCAAAATAAGAACAACCCTCAACAAATTGCAAGAACTTGTTTTAGGGCCTTGACGGTAATTATAGACGTCATCATGGATTTGCCAGTCACATGACTACGTACAGACGTTTTCATTGGTTCCAATGGGTTTCTGGACCCCAAAAAACTAAGCAGGAGACAACAAATCTATGATGAAAACAATTATTTATGAACGTTTTAGGACTTTGGTGGCCATCTTGAACGCCATTTTGAATATAACAAATTTCTGGAAATCCAATTATGGTAAATGATTGATATATTGTAAAGCGAATCCTATATTACAGCAAAGAACCATTAAAACTTTTTTTTTTCAATTTATTTGGAGTTGAGCTGGAGTATTTTTCATATTTTGATCAGTCTATAACATCCTGGTGGTATATTTAGGCTCTGACTACAGTTTTTCTTGCTAGAACTATAGTTCTAGTTATGACTGTATCCGCATCCATGCCTGGGCAATTGCAAAACACCTTCTGTTTCAGCATACTGTGTGGCCCGATTGTTTTTCTATAACCATCCATAACACATGGATCAGCATGATTTATTCGATTTTTGACAGTCTGACAAATTTAAGACACTGGTGGACCAGAAGGCGGCTTACCGTCGAGCACGCTGTGACTTTGAAGGAGACGGTTGATCTCCTCTCGGCATCTAAAGGATAACCGCAGCCGCTGAATCACAAAACGGACTGAGACATGGCAGCTTACATAATAAGAACCCATCCATCACCCGTACATCTCTGGGTCTGTTGGGTTCATAATGTCCCTTTCTGCCTTGTGATGTTAACCACGCGGGTGCTGCGTTATATAACCTTCAATATTCCCACCCATGCGAATGCAAACGTTTATCCCATATTTTGAATCCGTCCTTATGTGGGCATTATGGAGATATTGATTATGTAAAATGAATATCGGAAACAAAAGTTTCAAATGTTTAATTGAATTTTCCAAATATGTGTATATGGTGACGACCGATAATTCTCCATACATCTGATTAGGTAGGCCAATTTCAGGGGCCTGGTGAAATCATGCCGAAGATCAACAAATCTGCAGCGCAAACGGTATATTGTATAAAGTATGGTGAATTAACAGAATATTTTATACCACATGGGAGGTGCCACCAGAAACATATGATTGATCACTTAATGCAGAGTAAATTGATAACTTTACATCACGAGATATTTACTCAGCAAGATTTTCACCGCAGTTTTTGATACGACCCTCTCTGCCACTCAGACATGTTCGATAGGGTAAACGCTCTGTTTCCTAGGAAGACAAAACTGCCCCTGTATAGTAACTGGAATCCGGAACTCTGTCTCAAGAACCGAAGGAAAAAAAATCACTCGGGTCTCGGGAGGAAACCTTTCTAACGAACTTGAGGGTGGCTGCGTTAACCAGACCCGTTATACGTCTGGCAAATAATACAAAAGCTACATTAGCTGTGTGCCTATCACAAAGTCAAGACATGTAAATAGACTAAACGACTCCTAAACAGACCGGGTATGAAACGTGTTCCTGTGGCACACGTCTTCGCACTGGAACATTGTATTATAGGACATTCACCCACGTCGGCGCCGTTTAAATTAAAAGTGTTTCGAAAAGAGCTTTGTATCCTGCACTTATTCAATCGTCATATTACTCGTATCTATATACGGGTCTTATGTTCCGGACTCCTGTTTTACGGGTGTTCTGTAGGAGGAATGAGCAGTATGGTTGCTTTTACGTGAGCTTGAACTCAATCCACCAATGAAATTTTGTGCAAATTTTTGTTGCGTTGCCCGAGATTTTTCTTATTCTAAAAGACAGGATTCCCTTTAACAGTTTTTTCTACGGCGGTATATGGCTTGCCAAGCTTTTTCTTTTAGCACGCTGAACGTGGCCACTAAACAGTTTCATGATTTGAACTGCATTTGTATTTTTTTGTACTTTTATCAACTTAAACCAAATACCACAATGTATCTATTAGCGGTAATAGGTGAAAAAGGTGGAATCCCGGAATCGTGGTATCTACTATATATATGACTCAGATAAAAGCATCTACTATATATATGACTCAGATAAAAGCACTAAAAAATCATGTGTCATGGTTTCACGCCAGGTCCAGGACCTTTTGGACTCTAAGGAAAGACTGGATATGTAGTCGTAGCCTACATTAATACCTCCACCAAGTTTCTCTTCAAACTTTTCTGTGTTCTACATAGTGTCATGCTTTTCCATTACAACATGGATCACATGTGATTTTCAGATCAAAGACAGCCCTAATACCAATGAATGGCCCCGAAGTTTTCAAATATCGCACCGGTATAATATTCTTTGAATTGTTGTCCGTAGACCTCCAAATTTTAACAGATAGTTATTTTTCTGTTGGGGTGACCCACCATAAAACCTCATTAAAATCCGTTTAGATTTTTTTTGCGCCTCCTGACGGAAGAACAGTTATCTTATGAAAACGAAATCTTGTGACAAAATTAAGAGCTAAAACATTAGTGTCTGTACCGCTTATCTCTGAATGTGTGATCAGTTTGAGCCTCATACCGTATGCCCTCTCTGAAACTGCAGGGTTTGCAATGGAAAGTGGCTCGTATCCTACTACAATTTGCGGATGAGAGCGCGGTCATTCCCATGGCGTTGGCCCGGTCTAAAGTTTGAAGATACGGACCTGATGGCCAGCAGACTACCGTTGTAGATACATTCCCATCTTGAGACTGTCATAGAAATGCATTTCTGTTGTATATACGGGCCCTTATCAAATCCAGACCACGTTAAAATTTTGAAACCACTCAGGGGGGCTGCCATTTTGCGTACACACTAAAATGCTGATGTCACAAGCCCGATGTCGGAATTTAGGGTATGCCGCCAGTTAGTTAGAATAACTGTACAATCCACGTTAAATAAATGAAGTTTATAGAGGCTCTCTCTTTAAATTATGTCCCTGGTATGTGACAATCCCATGAATACTATGTCCGTGGCCACTGACAAGCTGGTAGCAACTACGTCCCTGATCTTTGAAAGGAGTAAGCAACCCCTGATCTCTAACAATGTAAGAGCAGATATATCCGAGATCTTCGACAAACACAAAGCAACTAATTCCCGATTCTTTTAGTCTTATATAAATTGATATAAACGGTTTCTGATATTTGACAGGCTGATGCAAACTTTAAAATGCTAAAAAAAAACTATCCCGATGACCTTTGAATATATGAGACAAGGTATGACCCTGATCTTGACAATCTGACAGAAACTATATATGGGATTGATCAGAGAAATAACTAGAATGGAATTTCAGAGACGGCATTGAATTATTAATAAGTAATACGTTGCAATTTATCCGAGACTCCCCATACTGCAAGATGATAATTGAATATCCTTGTATCAGATGATTTTGGAAATGTACATAGGAGACAGGCGGAAAATAGTTAAGGAGATATAAAAGTCTTGAGCTAGGTATTACCATTTTCTCTCAGTTCCATGTAACTTTCAAAGTCCCGTCCGTAAGTCTGAGTGAATCTTCACAGCAAATCTGTCCTTTGATTGGTAATTGTATTTAGCTATTCTTCTTGGATCGGTAACAGACTGCGATGAATATATCGGGTTAGCTTTACCCTGGCTTTACGAAGCTATCTGAGAAATAAAAATAGTGTCGTCAGCAGACATCATACATTTTCTACAGTAAATCGATTACATAAAAAAAATGTGATAAAAGGGTTGGAGCAAGGATGTATTCCGTGTGATGCTCCACTGTTTGCAGTTTGTGGGATTAGAGAGACCCTTTTGTTTCCATATTTTTTAAATCTCTGAACAGCGTGTATCTGCAGCAAAGGCGCATCAAAAGTGTTGTGGAAATCGTGTGGGTAGATTTGCATAATCTTGCTGACAAAGAAATTGAAAACAAATCGATATGACTGAAAACATAAACTCCTTGAAGAATATATATATATATATATATATATATATATATATAGTTACGAAGACAAAATGTTCAGGGGAGAAATCCTATGCCGATCCGGGATTCGAACTGATAACGGTGGCGCACATGTCCGGCGTTCTAACCGCTTCGCTAGAAAAGCAAGCATCACTAGCGAGACAGTTTGGTCCGGTTTTATGTCACCTCATAACAGATCCCCTCTTAAGAGTGTTCTGCTATCAGAAGAAGACTAATTTCCCCAGGAGTCACACTCTGGTGAGCTTATTCCCTTGGCCACAAATTTTACCGTCATCCCGGACGAGCCCCCATTTGTTACGAAGACAAATTGTTCAGGGGAAAATTCTGGGCTTATATATAAACATGTTTTTATAAATGTGTGTGTGATACCTTACTCTTAATTAAAGTATTTTATTTTTTTCTGAGATAGCAGAGACAATCTGCAAAAAAAAACACCTCCCTTCATATTTACACCCAGGAAGCAGCTGTTGGCAATGAGCAAGGAATCAACCAACTGACTTTATAAGAAGTTTTTTACCAAAGAAACACAGATTTGTACTGATATATGCATTGATTATATGTACTTCTATTTTTAAATAATATGTTAAGTTATGTTCAGTACTGACTTCACGTGTACTCCGATTATTGTAGGAATATGCCTAGTTACTGGTATTTACGTGAAGTGTACTCCGATTATTGTAGGAATATGTTCAGTTACTGGTATTAACGTGACGTGTACTTCGATTATAAGGGAATGTTTCCAATCCTTGTTGAAGGAATTCGATCAGTTAATGCTTTTTATTTCCCATCAGAAGTTCATTGCAAGGCCAAGGATTTTCAGGGTTAGGACGTAGTTCCATGGTTTAGGTGTTGGACCAGGCAAAAAAAAAAAATTGATAAAAGCTCTGAAATTCACCTTAATGTCTTAACAATATTTTCAACTATATTTTCAGTTAATGGTTTCTGTGTGTCCATGTGTCTGACCTTTTATACTGCATTCTGATATATGTATTCGATATAATTTTATGTGTAATAGCCAATCTGTATAATGTAGGTTTTATCATATACTGTATCACAATTGTAACCAACTGGACCTATGCAGAACCCTATTGAAAGATAACAAATCAGCTGAATAGGCTATCCTGGTAAACATGTTTTGAAAATAAATAAAAAAATGGTTATCAAATCTGAAGTATTCCGAGAAACGTGCACAAAAAATCATAAAATCTGGAAGGCTTTATAATAATACAATTCTCACCGCATGGTTAAATTCATCAACATTCTATGGACACTGAATTAACGGTCTCAGGAAACTTTTCTAGACCTGCTTTTGTGACCCTAACTGCTTCATTGGGTTAGTAACCCCAGGTCTTGTAATCACAACTGAAGCGTTTGATTGATGGGTAAATTTACAAGACGACATTGTGATTGATCACTACGGACCTGTAACGGGTACGAGGCTCAGATCCAATTCCATCTCGCCAGGGGGTTAGCCAAGATTGAGGGAGGGGAGGGGGCCGAAATAATTGGCAAAGGCAATTATATATATATATATATATATATATATATATATATATATATATATATCATTCACCTGATGATCGGGTCCCATCCCGTGAAACAGACTGTTGTGAATTTACAGTGTTGTTTTTCTTCAGCGTTATATATATATATATAATATATATATATATATATATATATATATATATATATATATATATATATATATATAACCTCACATGTTTTAATTCCAATAAGAAATATCAGTTGTACAGGATGAATAAATAAAAATAATCATATTTGCAGGATGAAAGCTAACAAAATATCGAATTATCAATGAACAGTATATTAATCACTGCATGGGCAATGCTTAATATTGATATAAGTCCGAAATTTGCGGATACTAGTGAAATGAATTTCACGATTATTATTTAAAAATTTTAATCATTACTGGGTCAAGTGAAATTTATAGACCGTGGAGTACTGGGTGCGGGGGGGGGGCATTACCCTCCTGCGCCCCCCCCCCTCCTACGCGCATGTACGAACATATAGTTGGGTATCCCTCATAACTATCAGTTCAATACACTCCATGCTAAGACCACAATCACAAATAATAAATTGTTCTGAGAGCAAAAATACGAGAAGAGTGAGCTTTTTTTTCATTCATGGGTAAAGCCACAACAGTTTACCCGTGGAAATTATATTATACAAGTTTGCGAGGAAAACATGAAAAATCGCTTAAATTCTGAAATGGAACGTTGATCCAATGAAGTTTTAAGTCCTTTATGTTACATGACTTTAAATATCCTTCTAAAGAATTTAGTCAGGTGCCTAAATTATAACACCATTGCCAATGACATGACTGTCAAAAAACTGGAGCGGCGAATCCCTGGAATTACTATTTTTTTATGTGAAGCATAAGCTAAGCTCTGTAGATAAGGCGCCTCGATTTCACATTACCCTGCTTCAGATTACCAGGGGTAATCATAAATCGATTTCGGATTACTCCATGGGATTTCAGATTACCTCCTCTCTCTCCTCCCAAGGTACAATGTTTTAACTGGATCCCAGTAATGACATTTTAGACAGCGATTCACATATGAAATTGAATCTAAAATAATGAAATATTCATTAAAAGTATAAAAATATACATCCAAGTGTGGTGAACCCACATACGATACAACTGCTATGTAAATTCGCATGGAACGTGAGTAACTATTTTATTTATATCACGTCGCATATGAATTATTTATAGACGGATAGACAAAAGGTTGACGGAGCTGAATATTGAGCCCCCGGCCCATTCCGCTGAGGCTAGGTATATCCTGAGTTGTAAGAAAGAAAAATTATCACAATAGCCGATCTAGCTTAATTCAGGGAAGGGGTATCTGAAATCAGCTTCACACTAACCCCAGGGAAACTAAAATAATCTATCAAAAATTATCAGGAGCAAGTCTGAAACCCCTTTAGAAGGAAGGTCACCAAAAATCTTCACACTCCTGCTATTGTTAGTGATTTCAGATAATCCCTACCTAAGACCGACCCCCCCCCCCCCCCCGCTAGCTTGAAATCGTATTCAGATGAGAGGGGGTGGGTGTAATTGATCTTAGATTACCAATCAGATTTGAGAATAAATAAATTGTAATTATTTTGTTGGGAGAAGGCCGAGGACCGATGTATATGGTTTTCCTTGATTTTAATATATGAGCAAAATCGTAACAATTTAAGACCCTGATAAAACAAAGAAAGAGATGGAATTCTTTTTTCACTAATGACAGGTAATAAGAGGCCACATAAAGGTTCATTAGTGAGAGATAATACAAGGCAAAAAAAGTTGGTTTCGCAGGCAATGTTTGACCTATCAGATAAAACAAAATAAATTCGGTAAAAATTGTCGACCGACACAGGACATGGCCGGATAATATATCATCGGGCTGTGGCCTGATGGGTCGAAATGCATCCATTTTAATCGATTATAAAGAAAAACCACTTATCATCTACGTAATTAATTAATCGGCACAACACTTTTTTACAGGGGGACAACCACTCAAGGCTATGCCGACGGCAACTGGACAAACCAAACCTTTGACCAAACAGAAAACCTGGTGGACACCATCGTTGTACCCGCCATCTGGTGTCCCCTTGTTCTTGCCGGGTCATTTGGGAACGGGCTGGTGGTGTACGTACTGTTACGTCACGGAGAACGAAGCACTACCAATTATTACATCATCAACCTGGCAATGACAGACTTAGCATTTTTACTTATATGTGTACCCTTCACGATGATGTTTTATGCTGTACCGAGTTGGTCGCTGGGCGAGTCCATGTGCCGTTTCGTCATGTACATGATTTATGTGAGTAGTTATCTTTTACTTAGAATTCTGTTGCCAGGAATATAAAAATTCCTTACTTGTATTCTTCTCAAATAGATCCAGTATATATTTTTACAGACCACCCATTACTGAGGCTGTCACTGTAACCTTCTAGAATTTGCCATCTTTGCTAGTTCACTGCCGTTACTGGTCCAATCGCCTTAGAACTTACTCTCCCCCTTGAGATATTCATGCCTTTGTAAACCCCTACACTCATTTTCCTGTCGTACCCCCGTATACCCTTAGTTAACAACAAGAATGTTATTCCTAGAAACCATGCGAAAAGCTTTTCCATTGTAACCAAAGATAGTTTGATGCAGATTGTCACATGATGTCAAAAGTCAGATACTGGTAGGGCACGCAGCTAGCAAACAAAGGTATCCCATTCAATGCATATACGTGTTAATATCATGGTAAGCAGGTACGCAGAATATATTCATAAAATACTCCATAATAGACATTTATTACCGCACATGGATATATTATATTTAGTGGTGACATGAAAACAGTTGGTCTGTCAGACATTGTAAACGCCAATTTTGAACACCCCTCCCTGTTCAATATTTTGATTTTGATTTTCATTAGAAATTTCCTGTTTATTAGCTCCAGCAGCCCCAACATTTCGTTCAATAAATAAAATATAATTTTTACAGTTTAGCAAAATAATCATTATATTATCATGTGTTTCCCTGATCATATGAAAATTCTATTTAAAAAAAAGTAATAGAAAAAGGTAAAACTAATTTGTCCTCCCTCATTAATTTTGTTAAAGTGTATGAAAAGCTACCTTTATTATTTGGGCCTTACAACTATGCTTCACATAAACGCTAATATAAATATTAAGGCTTATTTTAAGGTGACGCTTCATTCGACATGCTTCACGCTGACAGCCATGACAGTGGACAGGTACTTCGCCATTGTCCACGCGGTTTCATCCCTTGGCAGCCGCACACGTGCCGTAGCTGTCGGCATTAGTATCGTCATATGGGTTGGTAAGTTTTTTTTATCCATCCTTTCTCTTCATTTCTATTTTCCATCCTTCCTCCCTGTCCCATGGGAGGTTAAAAGAGGGGAATATGTGGGCGCCATTTTTTCATAAACAAACATGACTATCATACGAAAAGAATTTGCTCCGAATATCCTATAGAAAGCCATCTAGTTACTAACCACAATTAAATGTTTAATTTTTTTCCAACCATGCATGCACGATTTATCAATTGATAATGGTTGGTATCACTGGCAATCAGAAGATAATACATTTTAGGTAGCTAGAATCATAGAGATTTCACACACAAACCTAAGCGCTGGCAAATTTGATTTATTATTGAGTTATTTCCTTATTGTAATTCTATATGGATTTAAAAAAATGTAATTTGAAAAATTTATATTAATTTAAAAAATACCGACATTGAAGCACTTTTGTTCAATGCTGAGAAGTGGGGGAAATGGCGTAAAGCTGAAATGGTGTCTTCTGCATTCAACATTCGCAATATGGGGGGGGGGGGGGGGGAGGGGGCAAATTCCTGGGATAAAAATGTATGCCGGAATGCAAGGAGACATTTCACATCTCGCATGCGGGATTATAGGGATAGAAAGATAACGGAGGCAGCAGATGCAAAATGAGATGCGGCATTTCGTTATCAAGCCCCCTCACCCACACAGCCCCCATTTTATCCCCTCTCCTGATTATAGGTCTAAAAGTACTTTTTTATGATCTTTTACAATAACAATATTGTTTACACATTATATCTGTGTAGGTTATGAAATTTGGTTATGATATATATTTAATTGGTGATTTATTATGCTTACCCCTGATCAACCTTAAAGTCGATGCCGAAAAAATACCGAAACTAGTTCATGCAGGCGTTATTACCCTGTGACGTCTAGAGAGGCTGCCACACCAGTCCAATATAAAATGCCCACACAAAGTCGTGCATCCGCCACTGTCACGTTGCTCTTGTGGACTAACAGATGAATTTAAGTGGACAGTGACGATAAACGTAATAACACAAGCCAGCATTCTCCACTTGCGAGATCTCGTCTATGAAGGGATAGATGTCTTGCCATTCAATGTGCATTATTCACTATTTTCAGTCGAAAGCAAGTTATATCGCCTGGCAATTGAAGATTACAATAATTAAGGCATCGGGGCAAATATAGAACATACATTGACAACATTCATTTCAAATATAACAGTTATAAAGAATATGATTGTCTGTTTGTTTTTTACATATTGTAAAACTCGGGGGAACTACCTAGCGGCACGAAATCGGTAACGTAGTTGTGTATATGTTTTCAAACGATAATACGTGCCACACCTTTAAAGCATGTGTTTTGTAAATGGGCGCGATTCTGGGGTGACAGGTGACATCCAGGTGCATGTGGTCCGCCATGTTTGTATACAGTGGTTGCCCCGGCAATCCAGGTCAAACCCGCTGTAGTTCCGTGTCGTGTGCACAGCCCCTTGCAGGGATCTATCATTGTTTTAATAGACCTTGATCCTGTACGGAGGTCGAGTAGCCACTGTTTACAAATTTGCTTAGTGTTGGCTCTCCCGCCATTTTTAATCCCCAACACCAAGTGTCCATATTTTGTGTTATTTGTCAGGCGCAAATCAACCTCCATGCAGGGGCGTATGAAGTAGTTTATTTGCACGAATCGATTCTACAGCGGTCATGCCAAGATATCTGTTTCTCCGAGTCTTTAACGTTTTCATGTTCAAAAGCACACCTTAAATTAATTATATCAACATTATTGAAAATTACATCCAGTACCACTCGGTTATTTTCTACTCTCTACGAAGTTGATGTATTACCGTCTCCGTCCGGGCGTCGATCCTTCCGTCCGTCTATAGCACTGGTTTGAGGACACATTTTAAGGAAAGTTATTTGAGCAAAACCTTCCATCATCTATAACTGCTAAAGAATCAATAGAGAGAAAAAATTCTGTCGATTTTGAAGACATAAGGTCAAAGATCAAGGTCACATATTCCATTCATTTTATAAGTTTGTGGATACATTTTAGGTTTTTGTTCCAAACCTTCCATCTGATTTTATCACATGGCTCGCCTAGCAACAGGAGAACTTGATTGATTTTGTGGTCATAGGTCAGAGTCATATAGGGCTCCTTTCTACAAAAATCTTGTGGACTCATTTAAAGCCACATGCGAAATCTTCCTTCTATCACATAGATATCTCACCTTCCAATGGGAAGAAAATACCATACATTTCGATGTCACGAGGTCAAAGATCAAGGTCACAGGACCATCCCATTGATTTTCTCGCTGACCAGATCAGTGTTGTAGTTGAGTCCACAACATCAGAGTGGAAGTCCGAGTCCAGGCTACTCGAGCCCGAGTCTTTTGGGTTCGAGTCTTAATATACATCTTCATCGAGTATAAAGTAACGCAGAATCCGAGTCCAACTCCGAGTTTAGTACAAATCTCCTTATTAAAATAAATTTTAAATTGAAATTTGAGATTATCATGATTATTTTATTTCAGTTTACTCATGATTTTTACTGTAATGTTTAATTACTTTTACCCAAGGTTGGTAAATAGTCTTTTTAGCAGGAATAATATTCTGTTGATAGTTTGAGCATGTCTATAAGTCTTTAGAGTCTGTGACAGAGCTATTTTCAAAATGTACTCGAGATGGACTAGGGTTGATTTCTCCAGTCCTTTTCTCCGATTCCGGGTACAAGTCGAGTTCAAGACCCCTTAGGTCAGGTCCGACATCCTAAAAGTCCACAAGTCGGGACTTGAATCCTGCATCACACGGACAAGACTTACAGTTTAATACATCTAGTCTGACTGAATCTCAGGCGAGCGGATGCTCCGCCTTGAGGTAACCGTAAAAAAAATGTCGCATCGAATCACGCTTTTTGCGACAATCACATGATCAGCAAACATTCCACGTGTTCGATCGGAGCACAGTCGTTTGGATCCTTATTTTTCTGTGCAATATATTCAAGGAATCGAGGTGATAACACGAAATGGACGAGACTGTGCGCTAAATGAGTACACGGCCGTGTTTTACATAAATAAGGCACCAGCACCAATAAGGGAGCCGAGAATTTGGACAGCACACACCCCGGCTGATAACACGCCTGCCTGAACAAGACGCCGAAACATGCCTGATTGTGGGCAGGAGGTGATATTGGCTGCTACCCATTGGCATACAAACGAGCTACCATGTATCTTGACGTGGCTAGGCAGGAAATTAAAAACCGCATACAGACTGTTTATTTTCATAATCATAACATAAGCCAGACCAGAAGGCCCGTTTTTGTCAGAAAATGAGTACAAATTCGTCACAAATTGTCTATCAACGACGCACATTTCTTACACTTATCGGTTTCTTGTCTTTCCATTAAGATTAGGATTTAAGTGGCTCTTTTCGATAGCTAATAATAGGTATATTTAGCTTATACACGCAATTATAAAATGGTCATTAATTTTAATCACGAGCAAAAGTTAAATTTCTGTTTATATAACAATTCCCCATCACCGGGTAATTAAAAACATCGAAATACATCAAATATATAAAATATATAAACGATTGAATACTGAATGAGTGAGAATTGAGTTTAATCAAAGTGAGATTTATTAAAAAAAAAAACTTTTTTATTTCTAAAATTCTACATTAAAATTCTTTGATTTCATAAGATGCAATACCTGTCACAAGACACAATAGGACTGTACGGAACTGTATTTTTATGGAATACGTACCGTATCGTGTATCGTATCGTTAGTGTATCGCGATAGGTATCGATACATCCTTATACAACATAGGGGTTGGGGTGGGGGTATATATCCCCCCTCCCTCAACTTTGCACGGGGGAGGGGGTGGTCAATGTAATCATCCCCCCCCCCCCTCCGCTGTTCATTATATATTTGAAATGAGATATATTAAAAATTAGAGTTACAGACATTGGTTCCAGGTCTGAATTTATTATGAAATGCTATATTATATCTAAACGTGGTTAAGAATTAACTTATACGGGAAACATAATACCTGATTGCTCCTTAATATAATAATTAATTGCAATATATTTGAAATATGAAGAAATACACAGAAGGAAGGTCAGATCCCTGGTCTGTTGTGTTAAATATATAACGTGATATTTTTTGCAGTATCCTTCCTGATCAGCCTGCCGTTTGCTTTGTACCATGAACTGCAGACGAGCCCTTACCTACGTCGTGTGTACTGCCGAGAACATTGGCCTTCAGAAACCTGGTCAAGGATCATGGTCGTCTACATCGTCATGGTTACGTACATTATACCCTTGGCAACGATAATTCTGTGTTACAAGAAAATTATTCAACATCTGTACCGCCAGGCCCCGACAAGACGCTCACAAAACAGTTCACAGGTACGTATATACGACACGCATGGGAGGAAGGCTATAACTGTAAAACGCAAGCGTGGAAGGCCATAACTGTATAACGCAAGTGTGGAAGGCTATAACTGTATAACGCAAGCGTGGAAGGCTATAACTGTATAACGCAAGAGTGGAAGGCTATAACTGTATAACGCAAGTGTGGAAGTCTATAACTGTATAACGCAAGCGTGGAAGGCTATAACTGTATAACGCAAGCGTGGAAGGCTATAACTATATAACGCAAAAGTGGAAGGCTATAACTGTATAACGCAAGTGTGGAAGGCTATAACTGTATAACGCAAGCGTGGAAGGCTATAACTGTATAACGCAAGAGTGGAAGGCTATAACTGTATAACGCAAGTGTGGAAGTCTATAACTGTATAACGCAAACGTGGAAGGCTATAACTGTATAACGCAAGATGGGAAGGCTATAACTGTATAACGCAAGCGTGGAAGGCTATAAAGCAGGGTTTTCACGGGGCACGCAAACGATTTGCGAAGGATGCAAATTTCGAAAAAATGGCAAATTCTAACATTCGGAGAAGTTTTTTCCGAATGTGTCGCAACAATCGAGCCAGTAACTATTCTAGCGCAGTTTGTGCGAAATTCTCACAACGTGTGTGCGGATGTCGAGTGTAGCGTTGCCAATCCACAAACACGAATAACACGCGACTAAAGTACAAACAACACGAATGTCGCACGATTCTCGGGAAACATTCGTGCGGACAATTCGCGACACATTCAAACTCTTTGCGCATATTTCGCGAATAACGAACGTCCTTCGAAATTCGTGCGACATTAGTACACGTGTCGCGCGATTATCTTGCGACCGGCGATCCGACCGACACTGGGTCAGTATTGTTACGGAACCTAATAATAACAGATCACGTAATCGTGACGAGCATAAACTTTTGTTACGGAGATAAAAAAAAATCAGATTCCGCAACACTAGGCAGCGTGAAATGTCAAGGGGAATGAATAAAGAAGTCAGTGGATTTTTGTTTACAAATAATTATAGTTTATTCTTAGAACAATCTATAACTTTACAATACACTAAATCAATACAATTACACAGTATTTAAGACATAGCAATAATAAAAATGTACATCACCAGAGTCCGGATCCTAGGCTTTGATTTCTGGATATCACAACTGTCACAGTCCAACAAGAGCCTTACATCACAAATAGTTCACATGAACAGTTCAAATAAATCTTCCAGGTAAAATCTCGAAGACAATCCGTTGTAATTTAGAAGTGAAGTTCAGGTAAAATCCCAAAGTGAAAAATTAAGACAATCTGTATAAAATCCGTATAAAGTCAGTATAAAGTCCGTAGAATATCTGTGACTATGCAATTATCGGAGTAGGTCCCAAGAATGACGAGAAAGTAACACCCTTTAGTGCCCGCTGGTTTTTTCCTCTCTGCCGGCTCCAAACACAGCCCCTATTTATAGCTTTTTCACCCAGGATCCAGAGACTTCTAGGCACAGAAAATTTCAAAGAACAGACTAGAAACTTGTAGAACACAATGAAAGCGCCGTGTGTCCACACTCTGCGAGCAAACCAGAGTTCAACAAGTGCGGTACGCATAGCAACGCACAGGGCCCGCGCCTGAAACGAAACAGAATGTCAAGCACATGTCAAGCTCTGTAAAATCCTGTGTATAATAAACAAATACATGTAACAGTATATAAATGCCATGAAATGCATTTAAGTGCATTGCAAGCGTCAGTTCTTGCCCAGAGGTCCGTGATAACCAGATGGTAGACCAGCAAGCTCTCAGACCTGTCCTGGCCGTGTATGTATGAAGAGGAAGCTTTTAATATTGAATAGGAAGCGAATAACGAACGCAGTGTGACATTCACGCAATATTCGAACATATGTCGCGCGGGTGTCTTGCGACCGCCGTGATATGCTCGCGTTTGTTTCTCTGGCGAAGACACCTGTTCTTAAGAAGTACGCGAACAGGTCGTGAATAGGTCGAGAAATGATTGGATGAACTTCGCTGCTTTCGAGAGACTATTTCCAAACTGTCGGAAGCTGTCTTTGGTTTCACGAAGATTTTGCGAACATCATGCACGTCGTGAGAGTGTCGTGCTCATATGACGAAGGTTTTTAGACGTTTTCGAAAACAAATTACGACCCGGGATGCGGGAAACGTTCGCAAGAAATTTCATTTTTTTTAATTCCCACCAAACTGAATGCGACTCCTGTGAACAGTTGACGACGCATCCGAATCCCCGCGCATGTTTGGCGAACTTTTGAAGCCTATAAATACGAATATTGGACGTTGCCATTCTTTCGACATACGCGTCCTTTGCAAGTTGTTCGTGTGCCTCGTGAAAACCCCACTTACAAGTATAACACAAGCGTGAAAGGCTATAACTGTATAACACAAGCTTTGAAGGCTATAAATGTATTACGCAAATGTGGAAGGCTCTAAATGTATAACACAAGCGTGGAAGAATATAACTGTATAATGCAAGCGTGGAAGGCTATAACTGTATAACGCAATTGTCGAAGGCTATTTTTGTATAACGCAAGTGTGGAAGGCTATAACTGTATAACGCAAGCGTGAAAGGCTATGACTGTATAAAGCAAGCCTGGAAGGCTATAAATGTGTAACGCAAATGTGGAAGGCTCTAAATGTATAACGCAAGCGTGGAAGAATATTACCGTTTAACGCAAGCGTGGAAGGCTATAACTGTATAACGCAAGTGCGGAAGGCTAAATATTTGTATAACGCAAGTGTGGAAGGCTATAACTGTATAACGCAAGTGTCGAAGGCTATAACTGTATAACGCAAGTGCGGAAGGCTAAATATTTGTATAATGCAAGTGTGGAAAGCTATAACTGTATAACGCAAGTGTGGAAGGCTTAAACTGTATAACGCAAGCGTAAAAGGCTATAACTGTATAACGCAAGTGTGGAAGGCTTAAACTGTATAACGCAAGCGTGAAAGGCTATAACTGTATGACGCAAGTTTGGAAGGCTATAAATGTATAACGAAAATGTGAAAGGCTCTAAATGTATAACGCAAGCGTGGAAGAATATTACCGTATAACGCAAGCGTGGAAGGCTATAACTGTATAACGCAAGTGTCGAAGGCTATAACTGTATAACGCAAGTGTGGAAGGCTTAAACTGTATAACGCAAGTGTGAAAGGCTATAACTGTATAAAGCAAGTTTGGAAGGCTATAAATGTATAACGAAAATGTGGAAGGCTCTAAATGTATAACGCAAGCGTGGAAGAATATTACCGTATAACGCAAGCGTGGAAGGCTATAACTGTATTTAACGCAGGTGTGGAAGGCTATAACTGTATAACGCAGGTGTGGACGGCTAAATATTTGTATAACGCAAGTGTGGAAGGCTATAACTGTATAACGCAAGCGTGAAAGGCTATAACTGTATAAAGCAAGCCTGGAAGGCTATAAATGTGTAACGCAAATGTGGAAGGCTCTAAATGTATAACGCAAGCGTGGAAGAATATTACCGTTTAACGCAAGCGTGGAAGGCTATAACTGTATAACGCAAGTGCGAAAGGCTAAATATTTGTATAACGCAAGTGTGGAAGGCTATAACTGTATAACGCAAGTGTCGAAGGCTATAACTGTATAACGCAAGTGCGGAAGGCTAAATATTTGTATAACGCAAGTGTGGAAGGCTATAACTGTATAACGCAAGTGTGGAAGGCTTAAACTGTATAACGCAAGCGTGAAAGGCTATAACTGTATAACGCAAGCGTGAAAGGCTATAACTGTATAACGCAAGTGTGGAAGGCTTAAACTGTATAACGCAAGCGTGAAAGGCTATTACTGTATGACGCAAGTTTGGAAGGCTATAAATGTATAACGAAAATGTGGAAGGCTCTAAATGTATAACGCAAGCGTGGAAGAATATTACCGTATAACGCAAGCGTGGAAGGCTATAACTGTATAACGCAAGTGTCGAAGGCTTTAACTGTATAACGCAAGTGTGGAAGGCTTAAACTGTATAACGCAAGCGTGAAAGGCTATAACTGTATAAAGCAAGTTTGGAAGGCTATAAATGTATAACGAAAATGTGGAAGGCTGTAAATGTATAACGCAAGCGTGGAAGAATATTACCGTATAACGCAAGCGTGGAAGGCTATAACTGTATAACGCAGGTGTGGAAGGCTATAACTGTATAACGCAGGTGTGGAAGGCTATAACTGTATAACGCAGGTGTGGAAGGCTATAACTGTATAAGGCAAGTGTCGAAAGCTATCTATTTGTATAACGCAAGTATGGAAGGTTATAACGGTATAGGCGCCAAGATATTAGGGTAAATCGCCGGGGGGGGGGGGGGGGGGGGTAGAAGTTAAGAGAGACCGGGTGCTGAAATCACCAGTTCTGCGATCCGGGACCTCCTATTTCTTAGATAGCGGGATCTGCACAATAGTTCATTTGAAGAAATCTGGTAGTCTTGCTTGTGTTTGTGCTCAGTAAACATCTGTTTGGAATCTGGTATTAAAGGGTAATCATTTTCATTTTACCTTATTCAGCCTCCTTTTTGTAACCCTTCCTCCCGGCCCGAAAAAGGGGTTTTATAGTCATCTAATCCATTTTGTGGTGTAACCTATATACACATCTATCCTGCAAAATGTGTATAGTTGAAGCCGTGCCCGACTTGCAGTGATTTTAGAGCTCTTGTCAATAGCCTTTTGAAGCCACAAAACACTTTTATTTTCTGCTGCACGTATTAGTCCTGTTCGCCTACCTCAACGGAGAAGAAAATAATCTATCCAGAGCGTTATTAAAATAGGGATAATCTAATGAAGCTCCTTTTAATCCTTCCTATTGCAAAGTTCCCTATAAAATGTGGCCATTGTGCTTTATAAAATATAATTGTTAATATTACTACTGTTTTCAGTACTATTTACAATACATTAACATATTACAGAGCGGTCCTGGCTCTCTGGGCACGTACGCTGAGACGATCCAGACAAAGAAGAGGAAACGCGTCATCAAGATGGTCGCCGTGGTCGTGGCTTTGTTTGCCACCTTTTGGTTACCGATCCATGTATTTCAGCTGTGGATTAAATTTGATCTGAACTTCCCGAGAACGGAAGCCACGTATTTCTACAAAGTATTCGCGCACACTTTGTCCTACGCGAACAGTGTTGTGAACCCTATTGTATACAGCTTTTTGGGAGAAGGTTTCAAGAAAGCAGTGCGCCGAACTTTTCCTCGACTTTGCGGGGTGAACAACCGAGTACGCGGAAGAAACACAATGAGATCAACTAGAACCAGTGAAAGTTTGTCTCCCAGTAAGGGGTCTATTCGCTACCCGAGCCAGCGGGCTGAATCCGACCGAACCCAGCCAACAGAAGTTAGTCGCATCACTTTTGGACACCGCGGAAGTGACGCAGTCAGTATTGACGCGAGTATAAGTCACGTGAGACCATCGGGCAGGCGGGTACTCCCGCCATTGCGACATCGTCCGCCAAACGACAGTAATGTCACTTTGTCTTTGGAACTTATAAAGAACAATAGTGACCACAAAATGTACACATGAGTTAGTATAATTTTTTGACTGTATCGTGATCTGTGCAAACTTTATGATCTTCTTTCATGTCAGTGTTGTACATTAAAAAATCCAACATTTATTTGTTGGCCGAACTTGGCAAATATAACCAACAAACTGACTAAATTTAGATATATTGACACAGTTCGTAATTGGTGTTATTTGAATGTCTGTGCGAGAGTTCTCATGTTCAAATTTCGTTAGCGGACGACAAAATTTTAATAACTGTAATACTGGTGTGCAAGGTGCGATGGGGTACTTACTGGGTCTAAGAGAGACGGCCCATATGTGAACTGAGCACCACGACCCAGAGTTCACTGTTGAAGTACAAACCATACTTTGGGCATGACCATGTGTACAAGTGATTCATAGGAATCAAATTTTAAAATGATTTAAAAAGGAAGCATATTCATGAAATATTTTTTTATTACTTAGAAAAAGTCAAACTTTCAAATTATCAATTGTCTTGGGTATTTCAGTTATCACATGTATTTTGATTTTTTCTTCTGAAAGACCATGTTACTATCTGACGTTACAAGCATAATACATACTAGAATATCAACTGTTTATTCATTTGCGCTTGAAGGCCAGTTTAATTTCATTCCATCTCGTTAGATGGCGCTGCAAATTCACCCACTGGATGGTGGTTATAATTTTGCATGGTTTCTGAGAGCTTACGCTTCGGTTTGCCCTTCTCAAAATAATACCAGAAAACTAGGGATTTATTTGAAAATATGGAAAATGACCCCCTTAGGACACACTCAGCATTGTTTCCGACGTTTCAAGACCAAACACAGGCGTTCCGGTGGTTTTGCCACAGAGAAGTTGCATGACAAAGATCCAGTGGCATCACCATCAGTTGTAATATAGACACCTCACAATTATACACAACATCTGTTCAAAGGCAATGTTAAGGTTCATGGTTGGTAACATACGTGGTCCTGTATAAGCATGCGATCCTGATTGTGCTTCTTACTTCTTGTTATTGCCTGATTATTAAATTGTAATGCATAGGCAATCAAGGCTTGTTATTATATCTTCATGTCTTCGATTGTCTATTGTCATTTCCCAGTGCTGTGATTGCAAAAATGTTACGTCATCTTGAGGTTTCCTGGTTAACCCAGACAGTTACAAACACATATATTTAATAACGTTCTTAATAATTTAGCCCGACTAACATATAAACCAAAAAACGGATTGCAGGAAACTGATACAAATATGACTAATTTATAGAGGGCTAGCTTTACATTATTGATATTGATATAAATTCCAGATAAAATTTCGTTTTGTTATTATGTCCGTTTTTTCTGTTCAGCAAGAAAATTCTTTGCTTATCATGTTGACCCCTTGTCATCTGATATTTTTTATTTAAAAAAATATTGTAGTAAAAATGTAAAAAAAATATCGCGCTCCCGCATTGAGTTCTGTAAAAAAATTCTTGAGAAACCAGCCTGAAGCCTTTCGCAAATATGCAACCAACCACCGCCTAGTTGAGGCACATCATTTTAATTTGTTAAACAAACAAAATATTTCTTCAGCACTCTAGGGAACTTATCTGACATTCAGGGTGCTCAGAATCAAATGTTGCCTCGATGCTTGCATAAAATACTAGAACACAGTGGTCAAATGCGATAAGATTTGCCGGGGACCTCTCTTAGAACTAAGATAAATATTTCTTGGTTCATTAGTTACAATTTACCTTGTAAATGAACGACCCGGCTAACGCACAACGGATAGAGGGTGGTTGCTGTGATTCAGAAGACTTTCGGACAGCTGAGCTAAAAATTCATTGAATGATAATAATAATAATAATAATAATAATAATAATAATAATATTAATAAAAACAATAACAATAATAATAATAATAAAAATAATAATAATAATAATAATGATAATAATAATAATAATAACAGCAACAATAACCATGACAATAAAGATAACAATAACGATAATAATAATAATAATAATAATAATAATAATAATAATAATAATAATAATAATAATAATAATAATAATTATAATAACAATAACAATAACAATAACAATAACAATAACGATAACGATAACAATAAACGATAATAACAATAATAATAATAATAATAATAATAATAATAATAATAATAATAATAACAACAACAACAACAACAATAATAATAACAATAATAATTATGATAATAAACATAATAACCACAACAACAACAACAACTACAATAATAATAATAATTATAATAATTTTAATAATAATAAACATATTAACCACAACAACAACAATAAAAATAAAATGGCTCTGACCGTCTTGGTCAAAGAAATCTCAAAGTGGTATAGAATCCTTTGAACTTAAATTAATTAAGGGGATCTAGAATATCTCAAAAACTTAATGACTTGTTCCGCAGGTGTAACTATCCATCAAATTTTGTCAAAATTCATTCATAACAAGTAATACGTCTTTTTATAATATTCTTAACATATATTAAACCTGCAACCTTAAAATGCATTCGTACTAAGACACGCCAAATAACTTACCAAGGATAGAACGTAATAATAATAATAATAATAATAATAATAATAATAATAATATTAATTATAATATTATCAGTAATAATAATAATGATAATAAAATGATAATAATCAACAGCTTAATTAAGCAACTGGTATTCTCCCTTTTTATGAACATTTGAATATTACTATTTCTCTCGTTGGGACAGGTCCGCGCAATTTTGTCTGGGACTGGTTTTCCACTGGCCGAGATCAAACCTTGCCGTGTCTTTTCCATAAATCTCAGGATTTGTGAAAATATGGACAGTAACCTATGCCCCCCCCCCCCCCCCCCCCCCCATCATCACCCCCCCCCCCCTCCTTAGGACACACTTCTGATCATTCTCTACACTTCAACACCAAAAACGGGCATTTCCGTGGCGTGGCCTAAGAGGAGTTGCGTGACAACCACAGAATGCCATCACCGTCTATTACAATATGAATACCGATTGGAGAAGCACAAGAATAAGCTACAATAAAGCCTACCAGATGTTGTGCTACCAAGTTCAACTGCTGTAGTAGTGTTTCTTCCTGAGGCAGTTTGTTTATACAGTAAAACCTCGTCTAACGACCTCTTGGGTTTAGCCACCACCTCAAAATATCGACCACGTGTTCACGGTCCGGATTCTTTTTTCCTCACTTAGACGAACACCTCGAAAATGTGATAACTTTATCGACATCCTGTTGGGAGCCGTTATTTCGTGGCTTTACTATATTTATACCTCAGCAAGGCGAGAGGTGTTTTGTTTTACCTCTTGTTATTTGGATTGTCTGTGTGCAATTTTACAACAAAAAGTTCATAACAGGGAACAATCCATTAAAGTTTAAAGGTCATCTGGATCATCACCATGTTTTTGCCAATCAATGACTTCCCTTCCATTGTGATATACACTTTTTCGTCCATGTCGATACGAGAGCCATTGTTTTGATGCTATCCAGTGAATGGAGTTGTTGAGCCTTACAAACACTTCCTGTGTAGATTGATTTGGTGGAAGTCGTTGTGACCAAAATCTACTTTATAAAAATATTCATCTCAACTGAAGAAAATCACGGTAACATAAATGCCCTTTGCTTTTACATACATGGTTCAAGTCGCAGCCAATTTTCTATAAATACATAAAGGTCTAATAAGATTTGTCCCTGTAGGATTTCCTCCGCAAGCAGTCGGCTACAGGACATTTGAGTTTAAAAGCAAAGCACAATTTACTTCTTATCGCTGTCAGATAATAGATTTAGGGTTCGAAAATATTACTGTTTACGAGCGGCCTTTGGCTGCTCAGCGCGGAAACCAGTTGTCACAAATCATCCTTATGTAGAAACAAACTCCTTGGATGAAGAAATCTATGTTTAATTCAATGACCCTTACAGCCTGAATATACCTTCATGTCTACTCTTTATATTATAAACGTGAAAATAAGAATTGCCAGCAGAGCTTTCAATAGGAAGAACAATTTGGGTGTCCGGGATGCTTAGGCCAACATTTTTGAGAGTCACGTGGGATTTTGGAACGAGGTAAATATGTGTTCTGAGATTATATTTTAGTTTATAATTGTTTTTTTACGAATACAATGGAATATAACGGAGATCAGAGGATATCAGAGATTCATTTCAAAAGACGCACAACTGATTTATGAATATACTGACCAAGAGATAATTATGACTGTTGATTCGTATTTTGTGATATAAATTGTTTATTACTAATCCCCAACCTGTGCTTGTCGTAGTTGTCTCAGACCGTCAATGACGTAATGATGATCCGGCATCCCCGCAACATAATCCCCGCAATTTTCAATTAATCCATGAAATGAAATTTCTTCAACGAAAGTCGGTATTGCAAGAGGCTCAATCTGCAGGTTCAAAACTCTAGGTAAATGTGAATACGACGGCTCCAAGGTCAGGATAATCAAGACTAAAAGCTGGTATAGAAATAGGAGAATAAGCATTTTCTTATGATTTTGAAAAGTTTGCATTAATTTGCATGATTAATTTGTTTCAAATTTCTATGGAGAAGTTTAAAAAGAACTGTCTTTGAAAACATATACAAGCAAAGCCGATCAACCATTATGAATTTTAAAACGTTTATATAAATTAACTTAATTAATGAATTAATAATAATATGTGTAGAAGTTTAAAAGCCCACTCCTTTCCCTATACGATTAAAATTCTGAATCGGTTGAGAAATAAAGGAGGTAAGCATTTAGTGAGTTGTGGTATGAAGGCGGACGGACAGACGCCGCATCGCCATATGGCATAAGAATCGCCAAGGCCCTGTATGAAACATGTACATATTAAAAAATGTTTCCGCTTAAAATTAGGATATATTTTAAGGACATTTTAGAACTGTACAAACTCTCCCGGTCAGCATAAAACAAAGCAGTTTAAGAACAAGGGACTATAGGATAATTCAGAAGCGGGTCCAGGATAGGGGTCCAGGCGTCTGGACCCCGCTCCCTTTTTTTCAGCAGCCGTAATCTTTTTTAAGGGTTTCAGACCAATAATTGTGGTCTGGACCATCCTTTTCCTGACCTGGAGACCCTGTTTCCACGTTCAACATAAGTCCTCCTTGGTTAGACCCCACAGAGACCTTTCACTTTTTAAGGATGAACCTTTGCAATTTAATCTAGAGTTTATATAACTAATTTAAACAATATGCATATTATGAATTTTCAATGGAAATATTACAATATATATATATATATATATATATATATATATATATATATATATATATATATTACTGTTGCAAAAATAAAAAAAGAATGTTTGCAAACTCATGATCATATCAAAGCCAATCTGTCGGGTGGAAACCTTGATATGATAAATCGGGGAAATCCAATTATTTACTCATGGGTGAAAAATTTGTTTTCAGTCCGTGGCGGTAAACAAAAAAAAAAGGGGGGGGGGGGAACTGCACACATCTAGAATTACAACTGCACATTCTCCATAACAGCTATATAAATAGGAAGCAACTGCACGTTAAGATACCCTTATTAAAACGCAAAGTAAAATTCCGTGACGGGAAAGAAAACCTAAAATTTATGTTTCAAACATTGTTCAGCTTTTCGACTCCTGTTACAATTAGTGTTCCAATGCCAGGTTAAGGGCCCATACGTGTAAAAAAAATTGTCCTCAACCTTGTCATCTTGCATTATTATTCTTGCCTCTGTAGCCTTTGACATGGTTATATAATGAGCAATATTATCTGTGATTAGATGATCGACCTACCTATCAATTTCAAGCCGCGTGAATGTATCTGCGGGTTCCGCGTGCCTTGTTCGGTGTGGAGATACCCATTCACAGGTCGAACAACCTGTGATGTAAGCCCCCATCTTGTCTCGGTCCTTGTACTGCATATTTTTTAGTGGCAGGTTGTGGTTGTCCTGACGGTGATTTTTCACCTCCTACACAAGAGAGTCTACTGATATGTCAGAGTGGCAGAATTTGTCATATCGTTAACGATACTGAAAATTTCAATAAAAAAACAAATGTTTTTGTAAAATTTGACACCGTCTCATTCCCAACAAATACTATAATAAATCAATAAACTTATAATAAATACCCGTTATAATTGTGTACTTTCTTACAACACACACAATGTACAAAATTTATTCCGTTATACTCCAACATATCGGTGAGTCTCCTTGAATCTGTGTTCAATTTCATATTGCATACAAATGTCCTTTGTGTTAATTCCTCATTGGTAGATTGTCAGATATTTACAATGCCCGTTGCAATATTATGGATAGTCATTGCAGTGTAGTTTTTCGTATAACTGGGGGTCACGACACGAAGTAGGCTATATAACCGAGTTTTTTATTCACAGCTCGGTTGTGCATTGCTGGTTAAGTTTGTTGTACCCTTTTCCGCTGTTCGAAAAAAAGGACCGACGGTAGTATGAATGTGTTCGTCATCACTGTCTGTATACGTATTTTTAAAGGCCAAAGTCGTTCAGCACTGCCGGGGAGAAAACGTAATTTTGGTGACTGCAAATACTTGCTGATCCGTCTTTAGTTAGGAATTATCCAAACGATTTTGCCCAGATTTGGAATATTTGATATTGGTACAGGGGGGGGGGGGTCCCACTTAAGCGGGGCTGTGCCGGGGGGGGGGGGGGGGGAGGAGCCCTTAATTTGCCTCATATTTTACTGTTGAACAAATAGCCATAATGTTTGAAAACTGATTCCGAGTCGAACTCTTGTCCGGACCCCCCCCCCCCCCCTTTTCTTTTAGCCACCGCAATCTGTTTAAGGGTTCAAACCAATTTTAAGACTTAGACCCCCCTTTTCCGGACCAGGGAACCTTTTTTTAAGACTTTGTCATTAGTCCTCCTGGGTTGGACCCCCCTTTTCCTAAATTCTGGATCCGCCCCTGAAACTGTCCACGTCATGTTCTCTGACATTCACATGATCAGACACGGAGCTTCCCAAATAACTTACGCGGAGCTGTCCAAATACTCGATTTCCAAATAACATACGGTCAACTCCCGACATCACGTACCTGGGACCTTCTACACGACGTACAAGAAGCTATAAATCACACACGCAAAACTTCCTTCATCACGTGGGAGGGCATACCCAGGTTTCTATATATCATAGAAGGAAGCTTCCTTCTTCACTCACCAGCATTTCTACATCACAAACACGGAACTTCTTGCAACACACAGGCGGATTCAAACATCACGTACAAGGAACTTCCCACAACAGACACGCGGAGCTTCCAGCATGACAAACTCGGAGTTCCGTACATGGCATAGGCGGAGCTTTCCCACATGGCATAAGCGGAGCATCCTACAAGACATACGCGAAACTCCCTACATGATATACAAGGAGCTCCCTACATGACAGACACGGGAATTGCTACATAACTAACATGGAGCTTTCAACATGACACAAGGGAGCTTGCCAAAATGATACACGCGGAGCTTCCTACATGGCATACGCGGAGTTTCATATATGGCATACACAGATCTCGCATCATGACATAGGCTGAGCTCGCTACTTGACACACTCAAGTAGCTCGCTACTTGACACACTCGGAGCTCCCTACATGACATACGCGGATCTTCCTACATGACCTACGCGGATCTTCCTACATGACATACACGAGCTTCATTGATGCATTACGCTGAGCTTCCCACATCAGAGAAAAGGAGCTCTCTTCATCATGTTCCTGGAGTAGCAGAGCTGCCTTCACAACATTCACTGAGCTGCTCGTATCACACGCGCAGAGCTTCCTTCATTACAGAAACGCTGCCTCCAGCATCACACGAGGCTTCCAGCATCACGTTTCTATAAGAATTCAGTTTCTTAAATACTAGTCGGCTGTATATATGTATTATTAATCAGCAACATATAACATAAGAACAGTTTTGAAGCACTTTTTTATTAATAAATAATTTAATAAATTAACGTAAATTTTAATTCTTAAAAAAAACCACAAATAATGATAGACCAATATCAAAATTATTTAAGATACAATGCGCCGAAGAGCTTCATTGTTTAAATGTTAATCTCCCATAACTCTCTCATCCAATTGTATACTTTAGAACTGGAAATTTTCGCGAGCACGTTATTTTGCGAAAAAATACACTCACGACAAGAAAGTTTGATCTTATGTGCAAATCTGGTTTATCCCCCGTCTCTCTTGGAAGTAGTTTCCGGAAAGAGTTTGAAAACCACTGGGAAATTCGAGAGATAATTGATCAGTGTAGGACTGATGAGTGTAATATCAGTAACAAAAAGTAATGACTGTGTGACCTTCAAAACGGCGGCAAGGTCAAGATTGATCAAACAACGAATGGTGACCGTGCCTTTCTTTTCTATTGCGCTATTATCATTTTAGCATAATTGCATCTGTGACCTTGAAAATGCGTCAAGGTTATCCATATTCAAACAGAACGCAGCCCATCATGAGATGTATCAATGCTGCATGTAAGGTGACTGTATGTCGTGTTTTCAATTTCACTCCATTTCTCCGACGGACGGACGGACGGCGCTCACGAATTCTATGACAAACATTGGTTACCATACAAACTTAAATTATTCTCCTTAAAATATCCCTTAACTTAAGCAATGCAGGAATATGAGGTGCAATGTTAAGGCAAGGTTTTAATGCTTAAAATGAAATCGTTGTGTACGAAAGGCTGTGAAAATATTTTCTGTGAAAGTTTTTTTTTCAGTTTATTATCTCAGGGTTCACATATATATATCGCGAAAATAACATCGGATATTATCATTTCGCGGACTTTAATTTTGCGAAAACAACATACTCTACTGTAAATAAAAAATCTAATGTTTTCATGCTACGTTGTCCATTTTAAGGCACCTAAAGGTTAAAATTATTGAAGAGTACATATGGATAAACACTCTGAACAAGCAAATGTTTTACACTCAAGAGGAATGAAATGGGTAGCAACATTTTGTAACGGGTACTCGAGGGGCAATAAGGGACAACCTGAGGTCAAATCCATGCATAAACCCGCACGTGATAAGCTTATTTCTCCAAGTTAGGTTTAGTAATGAAAGGAACAGTCGCTTGTTTGAGTCCGACGAACATTAACCGAGTACTTCAGTCCGGGTTATTTAACGGAGTTATCGATTCCGAGTAATACGGAATAACGCTAATACCGATAATCTCGTGTGTGGAAGCAGTAAATGACTGCCTTACTGAAAAACTGCTGGCAAACAACTAGTGCCCCTAACGTCCAGCCTGACCAGCCCATTCATTCAACACAGCCGTGTGTGCACTGGACATAGTGTTTTTATTGCCGATCATCCTAATATTTATCATTCATTATATTCATAATGCTGTTTTTTATTAAATATAATAGAAACATGAGAAAATGCTGCATTGGGCATTTAATCAACTGCCTCACAGGATATTTTACGGGAAAGTTACTCAGGGTTTGTCATCCATGGAAAAACGACAAATATTGCAAGTTTCCTTAAATTCGTCGCAAATACTGGTACGATAACCTCGTATTTATCAGATGATCATACTACTTAACTAGATGTCATAGCGTATACAAGGTAACAAAGCTGGGATAGTCAGTTTCAACAGTGCTAGTGAATGTCCTGCTGAATTACGCTTGCCTGCACAAACGGGTTTCCGGCTACGTCAGCCAGTCGTTATTCTCCTCCATCTACACGAGAAACTGCATTGGCGATATCCCGTATTCTAAGTAATATTCCGAGAATTTCTGGAATGAGTCCTTCATCAGGATTTTAGTACCCGTGAAAACTGTATTTTTGTAAAACTGAAATAGTCATTCATATAGTTAATAATTAGGCCATGCAGCATAAATTTATTGCACTACCTATTAGCAGCACCATTTTTAATGTATTTTTTTGCAAAAAGAAAGACTTATCTTCCTCATAAAATTACTAATGTGGGCTATGGCATAAAATCCCTATCAGAATTCTTAAAGATATGGACTAAATTTTGTGTTGATCATTTTTTCAGCAATGGGGCATTTTTTTTTTATTTTCCGGGCAAGTTGGCAAAATTCCATGAACTGTGTCTCAACCGGAAGAAGAAAATCCCCCTCACACTATATTTTACCCCAGAGTCCGTAAACACTAATTTATTTTTATGTGGCCTTATGTCATAGTATCAGATATTCTAAACAATATTAATAACGTGTGATTCTACATTCAGTTCATTCACAAACCTTACAAACTTAATCATAAAACCAATAAAATCTTTATGCCATTAACACATAGGCAATGCTAGAAAAAAAATCATATTTTATGAATTTGTAGGGTTATGAAAGGTAAAGAATGCGCAAGACCGAGTAGAGAAATTTGCTGACTGTTCCAACCGAGTAAGGGTTTTCATATACCGAGACCATCAGGGATAAAGGGATTTTGAATCTGAATATATACAGACACCATAACGGTATCTCCAAAATATTAAGTGAAACTTGTTTTTAAAAATGTATACCCACTAAAAATATTTCTGAAACATTTCAAAATGAGGTTTAGATACAAGGATTTAACTGTGTTTGTTATGCGTGGTAAACCAGCCTAGCGGTTCGCAGTCACAACAACTTTTTGTGTGAGGCTGTCATATTTGTAGTGTTATAATGATGTTTTTTCTCAATAATGCTTTGAAACACTTCATGTTCTTCCTCCTGGTTCCCGAATCTCAGCAGGATGACCACGTATGACACTATCATAAGGAACACCTGTAAAGAACAAGAAATTGTGCCACATAAAACATTTTCACAAGGAATTGTACCTCGTAAGATACTTTCATAATAAACACCAATAATGGACAAGAAATTGTACCTCGTAAGACAGTTTCATAATGAACACCAGTAATGGACAAGAAATTGTACCTCGGAAGCTAGTTTCATAATGAACACCAGTAATGGACAAGAAATTGTACCTCGTAAGCTAGTTTCATAATGAACACCAGTAATGGACAAGAAATTGTACCTCTTAAGATAGTTTCATAATGAACACCAATAATGGACAAGAAATTGTACCTCGTAAGATAGTTTCATAATGAACACCAGTATTGGACAAGAAATTGTACCTCGTAAGATAGTTTCAACCACTAATGGACAAGAAATTGTACCTCGTAAGATAGTTTCATAATGAACACCAGTAATGAACAAGAGTTTGTACCTCGTAAGATAATTTCATAATGAACACCAGTAATTGACAAGAAATTGTACCCCGTAAGACACTTTCCGAAGGAACACTTTAATTGACAAAAAACTGTACAACGTAAAACACTATCATAAGGAATACCTGTAACTGACAAGAAACTGTACTACGTAAAACATTATCACTAGCAACACTTGAAATGGACAAGGAAACTTGATCAATTTAAAAGGGAAGGTCTTTAACCTATTGCTGGCATTGTCCATGTGATAGTGTTTTAAGTCAGGTTACAATTCTGTCCTCTGTGGTGTTATAATCCAGAGAATCTTGCAATACACAGCAGCGGTTACACAAAAGAATTTCTTGGACGACTGCAGTGTATGACCGCAATTTGTTACATTTGTGCCATATTTGTGTCTAGACAATGCCCTGCTAAGCTAAGCATCATCAATAACAAAACTAGGCAAAACGGAGGGTTTCTCGGGTGCTTTTTCAGATATCAGTGTTAGCGGGCGTTTTGTTTTAGCTTTTCATTATGATATTTCGAAAACTATTTCAATAGATCAGCTGACAACAAGATAATAACAGAACCTCTGAGCTGAAACAAGTGCATAATAACAACACGAAATTTTATCTAAATTTTATTATTTAATTTCTTGAAAGAATTGACAGAGAGCCTTTAGCTCAAAGTCGGAACATTTTTTCCTAAAAGTCACGATATATAAAATGTTGATGCGGAAGATCAAAACTGCAGGCGCTGTGCCCGAGAAACCAATCATTTTAAACCTACCTGAAAAATATATTCGGAGAACCACATTTATCATTAAAAGAAACACCAACCATTTTAATTGTCCTCTTGTTGATGAAGAAGAGTTTCCAGGCCGAAATACCAAAATGCGCCTCCATCAACTTCATGAGGAAAAGATTCAGCTGCAAAACAATTCAAACAAATGTCAAATGCAGCAGAAACTGCCACTGAATGGGATTTAAGGTAGCGTCACTAGCTCGAACTACTTCATAAAAGATCCATTTTATAATCAATTTGGCCAAGTGCTAGATCAAAAAAAAATATATCATTTCAAACCGATCACAGTTTCTATCAGATATAATATGAATCGAATGATTGTCGGTTCAACAAAACTAAATGACGATACCTCTGTCTCAATTCATTTCCCCTACCCCCGTTCGATTAAACTAAATGACGATACCCCTATTTTCATTCAATACCCCTATTCCCATTCGATACCCCTATCCCCATTCGATACCCCTATCTCCGTCCGATACCCCTATCTCCATTCGATACCCCTTCAACTAAACTAAATGACGATACCTCTATCTCCATTCGTTACCCCTACCCCCGTTCAACTAAACGAAATGACGACACCCCTACCCCCATTCGATACCACTATTCCCATTCGATACCCATATCTCCATTCGATACCCCTATTCCCATTCTATACCCCTATCCCCGTTCGATACCCATATCCCAGTTCGAAACCCCTATCCCCGTTCGATAACCCTATCCCGATCTTCAGACTGTTCAGTCTCAATCCTCACCTGTGCAGACAGCTCAGTTGTCATAATTGCGTTTCTCAGGTCTAGTCCATACAATATTGTTTTGGGGTCTTGTGCCTGAAATGAAATAAAAAAAAATGATCTAACATATGGTATAATTTCCAACACTGAAACCAATTTAACGTGTGTTTAAACAATCGAAGGGAAAGTGTATTAACACAATATTATACCCCTCTTTATTTACAATGTTGACCAATTCCCGTTACCTTCTCACACGAAGAAAGGCGAGAGAGGTGGTTGGTTGGGGTTGGGGATGGAGGTGTGGGGAGGGCTACGCTCTGTCGTACTGTACGAGTCTCTGCCTATTAGCTCGTTTGTTTGACTGAGTGTGAACCCTGCCCATTTGTAAATATACAGCTACATGACAATATCTGATGATCATCTCTGTTGTTCATCAACTATGTTTCCTTCTTGGAAAATAAAAGAAAAAAAATAAGAAAAATATTCAACACAAAAAAAAATAATCTGGAATTTTCCAAGGATTCTGGTGAACCTTTGATGTGTGGTCAATAATTTGGAAAATAATGTGGAAAATTATCAAACTAAGCTCAGACAAATGTGTGTCATTACAGGTTGGCTCTGTGCACCAGAATAAGGGCAGCGCTAATTGAATTACACCTGTGCAAGGAAAATTTCACCCAATTCTTGACATTTACAGTTAAGGTCTCCAAACTGCTATTAAGCATTGGTAAAGAATACTTTTAACAAAAACATGATTGTGATCAAGATCATCTCCTTTAAAAACTTGTATTATACGTGTAATCCTAACCCTTCACAAATGTCATCAAAATCTGTTCAAACACCAAAACCTTTTAATTAAATTTGCAAAATAAAAGAAACAAACCATATGCGTTAAAACATACCTCCGCCAAATACATGCAGACTGCATGTATGATGAATGGGGATAAAAACAGAGATCCTACCTTGGGTTTTAAAGGTACTTAATTACTAGCCACAATGTGTTTTATATTTCGCAGCGGTTTATTATACAGTAAAATCTCAATATAACGACCACTGACGGTACCTCGATATAGAGGTCGCATTCCCGAGGTAGTCGTCTAAGCGAGGCCTGACAAAAAGAGCAAAAACGAATTAGGACCGTGAAATGTTGGTCGTTATTTTGAGGTGGTCGCTTAACTGAGATGGTCGTTTAGAGAGATTTTACTGTATATATATAAATATATATATATATATATATATATATATATATATATATATATATATATATGTATACAAGTGTCTTTTTTTCCATATTCATTTGTTACATATTCTTTTGATAAATGCAATCCCTGTGTTTGTTTATTATGACAAGACCTCGTTACCGTAGGTACGATATTGTGCATGCGCGGAAACCTAGGATCAAGGCAGTAAGAAAGACAAATAAATCATTTTCTTTTATTGTTGGACGCCACCATGATTCATGATAGTAGCGAAGGACTCTAAGATTGTTATTGTTTATAAAACTGATCGCGCCCGGTGCATATTAATTTCTGCTGTGTATGGGCGTTAGTAATTGCCGCGGAACGAAATTATGGGAGATATTGTGATATTTTCAGGAGTGCTAGAATACTCTATTTCATGTGTGCCCAATATGGGGGATTGCCTGGTCAAAGAATAAAAAATAGCAACTGCCAACAGCAATGTAACTTACCGCACTGTTGAGAACAGTTCCTGCGCCGGTCACCAGGAGGAGACTCATGCACATCAAAATGATCTTGACGATCGCTTGGATTGAACCTGCCGACAAGATGGCGGGTGTACTGATCATGATATAAACGCTGAAACAGATCACCGGGACATCGATTAAGTACACAGTCAGTACATAGGCGGAAAATATGTTGTCGAATTTCATAACGAGGCTACAAAGCTCCACGTGCTTCCGCCGGAAAGATTCCATGCAGTTGAGAAATGACGGCTCTGGCCGCTGGTTCACCACCACTGCCTGGCGCAACTCTTCCGTAATGCGCCGGAAATCGTCTGCTAGCCCCAGGCAACACACAAACAAGAAAAATACAGCGAATGTCCAGCAGCCCACCAAGAATATGTACGGAACAGCAATGGCCGCAAATGTCATTATTTTTTCTTCCGTTGTGTTCTGTTTAATCCCTATAGGTGTTGCCATGATCGACAGCATGATTTTATTGTGTTCAAGTGGCCACGCCCCCGGAAGCGGAAGTAGAACACAGAAAAAGCCAGCAAAAGAACACACCCAAGCGTTTCTACGCAGGCGGGAGGACATCTTCTTATCTGACGGCTTTAGGGTGGCCCATTCTTCAAGGAAAGCTGCAATATCACGTGACTTCCACAGGTAGATACTTCCCGCCACCGCCGCGCCAAGTGAATCGGCGTGCGAGATTATCTTCAAGAGCAGATAGGGCCCAAAGCGGTGTTCATCATACATTAAAAAATACCGCCCAACATTGCCCCAGTAGCCCAACACAAGAAGTCCGGAAAACATTGCAACAATTATTTTACAATACCGTGAGCATCGTCCATACACGGGGTAAATTCCAAAGAGTCTCATAGAAAACAACAGCGGCCTCAGGGTGGCTGCCTTGCTGTTTGCGCTCGGATCCTGGTCGTCCTCGCCTGGAATGGTTTGTACAGGTATATTGCCGTACAAAGTTTTGTCTCCCCCCGGCAGACGGCTCAAGATTCTAGAAGGAGATTTTGTCGGGGACGTCATGCTTACAGCTGAAATAAAGCAGAGATAAAAATTACCACACATGAACAAATAAAGGAAGGCCAATGGACCGGGTGCGGGGGTGGGTCAGGGAGGGGGGGGGGGGGGTGGTTTCTCGAAGCATTCGTTAGCCTGGCGATAACATACAGAAACTTGGTATGCATAAAAGGGCTTTTTCAGATATCTGTCTTTTATTGCCAAAATATAATCCCTTGAATCATTTACAAAAATTGTTCAGAAAACCCCCGATCCCTTCGCTCACAGGCTGTTCTTTTTCTTTATATCTACGTGTTCATTAAATATGTAGGCTTTGCGAAAAATAATCCTAACATATTCAATAAGTAAACCCGGAAGCCAGTCAGACCATCCAAAGTTTTGCAGAGGACGTTTTGCAGCTTCTGACCTTTGAACTTCCTCACATATGCAAGCACCAAGGTTTGTCAACTATGGCGCATGTATCCTGTTTACAAAACAACTTGTAGATAAACAAGCTCATATATACGTCCGTCACAGAGGCGTTATAAAACCCTTTCTTAACAAGAGTTAAACGCAGTTAATATGTACGCAGTGGAAGCCAAAAACCACATACATTATACAGAAAAAAATAGATGAATAGCTAGTTTTAACCTTTCTATGAGATAAGATAAAAAAGACTGGTGGTGAAAGCTCTATCTTTTGCATATTTTAGGCGATTGTATATCTCCTGAGGATCTGTTGGTACCCGTAGAATAAAGAATTGTCATTGGCTATGGAAAATTTAAAGAGCTAAAAAAGACTGGTTATATTTATTTTTATTTATTTCGCATTTTCCTTTTGCTGTTGATATATCATTTATTCAGTTATGATATATTTATGACATTTCATGATATAACAACTTATCCCGTTTCTCAGCCGTGAATTCTAAGCCTGACCCACACTTGATGTGCTTACATTATAAATAGCAGTCATTTTAAAACAAACAGGGCTTGGCCTGTCGTCCTGAAATTACGTCCATTGGTCAGATATATATTCCTGTAAACATGTACAGAATTAACAAACTGGTTTGTCTTCAAAATGTATTTTAATCTTAATTATTGATGGGCTTTAAAGACGATAACAATCGATACCGAGGATACCAAGCGATCAAGTGGTAGCAACCACACCATGGTGCTTAAATGAAATACTTAGAGGTTCTTTTTGAGTAAAAACGACCTTGGTCACGTGGTGGAAAGTGTAAAATGCACCAGGTCGCCTTTCATTTTTGATTGGCTTATTCGTCGCCACAGACAACGGAAACTCCTCTCAATATCCTGCTATGGAGGTAAATATAAAGGATTTGTGTCGATATTTCTGACAAAGCTGACATTTAGCTTTTTCTTATCAAGCGGATAATACGAATCTATATTATTCTGTAACATTGATAGGGTTTCGTCATGTTAAACAAAAAAATTAGGAGCCGAAACAGATTTGGTCGTTCCGACTAAGCTCAGAACAACTATATTTCTGACAGTCTTACAATGTATCAGTAGACAATTTATATATATATATAGCTCTCATCTTGATAAAAGCAAAATGATGGTCATAATTCTTGTTTCACAATGCTTTTGTACGTACCCTTCATAATGGGCTAATCCCAATCCGACGTCTGACGCTTTAAAGTGCACCACTCAAACGAATGTGAACTGTCAAATTCTTCTTTTTCAGTGCTCTCATTAAGCGTTACAGCTTTACTACATCAAGAATCGAAATTAAATATCCATGTCCGATTTTTTTTCACAAGCAGAAAACCAACTGTCCAAGCCAGCCAGGGTATCAGCTCCGGCAGCTGCTTCGTGATTCTAAAGGTTATATCCGCAAGTCGTCCTGGCAACCATGATACAACGGCGGGAAAAGGTAATATATCATTTTAATGTATCATGTACTATAACCAGAACATGAGATGTAGCGAACGGGCACATGCTAGAAAGTTATCTTGCCACGGCATAAAAAGTTTTAGGATTTGGGCTTGTCAGAATATGATATATTTCAAACAGTAACGGTTATATTTTATTAATCACACGCGGAAAGCATCCATTTAACCCGGCTTTTGTCAATATTAGCGAATGACGCTAAAAGCTAGCAGGTGACACTATACACACGCCATCAGAGGTGTTGACACTCCTACCCGCGTAAAAGAACTAACAGCTCTACCCATCTCACAGTGGGGCTGTTACTAACAATAACGCCATCACAGGCGCAGGAGGGGAACGCTCTATTATGATATTAGTACAATTTTGATTATCATTTTTGGTTCCTTGATTGGATGGATGAAAATTTTAAATGTATAATATAACAGTTATCAGGAAAACATAAAAAAATCATCTAGCTGTTCAAACCAGTGAAAGGGAGACCGACTTTCTATCAGGTTTTGCATGTTACACAAAGGCTAAGCTTTCCAGACTATTGGAAAATCATTGTTGAAAAAGTAATATCAGTCAAGTTTCACTTCTCTACATTTCGTTTGCAACTATTTATTAGAGATTTATCCCAGGGATTTAATATCTGGACAGAGGGCGTCAATATATACCTCCCACTTTTTAGCAAGGGGGAGGGGGAGGGAGTCAATGTAATTATCCCCCCTGATATCCAGAGAATAATGTTTACATATTGGATATGATATATTTTAATACTTAGAAATATAGCATTTGGTTCCATTACCGAGTTTAATGTGAAATATAATATATCCATTACTGGTTTAGAATTAACATGTACTGGAAAAATACCTTATTTTTTTTTAAAAACCGTATATTCTATTGTAATATATTTGAAATGTGTAACATAAGACAATAATATATAAATAATAATGCAATAATAATATATATACATATTGTCCCATTTTGGTTACCCTTTCACGCCTGTGAGTAACCCCCCCCCCCCTTATGAAAATAAATATGCGCCACTGTTTCTGAATATGCCATGAGATAACTGAGAAACTGAAGTTACAGAATATCAAACTAATGATCAATAAGTTGATTGTAATAACTGACACTTTTTACCCGTTCTCAAATATCAGATGTGCTGTGACACGCTCTTTTTTTTTTGTTTTAAGTATTAAAAATGTTACAAGAATATTGAAATTCTTCGCAGATTCTTAACATAATCTCAAATTTCCTTGGATTTCAGTATATATGCGCGTGTTGACCATTCTCCGGTCCATCCTTTCCGTAAATTCTGATTAAGCCTCTAATTAATATAAAAAGACCTAGAGCACCGCAAACGTGCATAATAAGCCCGTCGTGCCCTCTGACCTCATAAAGTATGCATGCATTCTGATGAGAATGTAAATCGGATGAGAAACTTTATTGGTAAATATGTATAATGAGTTTCATGAAATCCATAAGGATTTTTGTGAGTCTCAAAGGTGCCTCCAAAGTGCGGTGACCTCTGACCTCATTAAATATGCATGGATCTCGCTGGAATTCGTTATCTTATTGATTAACATTTCTGATGAGTTTTTTTTTTTCAAAATCCTTCATATTCATCGTAAGTTATCGTGGCGACACCAAAAAGTAGCCGAGTGACCCCTGACCTTATCAAATATGCGTGAACGTTGCCCATAATCGAATTTGGGCGAGATCATCTGTTGGAAAGTACTTATGGTCAGTTTCGCGAAAATCTATCAACGCCCCGGTAAGTTATCACGGCGACACTAAAAGTTAACGGATGGACGGACGGACGGTGGGTATACCATAGTACTCCCGTTATATGACGGGCGTATAAAAACTATACGTTCTCAACGTCTTTTATTTAGACAAAATACCGCAAATGTTCAAATGTTCCAGCAAGGATTATAAGGACAATAAAAAGACCGAATATTTAGCTGATTGAACAAAAAGTGCAATTAATCTAATCACTAAGCTTTTCGAACAACAATGAAATTTTTCAATGAATTTTTTCTCAGTTTAACAGAACGTGGCGACATTCTACAAGTGCCATTGGCATTTATGAAGAACCGGTCCGGACAAAAGTATAGGTAGGTAGGTTTATATGTATGTTTCACTTTTATTGTCTAACAAAATATTTTTGTATTGTTTTGTTTTATCTGTTGGAAAATCCTACAGTACTATGGCAGCCCTACGGCGGCTGGGGACGGTTGTACTGTGGTTACACTACGATATACATTAACTGCGGTTGGGGCTACGGTGAACCACGGAGGTTTAAACCGTATAAAGCTACCGTAGCGACCTTGGATTGCCACGAATTATCCCGTGTCGATACGGATTGCCGCTTGACTCGCCAAGGATTCCCAAGGATGCCCCCGATTTCCAGCACCATGGCTCACCGTGGCTGCTGGGAATATATATATATATATATATATATATATATATATATATATAAATAAAACTTTTCTTTTAATTATATTGATATTCCACAAAGTCCTATTAGTAGGAAGCAGGCATATATTATCTTGTTTGAACACACTGCGTGGCTGTTAAATTGTCTCCTACTAAACATGTCAAATATTGTTAGTTCGTGCATAATTATTCTGATTTTCATATGTAATTTTGTAAGGTATCTAGTTCAAGTTGTTTATTATGTTAACCGTGGGACCCTCATCTATATATATATATATATATATATATATATATATATATATATATAATGCATTATTTGAATAAAAGAAAAATACATGCATCAATAAGTGTAGTGTTGTAACTTAATTGTAACTTTTAAGTAGAAGATGGTCAGCACTCATGTAAAAGAACTGAAATGGATTAACTATTATATGTCACTGAATCTGTGAAAGGATACTAAATTTATTTTTCATGTAGAGCTTCTGATAATGAATTCCATAATATAGGTTTTCGTAGATAAATTTAGTCGAACTATAGTCGAAAAATTAAGTTCGAACTATAGCATGTTGGAGTTAAAAAGAAATAAAGACAGGCTGACCTGAGGTAATTAAAGTACATAAACACAAGAAATATTAGAAGTGAAAAATACTCATTGACTGTTATTTGCATACCATTTTCAGGTTTATATTATTATTGATAATGCAGCTTTCTGACATAAAGCCTGGCCATCTAGCTCCAGTGACAGTAGCTGGGTATTTAGAGGTGATTTTAATTACCCCAGAATCAAGAAACCGGAAGCTTTCATATAGTCTCTTGGTATATTGCAGGGTAAATTTTAAAAATGAGGCATAGCAAGCGTCTAGCGAAAGTACAAATAGCTTGCATGGATTGTTTAACAGTTTTTGGCCATCCACCATCATGTTACAGAACAATCACTTCTGTACACAAACAAAATAGAAAAGAGAGATAGGAAAAAACATGAGAGAAATGTGTAAGTATATAATCCCTTTACTGTTTAGATTTATTTTAGAAATTTTCAAAGTCTGACACTCTTTACATTTACATTACGAACAATATCTTGCTAAGCTTTTGTTCTTTCTTCACAAAATTTCAACAAATACAACAAAACTAGTTTCTCTTAAGGTCAATAGGGACCTTTAGAACTGATAATAAATATACATTATTATATAAGATTTATATATCTATATTTACATTACAGACAAGATCTTTCTTGTTTTTCTTCTTTCTTTTCCATATGGGAATAACATTACCATAACCATAGAGAAACATGAAAATATTTTTTACTTAAAACGCCATATTTTATATCTTTGTGTGTGCATACTCAATTAAAATAACATAAACTAAATTTGTGTTAACAAACATAACACTTGCCAGTAGTTGACTGGTATAAGTGTTAGCAGAATTTAAGGAGGGCGCGCGCCCCTTTGCGCCCCCCTTAAATTCTGCTAACACTTATACCAGTCAACTACTGGCACGCCCCTGGTTGGTCAACCGCGGGAAGCACTATACAAAGCCTAATCGCTATGGCTCAACACTACTAAAAGTCAGTTGAGTCAAAATACCCAAAGAACTCATTTCTACGACTGTGCTTATTTTTTTTATTCATACATATATATGTCAATCATATTTGATATGAACATACAATGCAAATATTTCTGTTGTACCGATCTTTCTTCATTACATTCTTCTCTCTCGCTTCCCTGCCCTTTAGTTATTTGTATTGTATCCACAGTTCTCTCCATTTTTCCTCATTTTTCCGAACTTTGTTTTTCTTTATTGCAATTTTGTATTCAAATTTCTTCGACCCCTTTTAACTTTGGAATATATCCATTGAAATTCAGCTTATTTTCTCCTTAATTTATACACGTATTGCTTGAACATTTTTAAAATTTGATTTATTAACCATTTATGATCTTTTTCCTCAAAAATACCCAAAATTAGTGTTTTGTCGAAATGTAACCGATTGAACACTATGCCTGCCTCATTTAACCAAGTCATTAACTGTTAATTTATTGTTACTGTCTCAGGGCACCTACAAAAATGATGATGTATCGTTTCCAGTTCTGAAAAGCAACACATACACATCCGTGTTTCATAGAGACCCCATATAAAAACTATCATTACAAGGTAAAAAAAAAATATGTACAAGTATAAATTGGAACTGCCTAGAGTAGGTATCAATGGAAGTCTTGTAGTAATCGTAGCACCGTGAACAACAGCAATAAGTTAATATTTTTAACTTCACTAGAGGTGCAGCAGCCAAGACCTATTTTATTTCTGTGTAATTAATATTTTCGCAGTTTCAGAATAATTATGATATATCGAAAACGAATCTTTCACATATTGATGTTAGTTCTAACTGTACAATCTGCCCATACATCTTGGAATGGGAATAATGAACAGGGAGAGCTTTGTACTGAATGTTGGCTATAGTGAGTTATATGTTAGTATATATATTTTCAAGTGGCTACATGGATGCCCTATAACAATTCCATGGTTTGGAAACTTTGTTTAAACAAATTAGATAATGTCAAACGAGAAAAATAATTTTATGGTCCAAATTATGTCATATAACGTAAGGAGTTTACGCAAATAGAAGAAACGGCGTAAGCTTGGTAAAACATGGAGGAAGTAATGGGATAAATTTCTTACAAGAAGCTCATAGTGACAACAAAACAGAATTCAGTTGGCGTACCCATCAGGGATGAATACTTCTACGCCAACGGGACCAGAGATAGTTGTGGTGAAGCGATTGGTGCTCAAGTTAAATTGAATAAGAAAAATATGTTCCTGACAATGATGGACGTTATATAATACTGTTATGTAATATTAAAGTGACCGTTGGTACCCCCCCCCCCCTTGGTGTAGAAATATTTTGAAACACACTGCAACTGTTCAATACACGTGGTCCATAATTTTCATGATGAACTGACGATGTACTTTGAGTTTTTCCCCCAGATTTATTTGGTAAGTTAAGACCCCCCCCCCCCCCCACCCCCAAATCCTCCCCTGTGCACCAAATACGGAAACGGAACCATTACAGTATTTTAAAAATCTAGAAAAAGAAATCAATAAGATTACAGACAAAGAAAGCAGTTTGCATATAATGATTGGCTGTGACTTTAATGTATAGCGTTATAAACGAGAGTCGCAGAGGGCGGGAATTTCAAGTTGAAAAAAGGTCAGTCATGAGAATAGAGAATATTATGAAGCAATATGATCTGTGTGAGATATATAGGCTCAGAAATCCGAATACATATGCTTATACTTGGGACGATTAGATTATTTCATCATTTCATAACACATGAAATCCATAGTAAACAGAACAGAAATTTTACCAAGTGTGTCGTCAGATCATTCAGTCATCATATAAAAATTAAACCAATCTTCATCCCAGAAACATGCCCCCGTCCATTGGTGCTTTAATGTTTCTTTGCTAAAGGACACAAACTACGTTAAATAACTGACGGAACTATATCATGTATTAAAAATAGAATATAAAGAAATAAAAATCCAATAAGAAAGTGGGAGTACTTAAAGCATGTTGAATTAACATGAAAAATATATTCTTCCCTTAAAAATGATTATGTACCTACCAAAATATTGCTCTGAAACCGTTTGCGTACACTTGTAAATGAGTGTTAAAAACATAGGACCGGGCGCGATCAAAGGTGTCAACACAAATACAGCAAGCGCATCGCCCGGCCACAACACGTCAATCAGGAGATACCCTGACTGACTGACCCCAAAAATGTAATACATATTCCCGCTGGCTGAAACACCGCCTGTTAAGGCTCACAATCGGACCTCTGGCACGCGCCTTTGGTATGGTAAACAGACGCACATGGACTGGGTTTACCAACACGCAGACCCATAACAATGTTTTAACGGCCGTTTACGAGGTACTGAAGCTGTGTGTTGGGGTAGTTTTGCTTGGAAACTTTTGTCTAAAGCAAAACTGAACTGATATTGTGAAAGAAATTGTATAATATTGCTCCTGATTATGTCCCTTTAAAATACAAGGTAAGGGAATTTACAATCAATTACTCAAAGCTAAGAAATAGAAGAAGACGAAAGTTGACCTTGAAAATCTAAAGATTGAGGTTAAAGAGTAAGAGGACAATCTTAATTTAAATTCTTCAGAGGAATACAAAAAAAAATACAAAATAAAGAAACAAACACTAGAAGAAATGTACAAACATATTACTGAAGGGATTATTATCCGGTCAAAATGTCAGTGGAATGAAGAGGGCAAAAAGAACACGAAATACTTTATGAATTCAGAAAACAGGAAAAAAAATCGTAACTCTATTAGAAAACTTGTAAAACAAAGCAAAGAGACAAACAACAGTGCTGTAATTTTGCGCGAAATAAAAGCTTTTTTTTAGACCAACTGGGCTAGAAAGAATACATTCCCCACAGAAGAATATACTAATTTTTACGGGAGATAACACTTCCTCCGCTGTCCGGAATAGAAAGAGAAACTTTAAGATGAGATATAATACTAAGTGATATATTAAATTCATTAAAAACAATGCCGAATTAAAAAAGCCCAGGTAATGTATTATGTATTTGTCTTTACCCTCATCAGTAAGGATTTATTCCAAGCCATACAACATAGTTATTTGACCGGACAATACCCCCTTGTCAGAGACAAGCGATAATTAAATTAATTAAAGAAAAAAACAGGAAAGCATTATAGGTTCCCTATGGGTTGAGACCAATTAGTCTGTTGAATACTGATGCCAGACTAATTGGGAAAGTATTAGCATCAAGAAATAAATCATGTTTACCTTCGCTGATTGGCTCGGATCAATCTGCTTTTATTAGTGGCCGAAATATAGAGAACCCGATTAGGTTGATTTAAGATATCTTGGAAAAGACAAAAATCGAAAATATGGAAGTTATTGTTTGCTGCAGACTTCGAAGCAGCGTTTTGGTACATTAGATCAGAATTTTCTTTTCGAAGTATTGAATAAATCTAGCTTTTCCGAAATATAAAAAAATGAGTTAAAAATTTGACAAGTAAACGCAGAGAACTGTGTAGTGCATAATGGCTATTTCAACTGATTATTTCAAACTTCAGCGAGGTACCAGACAAGACGTCCTCCGGCTCCCTATTTAATCATATTGACTGTGAAAATTTTAGCTGAAATATTTAGAAGTAGAACTATTGTAGAAGGAATCACAATATATGGCACAGAAATTAATCAATGTTTATTTGCGGAAGTTCAACTTTGTTTCTTAAATATCTTAAGTCATTGAAAAATCGTATAGGAATGATTTAACTTCTTTTCCGAACAATCTTTATTGAGGCTTAATCTACTTTGGTCAGAAGCAGCTTGGACTGGGTCACAGATCAATAATATAGAAAAGTTATCTTCATTTAAATGGAAGAATCTAAACCCAGATGCAATCAAAATTTAAGGTTTTAACTTTACATAAAAAAAGAAATTTCAGTATGAACTCAACTTTGAATAAAAACGTAGATAAGCTTATAACCTCATTAGATATATGGAAACAATAATTATTAACAATTTATGGACGTAAAGAGGGCGTTAATACCTTGACACTGCCGAGATTATTATATGTATGCAACATGCTAGAAACACCCGAACAAGTTATAACACGAATTAAACGAATAATTGCCAATTTTATTTGGAATGGAACCACGCCCAAAACTGAAGTATGCTGTACTTGATACGTTATAGTGAGGAAGGAAAACAATTTAATGGATTTAGTTTAGAGATTTTAATTTTGTGAATGAAGATTTTACTGACAGTACCTTAATTGGCACTGTTTGGTCAATGCAGTTCCAAAGGATTGGATTATTTTGACATGTGAGGATACAAATACGTATCAAACTTCCTGTTTTAATCACATTTATGCAAAAGGAGTAATAAAAAGATAGATAGTATAACATCAAAACACGTGTATTAAACTTTTGTGGACTCTATTTAAGAAATTTCTACCGCACCACGTAAAATCGATAACTAGTATGAAGATGTTCAGTGGAACTATATTTGTCAAAATGTCACTGTGCTTAATTCAAGTTTGTCCAAAATTAGCAAAATAATTAAGTAATAGATCGAAAATATTGGAAAAAAATGATCTATCCAAACCTAAATGTTCCCTCACGACTGAAAACTCGTGATGAATGACACGAACTGAATGAGTGGTAAAGGTATAAATCGGAAATTCAGTTTTAAATACGAGAGAAACATGATAATATATACGATAATATATACTGTATCGTGATCTCCTTTCGACTGGGCAAACTGCGTTCCTGCAAAATACCTTCACTCAACCGTTCTTCACCATTAAGTGAAGAGACTCGCTTTTATCGATCAGTGACAATTTAATGGTGCCTGTTTTATTGGTGTTAGAAAATGGCTTTGATTCGCAAACACACTATTTTGAGCAAATTAGAAAAAAATATGGAGACACTGAGACTTCTTGAACGTCGTTCCGTTTATATTTAAATTATCGCAACCATAACGTCAATTTCCTGATGTGAAAACTATAAAGCAGGTGTGACTTAATGCTCGTTTCTACTCTCCTATAGGCCTACAGTTTTTTATCAGTCTGGATCACTTCCCTGAAGCGAAATGCCACATCTGTGCCGATGATATCAAGATGTCAACGGCCCTGACGTCAATACTGCCCAAATACCTTGCTCCATATATTACCCTCCATTTATAGGATTCGAAAACTGACAAGAGTAGACATGGTTTGGATATACATATCAGATGTTCTGTAACCAAAGTATGCGCCCCATGCTTCATGAAAACATATATCTAGAAATGCGTCTTAACAAGCTTAAAGCAGATCTACATCAGCCACTGTTTGTGTTCGCTTATGGTTGTGTTTTGAGCAAACGGTTATTCATAAAGCAGACGCACCTGCTATTGCCCTTGGCCGGTGTAACCGGCGACTATAGCGGACACTCGAACAGACGTGGCAGTGCATCGGGCGGTGCGGTCGCGGGCTTAATGGATTGGGAACTGAAATTGATGGGGCGATGGTCCAGCAATACCTATCAGCCTTATATCTGTGCACGCACCTCAGTCATAATTAAATTTGCCAAACGCACTGCACGCAAACGTGCGGTAATTCAGGGTCATATTTTCAGGACACCATTTCTAAAGTTGTATAAATAATGAATGGGCCACGTGGTCATCAGTATGATCTTGGGCCTTTTACGTAGCCCATTGCTATGTAATAAAGGTTCTGTCATTATGGGCCAATATACGTCCCTGGTTATTCCTAGCAAGAAGTGTTAAGAAGCAATTAATTACAGGTTAAAACGACGCATTTATAATGCCGATTTGAAACAGCCCATCTCGAGCCACTGACCTAGTCCGCCACGTACGGACTCCATTTATCTGTGATACGGAGTCCGACCGTCTGGCGGTGAGAGTTCACCCTGCCGTTCATTGAAGGACCTGTAACATGAATTACCACTGCTTGTTGTGCGATAGAGAAACAATCTTGTATTTATATATAGAAATAAACTTTTTATGTATCAAATTAAATCGAAATATCACCTTTATGTGCGCCTGTAAATGTTTTTTTATCCTTTGAACTGCCGGGGTTCAGATGTTGCATGCCAACTGGACACCGCCGGAAAAGGAATCCCATGCAAATTAGGTGGGCAATCTATGCAAAAGATGAATTCAGGGGGGCTTTTCCCAGGAATGCCAGTGCCGTGCACTAGGATAGACCATATTTTCATAAGCATCCTTCCCATCATACATCGCTTGTTGTCAATGATGCTAAATTCCTATTGGTTGTTCCAACCGGAAAGCGCCATCGGCCAGACGGAGACGATGCAATATCTGACTTCATCCAGAGTAAGTGCCCATACTTTATTAATGCTGATCATCCAGCAAAATTTTAGGTCCCAACGGAGTCTAAGCATCTGTAACAATTATAATATGTGGGGTTTGTTTGGTGTCCTCACGCTTCACAAGGCATATACGTGTCTGAGGGTCTGTACGGATCCGTACAAACTTAGATAGTATAGACTCTCCCCGCCAGAGGCTGCAGCGCTTGTATTGTTTACTATGTCAGCGCTGCAAGACTGCAGCAACCACTGACCGTGACATCGATTACGTTAGGCAAGTTAAATATCGCACACGGGTTCCTATGGACAATTGTTTAGATCGGATGAACGCATCGTTTCTAGCTTAGATTTTTCTTTCGTGCTTGCCTGTGTATTTTCATGGGATGCATGTTATATTTCCATTCACATCTCGTTTCAAATATGTAGATTGGGCCTTTTACGTGGCTATGTAATAAATGTTCTGTCATTATGGCTCAATACGGCTCTGGTTATTTCTAGTAAGAAGTGTTGAATCAATATGTCAATGGCCTTGACGTCAATACTACCCAATATACAGACTGGTCTTTTCGGTTGATTTATTTGGGTGTACATGTACATTAATTAACTATCAGTAAATGTCGGATAAAAAGCTGCTTGATAACATCCTCAGTAACGTAGCCCTTACGGTGACCTATCAGCGAATTCCTCCTTAAAATCATTTGACTATAGCTCTTTTTTTAGCGTCATATTCGGATGTTACCTTACTGTCTGGAAAAAATGACCTTCACACCATCCCTTTAAACTTAAGGGTTCCAATCACCTATCTGACCTAAATAAACTTAAGTTAATCCCTTTTATATTAAAAATAGGCCGGAAAACGTGGATATCACCACCCACAGGCTGCTTGTTTTGTTTATACCAATGTGCTTTTAATATTTAGGGGCCTGCCAAAGCATTCAAAACAAATTCAACATAGGGCATCTGGCAGCAGATCGGATAAGCTAGAGCATTGCAAATGGTGTTTTGCAACAAGTGACCTTTCTGTTTCCCACATATTTGCAACCTACACCCTTAGGTTACATATTTTTCCGTTTGTCAACATGGCTGTGTTTACAAACAGGTTATTGATAAATCACGATACATCCTTCACGAAGGCCTTATAAAAACTTTCACAACCAAAATTACCCTTAAATCATTAATATATACAGAGAGGAAGCCAGAAACCACATACATTCTTTTTCTAAAGGTAGGTGAATTGGCACTTTTAGTGGCTTCAGGGTCGAGTAGCCAGAATAATTCCAATATTTATGATCACTCGCAAAGTCGCTTAATAACCGTCCATGACAATGGATGGATTAACATAGAGCAACGGTACCTGTATACCCCTTGTAATGTGTAAAATACAAGTAAATGTATCAATGGCACGCCCCTTCCTCTCTTATTTAGAATTTTACTTTTACCAGTTACAGTCATCAGTATAACAATCGTTCATCCGTAAATCAATTTGTTAATCTCACGAAACCGCGCACAGAAATTCTCAAAAGAAATATGCTTTTTCGCAGGGAGTGTCCTGCGGAACAGCCTTCTGGTAAATATAAAAGTAATATGCAAAAATACTAAAGAGATTTTAAGGCTGACGCGCTCTTAATATTTTCTTGCATGCGCCAAAGTTGTAATAATATCTTCTTATTTTCTACTAGGTAGTAAAAAACTTGTATATGCGGCATTTCGTTTCCAAAAAAAACCAATTTATTCTGGTAATACCTACCCTGAAAGATAATATAACAAATAAATAAATACAAATTAAAATCACATATTTCTTGAACGTAAGTCCGCTATAAATTGCCCTGGTGTCACCATAGATTAGAAAGATTGTGTTTTTGCAAAACTCAAAATTTTCAATATAATATAAATCCTGATTCTATGAAAATGTATACAATGATAAACATTCCGTGTGGCCTAACTTGAGAACTACAAAACTTATCATCTCCTCACAATGAAATATTCTTTCCTGGCTTTTAGAAGTCAAAAGGCTAACTACTTGAAAAGGCGTTTGGACGCACATGAATCGAAATTTTCATTTAAAAACCTTCACTTCAAAACCTCTAATAACTGGAGGAAGAATCCTTTCAATTTTGAGTTCATGGGGTCAAAGCTCAAATTCACAGGACTGACTACTTAACTAAGCTTTGGGACGCTTTTTAAGCCAAAGTTTTCGAGAAAAAAAACTTTAGTTTTCATACATGGCTAAACAAATCATAGTGGAAGAACCCTATTGATTTGTAGACACGGGGTCAAGGTCACAGAACTGCCGTACTATATTTTTCACACTGTTAACATCTTTTCTAATTATGGACCCGTGCGATTGGATACTACGCTTTGTTACCGCTGGAATGAGGTTAGAATAAACTTCATTACGATATTATTTATTCATTTATTTATTAGAAATATATTTTATAAAGAAGCCCCGTTCTGCTGAATGCTGTTTTTTTCAGTGGGGTCCTGTTACAATTGCATATACATTATTACAACAGAAGTAGATCAGAGAATATATGAATTACAGAATATAGGCAATAAGATGAATAAGAAATACAATGTGTGTACTAATATTAAAATCCTACATGATACTATATACGAGTTTCGGCGAAACATGATAAGTAAAACAATCACATGTGAAACATATACACAGTCCACAATGTTTAAATATCGGAAATATATCCATAGGCAAAAAAAACCATACATTTAAACCACAAGAATTAACGTGATTCACAGAAGCAGAACAGCAGATTATTCAGTTTTTAGACTTAGAATTATACATTAAAGCACGCTATTTGCCTACTATTTCTATATATATCGTGATTTCTGTTCACTCTGCGTGCAAATTAATGAACTCTAATTAATTCCTGTTTAGAGCACTTCTTGCAACGCCTGTGTATGAGCGGATGTATAAGTTTGTTTATCTAAAAGCAGTACGTACGCATATCAGTATTGTCAAAAAGGTCACTTGTTGCTAAACACCCTTTGGAAAATTTTAGGTCGTCTGACTTGCCGCCAGATGTCCTTGTTGAATGTGTATGGATTATTTTGGCGGCCCCCCATATGTTATAAACACGTGGATATAAACAAACCAAACAGTATGCATGTGTGCGCTGGAATCGGCATTTTCCTCGTCTATTTTATAAAATGTTCAAGCTATTATCGTTAGTAGACTTTAGTTGATCAGAATAGGTCCTTTCAAATGTCCCTAGGACAATCTTAATCACTAGGACAATCTTAATATGGGCTATATGCTCTAGGGAAACTCTTCTTTTAAGGAATATGATATATTGACTAAGCTAGTCCACCCACTGAGGCCAAATATGCTTCCGTCTAGACTATTATTTCCTGCAGCCCGAAATCATGTTTAACCGGCCACAAAGAGAATTATTGTCTGGTGTATGCTTTTTGGATGAGACGGTCCATTTTGTAATAAGGTTCATAGAACAGGGCTAATACCAGGGCTGCCAGATGTAGCGGGGAGAATAGCCCCCCTCAATTTTATATCCGGGTGTAACCCAGCGAGCCCAGGCTAACTATACCCGCGGAATAAAATGGGCGGGCCGGAATTATACCGAAATTGTCATAGTCTCGTTTATACCCTCTTAAGCTATAGTACACCTCCTAGTTACCTTTAACAACTGTGCTTTAAAATTAAAAAAAAAATGCAGTTTTACATGACAGCTCATCTTCCGTCATATTTTTATTATTGTAATATAATTAAAGAAAATAAATATAGTTGGGTAGAAATTTACTAACACACGAAGCGTTACCGAAACGCTTGAGATCTAAGAAATTATCCCTTCGCCCAATCTCTTTGGGCCCCAGGAGCTAAACTGGCCAAATAATGCACGGGTGTGCGTCGGGCGCAAGTAATCTGTTACACACACAACAGCATCTCGGGATCAGCTTCGTCATGGCTCAAACAAACGCAATTGTAAACGAGGAATACCTGTTGAAAATGGTGACGTATCATACCGAAGCCACTTATCCTGTTACACACAAGGTTATGAAATAGCGTTAGGTTGAACTGTCATCACAAATATTTCATATACCAGATTTACTAGAGGATATGAACAAAATATGATGAAAAAACACGCACATGATGCAGGGGCGTATTCAAAGGGGGCGCAAAGGGGCGCCCCTCCCCCCTTTAATTCTGCTAACACTTATGCCAGTGAACTATTGGCAAGTGTTATGTTTGTTTTCACACATTAATTTTATCTTCGATTTTAACACACTTAGATAAAATATGGCGTACAAGTAAATAAACATTTTCATGTTCTTCTTTGTCGAGTGTGGTACTGTAAGTCCCATATGGAAAAGAAAGAACAAAAGCTTAGCAAGATATTGTATGTAATGTAAATATAGATATATAATAGATATATATCTGATATAATAATGTATATTTATTATCAGTTCTAAAGGTTCCTATCAACCTAAAGAGAAACTAGTTTTGTTGTCTTTGTTGAAATTTTGTGAAGAAAGAACAAAAGCTTAGCAAGATATTGTCTGTAATGTAAATGTAAAGAGTGTCAGACTTTGAAAATTTCTAAAATAAATCTAAACAGAAGAGGGATTATATACTTACACATTTCTCTCATGTTTTTTTTTTACTCTCTCTCTTTTCTATTTTGTTTGGGTGCAGAAGTGAAGTCTCCAATCTCTATGATTGTTCTGTTACATCATGGCGAATGGCCAAAAACTTTTAAACAATCCAAGCAAGCTATTTGTACTTTCACTAGATGCTTGCTATGCCCCCTTTTTTTAATTTATCCTAGAATACACCAAGAGACTATAGTAAAGCTTCCGGTTTCTTGATTCTGGGGTAATTGAAATCATCTCTAAATACCCAGCTACTGTCACTGGAGCTGGATGGCCAGGCTTGATGTTTGAAAGCTGCATTTTTAATAATAATATAAACCCGAAAAATGGCAAGCAAATTACAGTCAATGAGTATTTTTCACTTCTAATATTTTTTGTGTTTATGTACTTTAATTACCTCAGGTCAGACTATCTTTATAACTTTTTAACTTCAACTGGCTCCAATTTGAACTGAATTGCTGCAAAAATAATTTATCCACGAAAGACCTATATTATGGAATTCATTATCCGAGCTTCACATGAAAAATAGATGCAGTCACCTTTGACAGATTCAGTGACATATAATAGTTAATCCATTATAGTTCTTTTTACATGTGTGCTGCCCATTGTCTACTGAAGAATTACAATAACGTTACAACACTACACTTATTAATGCATGTATCTTTTTGTTGTACAAATAATGCATTATATATAGATGAGAGCCCCACGGTTAACATAATTAATAACTTTACAAAATTACTAATAATAATCATAATAATAATGCACGAATTAACATTATTTGATATGTACAGTAGGAGACAATTTTACAACCACGCAGTGTGTTTAAACAAGTTTAAATATGCTTGCTTCCTACTAATAGAGCTTTGTGGAACATCAATATTATCTGAAAAAAATGATTTATTAGTATATATATATATATATATATATATATATATATATATATATATATATATATATATATTCCCAGCAGCCACGGTGAGCCATAGTATATATATATATATATATATATATATATATATATATATATATATATGACATGTCTAAAAGACGCAGAAGAACCCCCTTCCCGACTTCAGGGCTGCGCCGCCTCTATTTTCAAATCCTGGATACGCCACTGTAAAGAATGCTTCTTTTATGAATGTAATGTGGATGATTCTATAACATGTTACTGTGTCTATAGACAATTTACTATACATTTCCTTATAACGCTTCGGGGATTTCAGAAACCATTTGACACTCCAAACGTACAAAATATCTACAATTGAAACACACTGGCTACACAGCGTCAAGAGTGACACGGGTGTAAACAACGGAACGTTGATAAAAAAAATAATAAAATATTTATGTTAATACACACATTTCTTTAGAATGCACAAATCAGTGGTGTGAAGCAGCTCTTAATATAATTGATTAGATAATTAACAATAGGGTGTGAAGCCAGATAATTATTATCAGCTTATGTGTTATTTATTACGGTTCCTGGAATGCATGTCGCGCTCCCGGCATGACATATGTAAGTAAGTTTCTGTGTCGGTTGTGAGCAGGTATTAACAAGCCTCAGGGATATAAATAGACTAGGCCAGAACATATACTCCGGGGTGTATTCTTGCCTGGGCTTAATTATACCCGGGGTTTAAAATTGACAGGGGGATGATCGTGTCCGTAACACCTGGCCTCGAACACATTACAACAGCCGTCATACCCATGGCAAACATAAAGAACGTTGTGTTTCATAAGAATGTCAACCAAGAATAAGCTAATATAAACGTGCGTTTGATTTGCTGTGTTTTCTCTCCGAACAGTCATAACATTACGTGCATGACAATATATCGGTAAAACAACAAATAGCTAGAGAGAAACTCATTACCGACTTGAACCTAGAAATGCTCTGTTTTGTTTCATATCATTATCACAAAGTGGTCCGAAGGGAGTAAACAACAACATAATGAAAATCAGAACTGCCACTGCTACTAATACCACTACTAGCCGAGGACATAACATGTTGGACATATAGACTGATAGCAAAGATAAGAGCAAGGAGTCGAGGTCATAGCATGTCGGACATATAGGCTGATGACAAAGATAAGAGCCAAGAGCCGAGGACATAGCATTTTGGACATAGTGACTGATGACAAAGGTAAGAGCCAAGAGCCGACGACATAGAATTTTGGACATAGAGACTGATGACAAAGGTAAGAGCCAAGAGCCGAGGACATTGCGTTTTTAACATAGAGACTGATGACAAAGGTAAGAGCCAAGAGCCGAGGACAAAGCGTTTTGGACATAGAGACTGATAACAAAGATAAGAGCCAGGAGCTGAGGACATATCTTTTGGAAATATAGACTGATGACAAAGATAAGAGCCAGGAGCTGAGGACATAGCATTTTGGACATATAGACTGATGACAAAGATAAGAGCCAAGAGCCGAGGACATAGCATTTTGGACATAGAGACTGATAACAAAGATAAGAGCCAGGAGCTGAGGACATAGCTTTTTGGAAATATAGACTGATGACAAAGGTAAGAGCCAATAGCCGAAGATAAAGCATTTTGGAAATAGAGACTGATGACAAAGGTAAAAGCCAAGAGCCGAGGACATAGCATTTTGGACATAGAGACTGATGACAAAGGTAAGAGCCAGGAGCTGAGGACATAGCATTTTGGACATAGAGACTGATGACAAAGGTAAGAGCCAGGAGCTGAGGACATAGCATTTTGGACATAGAGAATGATGACAAAGGTAAGAGCCAGGAGCCGAGGACAAAGCATTTTGGAAATAGAGACTGATGACAAAGGTAAAAGCCAAGAGCCGAGAGTAAAGCATTTTGGAAATAGAGACTGATGACAAAGGTAAAAGCCAAGAGCCGAGGACATAGCATTTTGCACATAGAGACTGATGACAAAGGTAAGAGCCAGGAGCTGAGGACATAGCATTTTGGACATAGAGAATGATGACAAAGGTAAGAGCCAGGAGCCGAGGACAAAGCTTTTTGGACATAGAGACTGATGACAAAGATAAGAGCCAAGAGCCGAGGACATAGCATTTTGGACATATAGACTGATGACAAAGGTAAGAGCCAAGAGCCGAAGACATAGCATTTTGGACATATAGACTGACGACAAAGGTAAGAGCCAGGTACCATTTTGGGCATATAGACTGATGACAAAGATAAGAGCCAAGAGCCAAGGACATAGCATTTTGGACATAGAGACTAATGACAAAGGTAAGAGCCAGGAGCCGAGGACATAGCATGTTGGACATTTAGAATGATGACAAAGATAAAATCCAGGATTCGAGGACGTAGTATGTTGGACATATAGACTGATGACAAAGATAAAATCCAGGAGTCGAGGACATAACATGTTGGACATATAGACTTATGACAAAGATAAGAGCCAGGAGATCCATAATAAATTAAGGGTTTGCAGCCGAAGTAAGTTGCATACACGAAAAGGCACATAGACCAGGAGTGCACTGGTTTATCTTCATGACCCTAGCGCGACAACTAGCTGAGTGAAAAAAAAATGACCTAGTAGACTTTTTGTGTGTACTGATAGGGCCAAGGGGTGGAATAGACCATTGGGAGGTTAATAATATTCCGATGGGCCTGTGTAATAACCATAGATCCAGCTTAGCCTCTGTACGTTTTCTTAAAATTCTTTCCGACTGGCTTCACAGAGTACTTTCATGGTAATTACAACTAAAATTAGTTATTTACCCATCTCAATCTTGATTGCTATCGTGTAAAGAAATTAAGAATTGTTAAGCAATGAAATTAAAATTTTAGCAATAAGAATGCAAATGATGAGTTATTTTAAATTAAGAAAGTAAATGCCATGGACTGCTCTCACTCAAATTCACAAGGCCTGTTTTTCACTCTAGTTAGCTCCTACTAGGGTCTACTTGGAGTAGAAACGCCAGATAATCAGAAAAAGCACTGTAATAACATTCCCTCCTACTAGTTAGATTTGCTGTACAGAAGAGGATATTTTAACATACGTGCAGAATATATATATAAAAAAAAACATGGATTTGCGGACCAAAACGTAAATCCCATCTTTACGTTTGTCATTTCCTAAGCCTCGCACGACTTTGCTGTGGGAGACATGTTTTCTGCTGCCAGAAACTCAACAGACTTCATTCCGCGACCTTCTCGGGCATCTATTTCATGAATAATTAACCCATTTAACCCATCGAATGGCTCACGTACACCGGTTTTACGCAGATGTTTGGTGAGATGTGTTTGATGAAAGAGTCAACATTGCCGGGAAGGCATTGAGAATCGAACCAATCGAATCAATCACGTGTCCCGTTTCTCGTACATGTGTTATCAAACAGGAAGAGTTATAATACAATACCTTTCTTATATGACGGGTGTTGTTAAAAGTAAATGAACATATTAACGGTGTTAACTAAGTGATATTATACTTGAAAATGCTGAGGCGTTGCAAACAAAAATAGTTTTCCATATCGAGAATTTTGTGTTCTATTTGATTTGAATCGTGCTGTCACTCAGGTGCTAGCCCATAGATAATGTTTAGCATTCTATGGAAAACATCAATTAATAGGGGTATTATTTACTCATGATGTGAAATTCACAGATATAATATCATTTAACGGAGGTGTCGAATATTTATGATGTGAAATTAACAAATCCCTTTAATTATATGTGCTTATACTGTCTCTTTCTGTAATATGAACCTCACGAGTACCGCCGATTGCCGGTCACAGTTATGTGCCGAGGCGGTGTCTGTTGAATAATAAAACTCGTCTAGTTTGAAGCGTTCTCATTAACGTTTCTGTTGCACAGTGGGCAGGGGGAGACCCGCATTGCCTGCTGTTAGTAATATCACTGGCGAGACATGAATGCTTTATACGCCACAGGAGAATCCTTAACACAGAGTAAACTCCGGTTTTTCTGGTCAATAATACAGGCTATAAACACAGATGTTTCATAAGATCTGGATAACATTTCATCTGTAATATATGGTCCATTAGTAATGAATCTTCCACAGACGCTTACTGAGTGAGTCGGTCTGTGACCCGTTTTACAATAAACCCAATCAGGTCGTTCGCATCCATTAGATGGAGCTTAAGATAACAACTGCTCACCGTGCAGCGAGGGCCTATTACTGATGAACTCACGACCATGGATGGGTGATAATACTAATTGCACGAAGTACTGAACTGACTGATCGCACGGTCTACCACTAGAAACTGATCGCTAATGATTATCTTTACAGTCTGATCGCAATAAGTCCTTTATAGTCTGATCGCAATGAGTACCGTTACAGTCTGATCGCAATGAGAACCCTAACAGTCTGATCGCAATGAGTACTTTTTCAGTCTGATCGCAATGAAAACCTTTACATACTGTGCACAATGGGTATTTTTACAGGCTGATCGCAATGAGAACTTTTACATACTGATCACAAAGGGTACCTTTACAGTCTGTTTGCAATGATAACCTTTACATACGTCTCACAAAGGGTACCTTTACAGTCTGATAGCAATGAGAACCTTTACATACTGTTCACAATGTGTACCTTAAAAGGCTGATCGCAATGAGAACCTGTACATACTGATCGTAATGAGTACCTTGACAGTCTGATCGCAGTGAGAACCTTTACAGTCTGATCGCAATAAGTACCTTGACAGTCTGATCGCAATGAATACCTTTACAGTCTGATCGCAATGAGAACCATTACATACTGATCGCAATGAGTACCTTTACAGTCTGATCGCAATGAGAAACTTTACAGTCTGATAGCAATGAGAACCTTTACATACTATTTTAAATGAGTACCTTAACAGTCTGATCGCAATGAGAACCATTACATACCGATCGTTATGAGTACCTTAACAGGCTGATCGCAATGAATACCTTTACAGTCTGATCGCAATGAGAAACTTTACAGTATAATAGCAATGAGAACCTTTACATACTGTTTAAATGAGTACCTTAACAGGCTGATCGCAATGAGAACCATTGCATACTGATCGTTATGAGTACCTTAACAGGCTGATCGCAATGAATACCTTTACAGTGTGATCGCAATGAGAACCTTTACATACTGTTGACAATGAATACTTTTACATACTAATCGCAATGAGTACCTTTACAGTCTGATAGCAATGAGAAACTTTACATACTGTTTTAAATGAGTACCTTAACAGGCTGATCGTAATGAGAACCATTACAAACTGATCGTTATGAGTATCTTTACAATCTGATCGCAATGAATACCTTTACATACTAATCGCAATGAGTACCTTTACAGTCTGATCGCAATGAGAAACTTTACAGTCTGATAGCAATGAGAACCTTTACATACTGTTTTAAATGAGTACCTTTACAATCTGATCGCAGTGAATACCTTTACATACTAATCGCAATGAGTACCTTTACAGTCTGATCGCAATGAGAAACTTTACAGTCTGATAGCAATGAGAACCTTTACATACTGTTTAAATGAGTACCTTAACAGGCTGATCGCAATGAGAACCATTACATACTGATCGTTATGAGTGCCTTAACAGGCTGATCTCAATGAATACCTTTACAGTCTAATCGCAATGAGAACTTTTACATACTGTTGACAATGAATACCTTTACATACTAATCGCAATGAGTACCTTTACAGTCTGATCGCAATGAGAAACTTTACATACTGTTTTAAATGAGTACCTTAACAGGCTGATCGCAATGAGAACCATTACATACTGATCGTTATGAGTACCTTTACAATCTGATCGCAATGAATACCTTTACAGTCTGATCGCAATGAGAACCTTTACATACTGTTGAAAATGAATACCTTTACATACTTATCGCAATGAGTACCTTTACAGTCTGATAGCAATGAGAACCTTTACATACTGTTTTAAATGAGTACCTTAACCATCACAGACTGATCACACTCGATACCATCAAAGACTGATCACACTCGGAACCCTCACAGACTGATCAAACTCGGTACCCTCACAGACTGATCACACTCGGTACCCTCACAGACTGATCACACTCGGTACCATCACAGACTGATCACACTCGGTACCCTCACGGACTGATCACACTCGGTACCCTCACGGACTGATCACACTCGGTACCATCACGGACTGTCAGACTCGGTACCATCACAGACTGATTACACTCGGTACCCTCACAGACCGATCACACTCGGTACCATCACAGACCGATCAGACTCGGTGCCATCACGGACCGATCACACTCGGTTCCATCACGGACCGATCACACTCGGTACCCTCAAAGACCGATGACACTCGGTACCCTCACGGA